>JARWKJ010000010.1:122500-150000 GCA_029959095.1 Rhinichthys osculus
GGTGAGTTTGCTCATGAGTGTGTGTGTGTGTGTCAGGACGGTGGTGATGCCGATCGCGGGTGAGTTTGCTCATGAGTGTGTGTGTGTGTGTCAGGACGGTGGTGATGCCGATCGCGGGTGAGTTTGCTCATGAGTGTGTGTGTGTGTGTGTGTGTCAGGACGGTGGTGATGCCGATCGCGGGTGAGTTTGCTCATGAGTGTGTGTGTGTGTGTCAGGACGGTGGTGATGCCGATCGCGGGTGAGTTTGCTCATGAGTGTGTGTGTGTGTGTAAGGACGGTGGTGATGCCGATCGCGGGTGAGTTTGCTCATGAGTGTGTGTGTGTGTGTGTGTGTCAGGACGGTGGTGATGCCGATCGCGGGTGAGTTTGCTCATGAGTGTGTGTGTGTGTGTCAGGACGGTGGTGATGCCGATCGCGGGTGAGTTTGCTCATGAGTGTGTGTGTGTGTGTAAGGACGGTGGTGATGCCGATCGCGGGTGAGTTTGCTCATGAGTGTGTGTGTGTGTGTCAGGACGGTGGTGATGCCGATCGCGGGTGAGTTTGCTCATGAGTGTGTGTGTGTGTGTGTGTCAGAACGGTGGCGATGCCGATCGCGGGTGAGTTTGCTCATGAGTGTGTGTGTGTCAGAACGGTGGCGATGCCGATCGCGGGTGAGTTTGCTCATGAGTGTGTGTGTGTGTGTCAGGACGGTGGTGATGCCGATCGCGGGTGAGTTTGCTCATGAGTGTGTGTGTGTGTGTGTGTCAGGACGGTGGTGATGCCGATCGCGGGTGAGTTTGCTCATGAGTGTGTGTGTGTGTGTCAGGACGGTGGTGATGCCGATCGCGGGTGAGTTTGCTCATGAGTGTGTGTGTGTGTGTCAGGACGGTGGTGATGCCGATCGCGGGTGAGTTTGCTCATGAGTGTGTGTGTGTGTGTCAGGACGGTGGTGATGCCGATCGCGGGTGAGTTTGCTCATGAGTGTGTGTGTGTGTCAGAACGGTGGCGATGCCGATCGCGGGTGAGTTTGCTCATGAGTGTGTGTGTGTCAGAACGGTGGCGATGCCGATCGCGGGTGAGTTTGCTCATGAGTGTGTGTGTGTGTGTCAGGACGTTGGTGATGCCGATCGCGGGTGAGTTTGCTCATGAGTGTGTGTGTGTGTGTCAGGACGGTGGTGATGCCGATCGCGGGTGAGTTTGCTCATGAGTGTGTGTGTGTGTGTGTGTCAGGACGGTGGTGATGCCGATCGCGGGTTAGTTTGCTCATGAGTGTGTGTGTGTGTGTCAGGACGGTGGTGATGCCGATCGCGGGTGAGTTTGCTCATGAGTGTGTGTGTGTGTGTGTGTGTCAGAACGGTGGCGATGCCGATCGCGGGTGAGTTTGCTCATGAGTGTGTGTGTGTGTCAGGACGTTGGTGATGCCGATCGCGGGTGAGTTTGCTCATGAGTGTGTGTGTGTGTGTCAGGACGGTGGTGATGCCGATCGCGGGTGAGTTTGCTCATGAGTGTGTGTGTGTGTGTGTGTGTCAGAACGGTGGCGATGCCGATCGCGGGTGAGTTTGCTCATGAGTGTGTGTGTGTGTCAGGACGTTGGTGATGCCGATCGCGGGTGAGTTTGCTCATGAGTGTGTGTGTGTGTGTCAGGACGGTGGTGATGCCGATCGCGGGTGAGTTTGCTCATGAGTGTGTGTGTGTGTGTGTGTCAGGACGGTGGTGATGCCGATCGCGGGTGAGTTTGCTCATAAGGGTATGTGTGTGTGTGTGTCAGGACGGTGGTGATGCCGATCGCGGGTGAGTTTGCTCATGAGTGTGTGTGTGTGTGTCAGGACGGTGGTGATGCCGATCGCGGGTGAGTTTGCTCATGAGTGTGTGTGTGTGTGTCAGGACGGTGGTGATGCCGATCGCGGGTAAGTTTGCTCATGAGTGTGTGTGTGTCAGGACGGTGGTGATGCCGAACGCGGGTAAGTTTGCTCATGAGTGTGTGTGTGTGTGTGTGTCAGGACGGTGGTGATGCCGATCGCGGGTAAGTTTGCTCATGAGTGTGTGTGTGTGTGTCAGGACGGTGGTGATGCCGATCGCGGGTTAGTTTGCTCATGAGTGTGTGTGTGTGTGTGTGTGTCAGGACGGTGGTGATGCCGATCGCGGGTGAGTTTGCTCATGAGTGTGTGTGTGTGTGTCAGGACGGTGATGATGCCGATCGCGGGTGAGTTTGCTCATGAGTGTGTGTGTGTGTGTGTCAGGACGGTGGTGATGCCGATCGCGGGTGAGTTTGCTCATGAGTGTGTGTGTCAGGACGGTGGTGATGCCGATCGCGGGTGAGTTTGCTCATGAGTGTGTGTGTGTGTGTGTCAGGACGGTGGTGATGCCGATCGCGGGTGAGTTTGCTCATGAGTGTGTGTGTGTGTGTGTGTGTGTCAGGACGGTGGTGATGCCGATCGCGGGTGAGTTTGCTCATGAGTGTGTGTGTGTGTGTGTCAGGACGGTGGTGATGCCGATCGCGGGTGAGTTTGCTCATGAGTGTGTGTGTGTGTGTCAGGACGGTGGTGATGCCGATCGCGGGTGAGTTTGCTCATGAGTGTGTGTGTGTGTGTGTGTGTGTCAGGACGGTGGTGATGCCGATCGCGGGTGAGTTTGCTCATGAGTGTGTGTGTGTGTGTGTCAGGACGGTGGTGATGCCGATCGCGGGTGAGTTTGCTCATGAGTGTGTGTGTGTGTGTGTCAGGACGGTGGTGATGACGATCGCGGGTGAGTTTGCTCATGAGTGTGTGTGTGTGTGTGTGTGTCAGGACGGTGGTGATGCCGATCGCGGGTGAGTTTGCTCATGAGTGTGTGTGTGTGTGTCAGGACGGTGGTGATGCCGATCGCGGGTGAGTTTGCTCATGAGTGTGTGTGTGTGTGTGTGTGTCAGGACGGTGGTGATGCCGATCGCGGGTGAGTTTGCTCATGAGTGTGTGTGTGTGTGTCAGGACGGTGGTGATGCCGATCGCGGGTGAGTTTGCTCATGAGTGTGTGTGTGTGTGTGTGTGTGTGTGTCAGGACGGTGGTGATGCCGATCGCGGGTGAGTTTGCTCATGAGTGTGTGTGTGTGTGTGTCAGGACGGTGGTGATGCCGATCGCGGGTGAGTTCGCTCCGGATCTGGTGCTGGTGTCTGCAGGGTTTGACGCAGTGGATGGTCACCCGCCACCGCTGGGAGGATACACACTCTCCTCCAGATGTAAGCGCCGCTAACCCTTACTGCTATATTCATCATCTGGCCGTTTCAGTAAAAGCCAACATCGCTTTGCTCCAGGTCTAGGTCACCTGACCCAGCAGCTGATGGGATTGGCCGGGGGTCGCGTGGTCCTGGCGCTGGAGGGGGGTCACGACCTCAGGGCCATTTGTGACGCGTCAGAGGCCTGCGTCTCAGCGCTCCTGGGAATAGAGGTACTGATTACCCATCATCCTTTGCATTGTAAGCTTTCATTTGCATTAGGCAGATTCTTGTTACAGGCAGATTTGTGTTTTTGATCAGGTGTTTGTGTGTGTGTTGAACAGCTAGAGCCGTTTCCTGCTGACGTCCTGAAGCAGAGACCCAACGAGAACGCCGTCAGATCCATAGAGAAAGTCCTGGAAACTCACAGTGAGTCTCAAGTCTTCTTCACAAATAATCATTTACTTCTGTCTAATGTCTGATCCATGAATCATCTTCATCTCGGTGTCAAATATCATCTGCACATTAATGTACATACAGTAGAAGTCTAAAGGGCAGTTTGACCTCTTGACTGCATCACTTTTATATCCTATATAGACGCCTTTATCCAGAGCGAGATGCACGTTATCAGAACCCTGGGAACCAAAACCACGCTGAACCGTTAGAGCTACAGGAACAGAGCAAAGCTAAAACTTAACTTGTTAACCTTTGCATGATTCGTCCCAAGAACGACGGTTAATGTTGAGAAAAACACCAGATCGATGACAGTTTATGTGTCATTGTGTTCGAACAGCTCAGGTGACAGTGACATTAATATACAATTTTATTATTAATATACTAACGATTATATACAAGTGCTTTGACACGATGATGAGCTCCTTGTAACGCCTCCAGAATATTCCTCTCTCCATAGACTTGGACTGGAAGAATTATAGACTGTAGGGGATTTTTGCTTCTTTGCACAAACTGAGGGACGAGTTGAAAGTGTTTTAAAGGGATAGCTCACCCAAAAATGAAAATTAGCCCATGATTTTCTCACCCTCAATTCATCCTAGATCCTTTCAGACGAATACAATCAGAGTTATATTAAAAAATGTCCTGGCTCTTCCAAGCTTTATAATGGCAGTGAATGGCTGTATATTTTTTTTAAGTCCATAAAGTGCATCTATCCATCATAAAAGTGCATCTGTCCATCATAAAAGTGCATCTGTCCATCATAAAAGTGCATCTATCCATCATAAAAGTGCATCTCTCCATTATTAAAGTGCATCTGTCCATCATAAAAGTGCATCTCTCCATCATTAAAGTGCATCTATCCATCATAAAAGTGCATCTGTCCATCATAAAAGTGCATCTATCCATCATAAAAGTGCATCTGTTCATCATAAAAGTGCATCTATCCATCATAAAAGTGCATCTGTCCATCATAAAAGTGCATCTATCCATCATAAAAGTGCATCTGTCCATCATAAAAGTGCATCTGTCCATCATAAAAGTGCATCTATCCATCATAAAAGTGCATCTGTCCATCATAAAAGTGCATCTATCCATCATAAAAGTGCATCTCTCCATCATTAAAGTGCATCTATCCATCATAAAAGTGCATCTGTCCATCATAAAAGTGCATCTATCCATCATAAAAGTGCATCTGTCCATCATAAAAGTGCATCTATCCATCATAAAAGTGCATCTGTCCATCATAAAAGTGCATCTATCCATCATAAAAGTGCATCTATCCATCATAAAAGTGCATCTGTCCATCATAAAAGTGCATCTATCCATCATAAAAGTGCATCTATCCATCATAAAAGTGCATCTATCCATCATAAAAGTGCATCTGTCCATCATAAAAGTGCATCTCTCCATCATTAAAGTGCATCTATCCATCATAAAAGTGCATCTGTCCATCATTAAAGTGCATCTATCCATCATAAAAGTGCATCTGTCCATCATAAAAGTGCATCTATCCATCATAAAAGTGCATCTGTCCATCATAAAAGTGCATCTATCCATCATAAAAGTGCATCTGTCCATCATAAAAGTGCATCTCTCCATCATAAAAGTGCATCTGTCCATCATAAAAGTGCATCTATCCATCATAAAAGTGCATCTGTCCATCATAAAAGTGCTCCACAGACTCCGGGGAGTTAATAAAGGGCCTTCTGAAGTGAAACGATGCGTTTGTGTAAGAAAAATATCCGTATTTAAAACTTTATCGACTAAAATAACTAGCTTCTGACAGACGAATGTACGCATCGATTTCCTGTGAAAGAGTAACACTTGACCCGACGCATGACATAATGACGAATGCGGAAGCGCAGAGGATCGAGCGAAACAAAACATCAGTCACGAATTAGAAGTCTAAAACGAGAATTGTTAGGGAGGAGCTTGAGTTTGTTGCCCCGCCCTGTGTGTCTGAACCGCGAGAGGCTCAGAGCTTACGCTGCTCCTACATCTACATCACACGTGTGTACCGCCGTCTGCCGGAAACTTATTTTAGTCGATAAAGTTTTAAATATGGATATTTTTCTTACACAAACGCATCGCTAGATGAACTATCCCTTTTAACCGTCGCTGACGCCACGCCAGTAGAGCTGGACTGACGCTGGAACGACCCGTACGGTTGATGGATGTGTGTGTGTGTGTGTGTGTGTGTGTGTAGGTCAGTACTGGAGGTGTGTCCAGCGCTCGCCGTCAGGAGTCGGTCTGTCTCTGCTAGAGGCTCAGAGAGGCGACTCTGAAGAGAACGAGACGGTGACGGCTATGGCTTCTCTATCTGTGGCGGCCATGGAGAAAAGGTACAAGTGTTTCCCCTCCTTGATTCTTCATCTTCTTTCTCCCTCTCCTTTATTCTTCATCTTCTTTCTCCCTCTCCTTTATTCTTCATCTTCTTTCTCCCTCTCCTTTATTCTTCATCTTCTTTCTCCCTCTCACACCGTCTGTTGTGTTTCTGCTCAGAGCGGAGGACGAGCCCATGGAAGAGGAGCCGCCGATGTAGAGACGAGAGTTTGACCTCGAGCTCTTGTGGGTCTCTCGCTGAGAGAGTCAGGGCACAACGGCTAACTCACCCTGTTAGCGCTGTAGCCCGCTAGCTGTGGCCCCAATGCAACGCCTTCAAGCTCAAGTCACTTGAGAATGTTTGTTTTTGGAGATTTCTGTCTTATTGGCTTGAGATGTCACAGATGTCGAGGGCCGTTTGGATCAGCCAGCAGATCGAGGGTCCGATGAACCACACAGCCTCTGGAACCCGCTGTTGCTGAGCGGGACACTAGCGAGCGAGCCTTTACGACCGCGTGGAGATACGAATGAATTCTGAGGAAGTATGCCTTAAGTCAGTGAAGTCACAAACACATTACCCACAGTTCCAGTGGGTTTGGAGAAGAGAACACTTTTCAGCATGTTTACTTGGACAGCGGTTCCTAGCTTCAGTCGGCTAGCGCTGACTCTCTTGTCTTCTGTACTAGCGATGACTCTCTTGTCTTCTGAACTAGCGCTGACTCTCTTGTCTTCTGAACTAGCGCTGACTCTCTTGTCTTCTGAACTAGCGCTGACTCTCTTGTCTTCTGAACTAGCGATGACTCTCTTGTCTTCTGAACTAGCGATGACTCTCTTGTCTTCTGAACTAGCGCTGACTCTCTTGTCTTCTGAACTAGCGCTGACTCTCTTGTCTTCTGAACTAGCGATGACTCTCTTGTCTTCTGAACTAGCGCTGACTCTCTTGTCTTCTGAACTAGCGCTGACTCTCTTGTCTTCTGAACTAGCGCTGACTCTCTTGTCTTCTGAACTAGCGCTGACTCTCTTGTCTTCTGTACTAGCGCTGACTCTCTTGTCTTCTGAACTAGCGCTGACTCTCTTGTCTTCTGAACTAGCGATGACTCTCTTGTCTTCTGAACTAGCGATGACTCTCTTGTCTTCTGAACTAGCGCTGACTCTCTTGTCTTCTGTACTAGCGCTGACTCTCTTGTCTTCTGAACTAGCGCTGACTCTCTTGTCTTCTGTACTAGCGCTGACTCTCTTGTCTTCTGTACTAGCGCTGACTCTCTTGTCTTCTGTACTAGCGCTGACTCTCTTGTCTTCTGTACTAGCGCTGACTCTCTTGTCTTCTGAACTAGCGCTGACTCTCTTGTCTTCTGTACTAGCGCTGACTCTCTTGTCTTCTGTACTAGCGCTGACTCTCTTGTCTTCTGTACTAGCGCTGACTCTCTTGTCTTCTGTACTAGCGCTGACTCTCTTGTCTTCTGAACTAGCGCTGACTCTCTTGTCTTCTGTACTAGCGCTGACTCTCTTGTCTTCTGAACTAGCGCTGACTCTCTTGTCTTCTGAACTAGCGCTGACTCTCTTGTCTTCTGTACTAGCTCTGACTCTCTTGTCTTCTGAACTAGCGCTGACTCTCTTGTCTTCTGTACTAGCTCTGACTCTCTTGTCTTCTGAACTAGCGCTGACTCTCTTGTCTTCTGAACTAGCGCTGACTCTCTTGTCTTCTGAACTAGCGCTGACTCTCTTGTCTTCTGAACTAGCGCTGACTCTCTTGTCTTCTGAACTAGCGCTGACTCTCTTGTCTTCTGTACTAGCTCTGACTCTCTTGTCTTCTGAACTAGCTCTGACTCTCTTGTCTTCTGTACTAACTCTGCTGTGAGAGACGCTTCAGAACCGATGCTTTACCAGCGGCTCGATGTCGCGCAGCCGAAACCAGGCGTTGGGTTTCGCTGGTTTATTGACCTGCATGTGCATTACAGGAAAAAGCTACTAAACTGGAGAACAGAATTTCTGACCAAAGCATGAGTTTGCATCTTGTGTTGCACCTTTTTCTACAGTCTCGTAAAGTGAGATGTTCGACACAGATTACAAGACCAGTGTGTGTTAAATGATTTTGCCTCTGTGCTCGAACTCATTCCATTGGATTTACATGGAAAAAGATCCAGTCTAGAGAATACCGTGTACCAGATCCGCTTGTGTTCGTAACCTCTTCCGCTCTCCAAACAAACCGTTGCAACTGATAATGTTGGGAACCCCCGAGCATGAGGCGGGATTGGTGCAATATTATGCATGTGAAATGTTGATTTTGTTTGCCTTCCAGAGCTTCACTCCGTGTCTCTCTCAACAGTTTCATCTCCAAAAGGGTTGAGTCAGTTCCCCTTACTAGTTTTTTTTGTTCAGTTACTGGTTATTTTTTAGGTTTTAGCTATTAATTCCATTCCTGCTTTGTACAGTTTTTCTTTATTCAGAATATTTGTACTTTTCACTCGATTGTTTTTGTTCTAGTGGATTTTAGTTCCATGCGTTTCTTTTGGTACCATGTTCTTTGAGCTACATGATGAAGACTTTATGACCGGTTCATGGGTCTACAAGCATCATCACAGACTGTGTACGTTCTGTTCATAGTAGATTTGTTTATGAAAGGAAATCTAAATACAGTATATGAATTTGAAGAACTGTCATTCACCTTTTGTGTGCATGGATGTTATATTTTGTAAGCAGCTCATGCTGGTCTCAAATATAAAAAAATTTGTACAATGTTTTTTATGATTTTGAAGTATATAACAATCAGCTCAGTCAATGGAACTAACCTGGTAAACGCACTTGATGGTCAGTGATTTATTCATTTGTTGTTTTTTATTTTATTTTATTTTAGAGTTAGACAGTATTTCTATGACAGTAATTGGAATAAAAAAAACATTAATTCAAAGCATTTTGATTTGTTTCCATGTTTTAAAACAGCATCTCAAGCCAAAGATGTGTAGTACACCTGGTTTGTTTAATTGTATTTTCACTACATGCTAAAACTCCCTTAACTTTGTTAGTTTTGAATGATGTTGAAGATGATAAATGATCATGGTTACTGACCTGCAGCAACACGTGTTCAGTGTGAGATGATGACGGCACGCGTCCCGGTTCTCATCCTCAATGTGACGTGACTCTTTTCCTCAGTTTCTTCAGTCGGTGAACACACAGAAAACACGAACGTCTTGTTTCACGGGCAAAATCACCGTTTCCTGATGATGGAAAACACAAAGTATTGTTAACTTCCATTTCAAGTGGATTGAACTTAATGAAGTTGTGACAATGTGATTAATTGTGGTGAATTGACCAAGCTTTTTTCTCGAGGGGACTCATTTAGAAGAAACTTATATTTCACAGAATTAAAAGTCGATTTCTGATGGTCTGATTCACAAGCTCCGGTATCTTCAACTGTGAAGAGCTATTTTTATCAGATCTGTTCATGATGTGATTTGATAATTTCGCATCTATTACCCATGAAACTGAAGGTGTAACAGATAAAGGGGTAACACTTTATAATAACTGCATGCTATTAATCATTTGTTAAGCATGAGTAAACAGTTATTTCATCATTTATAAAGCATTAATAGACATTAATAAGCAGTTTATAAATACAGCTATAAACGCTTTTTTTCTTGATTTATAAGCATATCTATAATGCGTTTAATAATTGTATTTTCATACTTTGCTAATGATCAATTAATAATTTCTAAATAAAGTATAGCATTATTTACAAACCAGTTATTTAAGAGTTGTCAGTCATTCATAAGATCACTTAGAAAGTGTAAGTAAATGTAGTAAATACAGGTAGTTATAAAGCATTTAGTAGTGGTCAGTTAACTATTTTGTGAGCTAATCTAAAGTGAGGACTATTCATGCCTTGTAAAGCATTTATAAAGGAGATTTGAAGGCGCATCAATCTTCTAAACAGTAAAATGAAACAAACACAACACAGTGATACAGAACATAGAAATATTTAACAGCCTTTAAATCTCCTTTATAAATGCTTTACAAGGCATGAATAGTCCTCACTTTAGATGAGCTCACAAACATAGTTAACTGACCACTACTAAATGCTTTATAACTACCCGAATTAACCCTGAATTACAGCATAAATACATGTTAATAAAGCATTTATTAACACACTAAGTAACCATCACTATATGTCTGAATAATAAGATGTATGAATGTACATTTAAATAGTTTATTTTACACGTTCTAAGTAATCTTATGAACCACTGACAACTCTTAAATAACTGGTTTATAAAAAATGCAATTATTCATTTAGAAATAATAAATTGATCATTAATAAAGGATGAAAATACAATTATTAAATAAATTATAGATATGTTTGTAAATCAAGAAGAGAGCATTTATAGCTGTATTTATAAACTGCTTATTAATGTCTATTAATGCTTTATGAATGATAATTTAACTGTTTACTCATGCTTAACTAATGATTATTAGCATGTAGTTATTATAAAGTGTTACCGATAAAGGAAACTTCACGATCGAACAACTATTATTACAAGATGTTTCTTAAAGCATTTGTTCACACACAAAAAATGAAAATTCTGTTATTCTTTTCTCACCCTCATGTCGTGTTAAACCCGTGAGACCTTCGTTCATCTTCGGAACACAAATTAAGATATTTTGATGTCAGCCGGAAGCGCTGACTGTGTTTCCAAACGTGAACAGCGTCACAGACTGACAAATGGGATTTTTCTAAGATCTGTAGAATGATATAAATTCATTCACAACTACAATATATTCACAATTTTAAAAAATCATTCATTGCTCTCTCTGTTTTAATGGTGTGACGTTTCATAATGTGTGTTTATATAGCTTAAAACAAATGCAGAAGATCAGAAACATAAAAACTGCATGCAAAACTTTTCACCAAATGGAAATGAAGTCATTGCTTTTTTTAAGAATGGAGGAAGAATAGTGTGTGTTTTTATATAACTTCAGAATTGGGACAGTAAGTGGTTACAGTACCTGAACAAACAGCTGTGAAAGCCTAAAAATGACAGACACACACACGCGTACACACACACACACACACCAGATTCTCCTGAATGGTCATGTTCATGTCCGATCAACTTGGAAAGACTTCAGGATGATGTTGGAGGACGTTCAAATTTATCTGAACCATCTGAAAATAAAGTCCATGAACTCGATGTAAAAAAGACGGGCATGAACTCTCAGATACAATGATTTTCTAGAATGAATTTATGAAATCTTGTAGCCTGAAATTGTGACGTCTGTGATTTGGAATGATTGCCAGACTGTTTAAAATCGCTGCATTTGTATTTGGAAAACAGAATATGCATATATTAAACTCACAGCCCATATGATCTGTGTTGATCATACGACGGCCGATCACTTGATATGCAGCCAATGGCATTAGATGAATAAAATGGATGCTGAAAGTAAAAATGAAGTGTGACACACACACACACACACACACACACACACACACACACACACACACACACACACACGAGCACTAGCGCAGCTCCTAGCAACAGCACACACTTCCTTCAGGCACAGAATGTGTGTGAGAGTGAGTGAGACTCCATCAGGGTTAGTAAAATATAAAACTGCACAGATAGTGTTGCTGACTTTTATAGCTCAGCATTCTTCACTAAAGCATTTACAGATATTTAGCAGTTTAGATATTTTAATAAGAAATCAATAACACACATTTTAGACTTGCCTTCATTATGAACCAGTAACTGAACGGATGTTTGTTAGAGAGCGAACAGAAGTGACAGAAGGATAAAGCCGTACATTCACACATTAGTGAAGCTTTGTTAGAGGCGTTCTTCAAGGTCGTAGTTACTGGAGGCGAATATCTGCGATGAAAGGGTTTTCAGGCGGTATTAAAACACAACGATAGACAGAATCCTCTCTCTCACACCAGGGCATATTCAGGCTTTAGTCTAGGGTTAAGGTTAAGGCCAGTTTTAGGCTTTCAGTGGAGAAGAACAGGACTGAACCTAACCCTACACTCAAAGAAAACTGTTGAAACGCTTCACATTCACTTCATATATTCATCATATATTTCATATCTGTCATTCATTTGTCCTGTGTGAATGAATTTATTGCATCTGAAATGCCAGTGAAAACGATGATGACTTAATCTGCACTGACAGACCGAGATCTTCCTCAGAAATCACTCTCAGCTTAAGTTTCCAAAAAGGTCCAGAAAGAGCGAAACGCTTCCATTGCATCGCTTAGATTAAACCATGAACAACAAATGATGAACAATCAATCAGAGTTCACGGCCACAGCCGTTCCGCAACAAATCTGGACCTGGAGTACGGTGGAGCACAGAGCCGATCCGCAGCCGTTCCGCAACAAATCCGGACCTGGAGTACGGCGGAGCACGGAGCCGATCCGCAGCCGTTCCGCAACAAATCCGGACCTGGAGTACGGTGGAGCACAGAGTCGATCCGCAGCCGTTCCGCAACAAATCCGGACCTGGAGTACGGCGGAGCACGGACCCGATCCGCAGCCGTTCCGCAACAAATCCGGACCTGGAGTACGGTGGAGCACAGAGTCGATCCGCAGCCGTTCCGCAACAAATCCGGACCTGGAGGACGGTGGAGCACGGACCCGATCCGCAGCCGTCCCGTAACAAATCCGGACCTGGAGTACGGTGGAGCACAGAGTCGATCCGCAGCCGTTCCGCAACAAATCCGGACCTGGAGTACGGCGGAGCACGGACCCGATCCGCAGCCGTTACGCAACAAATCCGGACCTGGAGTACGGTGGAGCACAGAGCCGATCCGCAGCCGTTCCGCAACAAATCTGGACCTGGAGTACGGTGGAGCACAGAGCCGATCCGCAGCCGTTCCGCAACAAATCCGGACCTGGAGTACGGTGGAGCACAGAGTCGATCCGCAGCCGTTCCGCAACAAATCTGGACCTGGAGTACGGCGGAGCACGGAGCCGATCCGCAGCCGTTCCGTAACAAATCCGGACCTGGAGTACGGTGGAGCACGGAGTCGATCCGCAGCCGTTCCGTAACAAATCCGGACCTGGAGTACGGTGGAGCACAGAGTCGATCCGCAGCCGTTCCGCAACAAATCCGGACCTGGAGTACGGTGGAGCACAGAGTCGATCCGCAGCCGTTCCGCAACAAATCCGGACCTGGAGTACGGTGGAGCACGGAGCCGATCCGCAGCCGTCCCGCAACAAATCCGGACCTGGAGTACGGCGGAGCACGGACCCGATCCGCAGCCGTTCCGCAACAAATCCGGACCTGGAGTACGGTGGAGCACAGAGTCGATCCGCAGCCGTTACGCAACAAATCCGGACCTGGAGTACGGTGGAGCACAGAGTCGATCCGCAGCCGTTCCGCAACAAATCCGGACCTGGAGTACGGTGGAGCACAGAGTCGATCCGCAGCCGTTCCGCAACAAATCCGGACCTGGAGTACGGTGGAGCACGGAGCCGATCCGCAGCCGTCCCGCAACAAATCCGGACCTGGAGTACGGCGGAGCACGGACCCGATCCGCAGCCGTTCCGCAACAAATCCGGACCTGGAGTACGGTGGAGCACAGAGTCGATCCGCAGCCATTCCGCAACAAATCCGGACCTGGAGTACGGTGGAGCACAGAGTCGATCCGCAGCCGTTCCGCAACAAATCCGGACCTGGAGTACGGCGGAGCACGGAGCCGATCCGCAGCCGTCCCGTAACAAATCCGGACCTGGAGTACGGTGGAGCACGGAGCCGATCCGCAGCCGTCCCGTAACAAATCCGGACCTGGAGTACGGTGGAGCACGGAGCCGATCCGCAGCCGTTCCGCAACAAATCTGGACCTGGAGTACGGTGGAGCACAGAGCCGATCCGCAGCTGGTGGAAACCCGGGGTTACAGCTGAACCTGAGCGCCGGGTCAAGATCCCAAACACGCAATTACCCACACACACTCATTTACACTGCTAAATAATGACAGACACTAGCACACACACACACACACACTCATTTACACTGCTAAATAATGACAGACACTAGCACACACACACACACACACACACTCATTTACACTGCTAAATAATGACAGACACTAGCACACACACACACACACACACACACACACACACTCATTTACACTGCTAAATAATGACAGACACTAGCACACACACACACACTCATTTACACTGCTAAATAATGACAGACACTAGCACACACACACACACACACACACTCATTTACACTGCTAAATAATGACAGACACTAGCACACACACACACACACACACACACTCATTTACACTGCTAAATAATGACAGACACTAGCACACACACACACACACACACACACTCATTTACACTGCTAAATAATGACAGACACTAGCACACACACACACACACACACTCATTTACACTGCTAAATGATGACAGACACTAGCACACACACACACACACACACACTCATTTACACTGCTAAATGATGACAGACACTAGCACACACACACACACAAACACACACTCATTTACACTGCTAAATTATGACAGACACTAGCACACACACACACACACTCGTTTACACTTCTAAATAATGACAGACACTAGCACACACACACACACACACACACACTCATTTACACTGCTAATTTATGACAGACACGAGCACTCACATACACACATGTATCTACATGAAGACACACCAATTACACACTTTTTTTGATTTTTAAAATAATTTATCAATGAATCATTTTTTCCAAATGAAGACTAATGTCCTCTAATGTCACCGAAGGGAGGTTGAGAGGTCAGAACTGAAGAAACATTACAAACTACCAAACTAGAGCTAACACACTCACTCAATCACACACACACACACTCACTCACTCACGCACACACTCACACACACTCTCACTCACACACACACTCACTCACTCAGTGTCACGCACACACTCACACACACTCTCACTCACACACACACTCACTCACTCACGCACACACTCACACACTCACTCACTCACTCACTCACTCACTCACACACACACTCACTCACTCACGCACACACTCACACTCACTCACTCAGTGTCACGCACACACTCACACACACACACACACACTCACTCACTCACACACTCACTCACTCAGTGTCACGCACACACTCACACACACACACACACACTCACTCACACACACACACACACACACACTCACTGTCACGCACACACTCACACACACTCTCACTCACTCACTCACTCACTCAGTGTCACGCACACACTCACACACACACTCACTCACACACACACACTCACTCACTCACTCACTCACACACTCACACACACACACACACACTCACTCACTCAGTGTCACGCACACACTCACACACACACACACTCACACACTCTCACACACTCACTCACACTCTCACACACTCTCACTCACTCACACACACACTCACTCACAGTCTCGCACACACTCTCACACACACAGGTTCTGGATGGGTTAGTGAAGAACTCTCCAAGCGCTCCATCTGTTGCCGTGGCAACAGCACCATTCCTGGCAAAAGTTCTTCTTCTAGCCGCTCTCAACCTCCATTTGTTTAACATATGAAACAAAAAAATACAGCAATCCCCCAAGGTGCAAGTGCTGACCCTTCAGGAAGGTCATTCTACTGCCAGTAAAAATAAACAAATCAATTTATCATGGGATGTCAGCATATATCTGAGAGTTTATTGATTCATATCTCCGTTTAAGCCTGAGGGCACATTGAGAGAAAGAGAGAGAGAAATGAACATTTGAAAAGGAAATTCTTGCTTTAGAAATGATGGAACTGTGGAATGAGTTGAAACACCATTCTAGTGTTCATAGATAAACTCACAGCAAATATCTTTTTCCTCCTTCGCTTTGGGCCAAACAGAAGTGAGCGGTGATATACTGTTAGTGAACACCCGAAGAGAGCAGCGTTTGCATGAATATATTAATATGTGCTTTCCTCTCTATAACAGAATAAACACACAACAAACCCGTGTAGAGGAGCCAGCCGTTCAGCAGTGTGTTGTTTTAAAGGGTCCGTAAGACCTTCGTTTGTCTTCGGGACACAAATTTAGATGTTTTTGATGAAATCCGATGGCTCGGGGGGGGCTCCACTGACAGCTATTTAATTAACACTTTGAAGGCCCAGAAAGGTTGGAGAAACATCGTTAAAATACTCCACGGGACTACAGTGGTCCAACCTAATTTTATGAAGCGAAGAAAATGCTTTGTGTGCACCAAAATAACGACTTTATTCAGTCATTTCTTCTCTTCTGTATCAGTCTCCGACGCTCGTTCACGAGAGCACCACGACACGTGTGTGTGTGTGTGTGTGTGTGTGTGTGTGTGTGTGTGTGTGTGTGTGTGTGGTGACGACGCAGGAGCTGGCGTTCTGACATATTCTACAAGCAGAGAGAGGAGAGAGTGGAGGTTATGATGAAAGGAGACGAGGAGGGTCAGAGGTGACATGAGACGTGGTCTGAGATGGTGCAGTTATGGGTCAGGACGAGCTCTAGTTCTTTGGCCGCTCTGTGCGTTACAGGAGTGTGCTGTCTTGTGTGTTACAGGAGTGTGCTGTCTTGTGCGTTACAGGAGTGTGCTGTCTTGTGTGTTACAGCAGTGTGCTGTTTTGTGTGTTACAGGAGTGTGCTGTCTTGTGTGTTACAGGAGTGTGCTGTCTTGTGTGTTACAGCAGTGTGTTGTCTTGTGTGTTACAGGAGTGTGCTGTCTTGTGTGTTACAGGAGTGTGCTGTCTTGTGCGTTACAGGAGTGTGCTGTCTTGTGTGTTACAGGAGTGTGCTGTCTTGTGCGTTACAGGAGTGTGCTGTCTTGTGTGTTACAGGAGTGTGCTGTCTTGTGCGTTACAGGAGTGTGCTGTCTTGTGTGTTACAGCAGTGTGCTGTTTTGTGTGTTACAGGAGTGTGCTGTCTTGTGTGTTACAGGAGTGTGCTGTCTTGTGTGTTACAGCAGTGTGTTGTCTTGTGTGTTACAGGAGTGTGCTGTCTTGTGTGTTACAGGAGTGTGCTGTCTTGTGTGTTACAGGAGTGTGCTGTCTTGTGTGTTACAGCAGTGTGTTGTCTTGTGTGTTACAGGAGTGTGCTGTCTTGTGTGTTACAGGAGTGTGCTGTCTTGTGTGTTACAGCAGTGTGTTGTCTTGTGTGTTACAGCAGTGTGTTGTCTTGTGTGTTACAGGAGTGTGCTGTCTTGTGTGTTACAGGAGTGTGCTGTCTTGTGTGTTACAGGAGTGTGCTGTCTTGTGTGTTACAGCAGTGTGTTGTCTTGTGTGTTACAGGAGTGTGCTGTCTTGTGTGTTACAGGAGTGTGCTGTCTTGTGTGTTACAGCAGTGTGCTGTTTTGTGTGTTACAGGAGTGTGCTGTCTTGTGTGTTACAGGAGTGTGCTGTCTTGTGTGTTACAGGAGTGTGCTGTCTTGTGTGTTACAGGAGTGTGCTGTCTTGTGTGTTACAGGAGTGTGCTGTCTTGTGTGTTACAGGAGTGTGCTGTCTTGTGTGTTACAGGAGTGTGCTGTCTTGTGCGTTACAGGAGTGTGCTGTCTTGTGTGTTACAGCAGTGTGCTGTTTTGTGTGTTACAGGAGTGTGCTGTCTTGTGTGTTACAGGAGTGTGCTGTCTTGTGTGTTACAGCAGTGTGTTGTCTTGTGTGTTACAGGAGTGTGCTGTCTTGTGTGTTACAGGAGTGTGCTGTCTTGTGCGTTACAGGAGTGTGCTGTCTTGTGTGTTACAGCAGTGTGCTGTTTTGTGTGTTACAGGAGTGTGCTGTCTTGTGTGTTACAGGAGTGTGCTGTCTTGTGTGTTACAGGAGTGTGCTGTCTTGTGTGTTACAGGAGTGTGCTGTCTTGTGTGTTACAGGAGTGTGCTGTCTTGTGTGTTACAGCAGTGTGTTGTCTTGTGTGTTACAGGAGTGTGCTGTCTTGTGTGTTACAGGAGTGTGCTGTCTTGTGTGTTACAGGAGTGTGCTGTCTTGTGTGTTACAGCAGTGTGTTGTCTTGTGTGTTACAGGAGTGTGCTGTCTTGTGTGTTACAGGAGTGTGCTGTCTTGTGTGTTACAGCAGTGTGTTGTCTTGTGTGTTACAGCAGTGTGTTGTCTTGTGTGTTACAGGAGTGTGCTGTCTTGTGTGTTACAGGAGTGTGCTGTCTTGTGTGTTACAGGAGTGTGCTGTCTTGTGTGTTACAGCAGTGTGTTGTCTTGTGTGTTACAGGAGTGTGCTGTCTTGTGTGTTACAGGAGTGTGCTGTCTTGTGTGTTACAGCAGTGTGCTGTTTTGTGTGTTACAGGAGTGTGCTGTCTTGTGTGTTACAGGAGTGTGCTGTCTTGTGTGTTACAGGAGTGTGCTGTCTTGTGTGTTACAGGAGTGTGCTGTCTTGTGTGTTACAGGAGTGTGCTGTCTTGTGTGTTACAGGAGTGTGCTGTCTTGTGTGTTACAGGAGTGTGCTGTCTTGTGTGTTACAGGAGTGTGTTGTCTTGTGTGTTACAGGAGTGTGCTGTCTTGTGTGTTACAGGAGTGTGCTGTCTTGTGTGTTACAGCAGTGTGTTGTCTTGTGTGTTACAGGAGTGTGCTGTCTTGTGTGTTACAGGAGTGTGCTGTCTTGTGTGTTACAGGAGTGTGCTGTCTTGTGTGTTACAGCAGTGTGTTGTCTTGTGTGTTACAGGAGTGTGCTGTCTTGTGTGTTACAGGAGTGTGCTGTCTTGTGTGTTACAGGAGTGTGCTGTCTTGTGTGTTACAGGAGTGTGCTGTCTTGTGTGTTACAGGAGTGTGCTGTCTTGTGTGTTACAGGAGTGTGCTGTCTTGTGTGTTACAGGAGTGTGCTGTCTTGTGTGTTACAGGAGTGTGCTGTCTTGTGTGTTACAGGAGTGTGCTGTCTTGTGCGTTACAGGAGTGTGCTGTCTTGTGTGTTACAGGAGTGTGCTGTCTTGTGTGTTACAGGAGTGTGTTGTCTTGTGTGTTACAGGAGTGTGTTGTCTTGTGTGTTACAGCAGTGTGCTGTTTTGTGTGTTACAGCAGTGTGCTGTTTTGTGTGTTACAGGAGTGTGCTGTCTTGTGTGTTACAGGAGTGTGTTGTCTTGTGTGTTACAGGAGTGTGCTGTCTTGTGTGTTACAGGAGTGTGCTGTCTTGTGTGTTACAGGAGTGTGTTGTCTTGTGTGTTACAGGAGTGTGTTGTCTTGTGTGTTACAGCAGTGTGCTGTTTTGTGTGTTACAGGAGTGTGCTGTCTTGTGTGTTACAGGAGTGTGCTGTCTTGTGTGTTACAGCAGTGTGCTGTTTTGTGCGTTACAGGAGTAGACGTGTTCCTGTCCAGGTGGATGAGGGAGAAAGTGAAGCCGTTGGAGAGGACTGAAGGAGCAGCAGTGTTTTATCCTGTGATCCAGGTTTCAGTCAAAGACAAAACGTTAAGTTTGAACAGACTGGCAAACGCTGGAATGAAGTCACTGGATTAATCGACGTGAAGTCAACAGAATTGACGCAGAGGCCCCATGAAAATAAACGACTGATACGTCATTGTACGGACAGATTTTAAAGACATCAAGTTGTGTTTGTGTC
Organism: Rhinichthys osculus; assembly: GCA_029959095.1. Classification (NCBI taxonomy): domain Eukaryota; kingdom Metazoa; phylum Chordata; class Actinopteri; order Cypriniformes; family Leuciscidae; genus Rhinichthys; species Rhinichthys osculus. The sequence continues at coordinate 142,008 of JARWKJ010000010.1, forward strand.
AGACTCATTTCATGAGAGAGCGTCTTAACAGGGAAACCTAACGCATATGAGTTTTGCATGATTGCGATGCCACAGTTTTGCACTGGGCGGCTCTGGGATTGCGATGGCGTCTCCTTCCGATGGTGCTCGCCCACATCACTCGTCCCCAGATGGAGGATCTCAGCTTCACTGAAGAGCGTAACGCTGAGGTGAAACACATGGGGAGAGGTAAAACTCAACAGGGCTTGTTTCCGCTCTTTCCGAACTCAACAGGGCTGGTTTCCGCTCTTTCTGAACTCAACAGGGCTGGTTTCTGCTCTTTCCGAACTCAACAGGGCTTGTTTCCGCTCTTTCCGAACTCAACAGGGCTTGTTTCCGCTCTTTCCGAACTCAACAGGGCTGGTTTCCGCTCTTTCCGAACTCAACAGGGCTGGTTTCCGCTCTTTCCGAACTCAACAGGGCTGGTTTCCGCTCTTTCCGAACTCAACAGGGCTGGTTTCCGCTCTTTCCGAACTCAACAGGGCTTGTTTCCGCTCTTTCCGAACTCAACAGGGCTGGTTTCCGCTCTTTCCGAACTCAACAGGGCTTGTTTCCGCTCTTTCCGAACTCAACAGGGCTGGTTTCCGCTCTTTCCGAACTCAACAGGGCTTGTTTCCGCTCTTTCCGAACTCAACAGGGCTGGTTTCCGCTCTTTCCGAACTCAACAGGGCTTGTTTCCGCTCTTTCCGAACTCAACAGGGCTGGTTTCCGCTCTTTCCGAACTCAACAGGGCTTGTTTCCGCTCTTTCCGAACTCAACAGGGCTGGTTTCCGCTCTTTCCGAACTCAACAGGGCTTGTTTCCGCTCTTTCCGAACTCAACAGGGCTGGTTTCCGCTCTTTCCGAACTCAACAGGGCTGGTTTCCGCTCTTTCCGAACTCAACAGGGCTTGTTTCCGCTCTTTCCGAACTCAACAGGGCTGGTTTCCGCTCTTTCCGAACTCAACAGGGCTTGTTTCCGCTCTTTCCGAACTCAACAGGGCTGGTTTCCGCTCTTTCCGAACTCAACAGGGCTTGTTTCCGCTCTTTCCGAACTCAACAGGGCTTGTTTCCGCTCTTTCCGAACTCAACAGGGCTGGTTTCCGCTCTTTCCGAACTCAACAGGGCTTGTTTCCGCTCTTTCCGAACTCAACAGGGCTGGTTTCCGCTCTTTCCGAACTCAACAGGGCTGGTTTCCGCTCTTTCCGAACTCAACAGGGCTTGTTTCCGCTCTTTCCGAACTCAACAGGGCTGGTTTCCGCTCTTTCCGAACTCAACAGGGCTTGTTTCCGCTCTTTCCGAACTCAACAGGGCTGGTTTCCGCTCTTTCCGAACTCAACAGGGCTTGTTTCCGCTCTTTCCGAACTCAACAGGGCTTGTTTCCGCTCTTTCCGAACTCAACAGGGCTGGTTTCCGCTCTTTCCGAACTCAACAGGGCTGGTTTCCGCTCTTTCCGAACTCAACAGGGCTGGTTTCCGCTCTTTCCGAACTCAACAGGGCTGGTTTCCGCTCTTTCCGAACTCAACAGGGCTGGTTTCCGCTCTTTCCGAACTCAACAGGGCTTGTTTCCGCTCTTTCCGAACTCAACAGGGCTGGTTTCCGCTCTTTCCGAACTCAACAGGGCTGGTTTCCGCTCTTTCCGAACTCAACAGGGCTGGTTTCCGCTCTTTCCGAACTCAACAGGGCTTGTTTCCGCTCTTTCCGAACTCAACAGGGCTGGTTTCCGCTCTTTCCGAACTCAACAGGGCTTGTTTCCGCTCTTTCCGAACTCAACAGGGCTGGTTTCCGCTCTTTCCGAACTCAACAGGGCTGGTTTCCGCTCTTTCCGAACTCAACAGGGCTGGTTTCCGCTCTTTCCGAACTCAACAGGGCTGGTTTCCGCTCTTTCCGAACTCAACAGGGCTTGTTTCCGCTCTTTCCGAACTCAACAGGGCTTGTTTCCGCTCTTTCCGAACTCAACAGGGCTGGTTTCCGCTCTTTCCGAACTCAACAGGGCTGGTTTCCGCTCTTTCCGAACTCAACAGGGCTGGTTTCCGCTCTTTCCGAACTCAACAGGGCTTGTTTCCGCTCTTTCCGAACTCAACAGGGCTGGTTTCCGCTCTTTCCGAACTCAACAGGGCTTGTTTCCGCTCTTTCCGAACTCAACAGGGCTGGTTTCCGCTCTTTCCGAACTCAACAGGGCTGGTTTCCGCTCTTTCCGAACTCAACAGGGCTGGTTTCCGCTCTTTCCGAACTCAACAGGGCTGGTTTCCGCTCTTTCCGAACTCAACAGGGCTGGTTTCCGCTCTTTCCGAACTCAACAGGGCTGGTTTCCGCTCTTTCCGAACTCAACAGGGCTTGTTTCCGCTCTTTCCGAACTCAACAGGGCTGGTTTCCGCTCTTTCCGAACTCAACAGGGCTTGTTTCCGCTCTTTCCGAACTCAACAGGGCTGGTTTCCGCTCTTTCCGAACTCAACAGGGCTGGTTTCCGCTCTTTCCGAACTCAACAGGGCTTGTTTCCGCTCTTTCCGAACTCAACAGGGCTGGTTTCCGCTCTTTCCGAACTCAACAGGGCTGGTTTCCGCTCTTTCCGAACTCAACAGGGCTGGTTTCCGCTCTTTCCGAACTCAACAGGGCTTGTTTCCGCTCTTTCCGAACTCAACAGGGCTGGTTTCCGCTCTTTCCGAACTCAACAGGGCTTGTTTCCGCTCTTTCCGAACTCAACAGGGCTGGTTTCCGCTCTTTCCGAACTCAACAGGGCTGGTTTCCGCTCTTTCCGAACTCAACAGGGCTGGTTTCCGCTCTTTCCGAACTCAACAGGGCTGGTTTCCGCTCTTTCCGAACTCAACAGGGCTGGTTTCCGCTCTTTCCGAACTCAACAGGGCTGGTTTCCGCTCTTTCCGAACTCAACAGGGCTGGTTTCCGCTCTTTCCGAACTCAACAGGGCTTGTTTCCGCTCTTTCCGAACTCAACAGGGCTGGTTTCCGCTCTTTCCGAACTCAACAGGGCTGGTTTCCGCTCTTTCCGAACTCAACAGGGCTGGTTTCCGCTCTTTCCGAACTCAACAGGGCTGGTTTCCGCTCTTTCCGAACTCAACAGGGCTGGTTTCCGCTCTTTCCGAACTCAACAGGGCTTGTTTCCGCTCTTTCCGAACTCAACAGGGCTGGTTTCCGCTCTTTCCGAACTCAACAGGGCTTGTTTCCGCTCTTTCCGAACTCAACAGGGCTGGTTTCCGCTCTTTCCGAACTCAACAGGGCTTGTTTCCGCTCTTTCCGAACTCAACAGGGCTGGTTTCCGCTCTTTCCGAACTCAACAGGGCTGGTTTCCGCTCTTTCCGAACTCAACAGGGCTGGTTTCCGCTCTTTCCGAACTCAACAGGGCTGGTTTCCGCTCTTTCCGAACTCAACAGGTCTCATTTGTGCCTCACCTGCACCTTCACATTTTACATTCACATTCACAACTAAAGCTTTCTGTAAGGGTTAGTGATGGAGCTCTGAACACTGAAGCTCATGACTGACTGTCGCTCATGGACCTTGACACACACATTCGTCCTTCCAAACTGCACTTCATCATTTACACTACTCTCGGTTGCCATGGTTTCTGCAGTAATGTTTGAGTGAGTCCTGCAGATTCCTGCTAGTCAAGGTCATGCTGTGCCAGAAGCTCGAGTCAAACCCATTCAGCACATCTGAGCTGTAACTGCAGCGGAAACAGAATCCTCCGCGGCCGAAGGATCTGGCTCTCGCTACACTGATGAATCCTGAAGACGTTTGCACTGGTCTGTGTGTGTCAGGAGTTTGTTGGGATGAATAAAGCAGGATCTCGTCGCCGCCTCTCATTCTCTCTCAGGCTTCATGCCAGCGAACACCCACACACTCCTGTATAATTCCTCACTCAAACACACTCAAACCTGCCACAGTGAGACCTGCAAAAAAAAACCGCTTTTGCATGAAACGGAAGAAACATCAAGCATTTAATTCATTAACAACAGTATAATTCAATTATTATATTCAAATGTTCTTCTAGAAATATAAATGATTTTAACAAATAAAACGATATCTTCCTTTTTTTCTTCTTCCCTTTCTTCATAATGTTAAGTTTATTCTTAATATTAAAATAATCATGCAAAATAAGATTTATTTGCTCATAATTTTGTGGCAATCGTGATTTTGATAATTGTGTCACTCAGTGGTCCAATCAGAGCGATGCTTAAGCCATTGTGTACTTTGTGTTTATTGTGTTGTTATGACTCTATAGCAGACTGAACTGTGAGTCAGGATCACATACGCCTACAGACGCCCACACACACACACCCACGGGCCGTATGCACACACACACACACACACACTCTCACGCGCGCACACACACACTCACAGAGACACACACACTCTCATGCACACACACAGGCACAGTGACACACTCACAGAGACACAGACACACGCACAGAGACACGCACACATACACAGGCTGTATACACACACACACATACACACAGGCTGTATGCACACAGACACACACTAACAGAGACACACACATACACAGGCTGTATACACACACACAGGCTGTATGCACACATACACACACACACATACACAGGCTGTATACACACATACACTCACAGAGACACACATACACACACACACACACATACACTCACAGAGACACACACAGGCTGTATACACACACACACACACACACAGGCTGTATGCACACAGACACACACTAACAGAGACACACACATACACAGGCTGTATACACACACACAGGCTGTATGCACACATACACACACACACACACACACACATACACAGGCTGTATACACACATACACTCACAGAGACACACATACACACACACACACTCACAGAGACACACACAGGCTGTATGCACACAGACACACACTAACAGAGACACACATACACACACACATACACACACGGGCTGTATGAACACAGACACACACTAACAGACACACACACACATACACAGGCTGTATGCACACAGACACACACTAACAGAGACACACATACACACATGGGCTGTATGAACACAGACACACACTAACAGAGACACACGCACACACACACACACAGGCTGTATGCACACAGACACACACTCACAGAGACACACGCACACACACACACATACACAGGCTGTATGCACACAGACACACACTAACAGAGACACACATACACACACACATACACAGGCTGTATGCACACAGACACACACTAACAGAGACACACATACACACACACATACACATACACACACACACACATGGGCTGTATGCACACAGACACACACTCACAGAGACACACACACACGGGCTGTAGAGCAAACACACACACACACACACACACACACACACACACAGAGTCTCTCCTCTGATGCCTTGAGACTCAGAGCAGGTGAAGATGAAGATGAAGATGGAGAGACTGATTAGGGGGACAAGATCCCATCACACTTTCTGCTAATGTTTCTCTTTATTTCTGAAAGCTTTGGGTGCGGTGTGTGTGTGTGTGTGTGTGTGTGTGTGTGTGTGTGTGTGTGTGTGTGTGTGTGTGTGTGTGTGTGTGTGAGCTGCTCTCCTCTTATCAGGGTTGGTGATGATTATTAAAGAGTGAGTCTAAGTCGACTCGTTCCCCTGCGGTCTGAAGCGTGGAGCGACACACACATTCATGTCTCACACTCTCCATCTTAATGTTAGCAGCTGCAGAATGCTAATGAACGCTGAGGCGTCTCACTAAACGGACATGATGATGCTTTTTCAGACTAACTTCAACAGGCTCAGATCCGTGTGAAACCAGTTCGATTCTTAATGTGGAGTTCATGGCTGAGAATCGCATCGCTTCCCGAGCCAAAGAGCCGTGCTGGAGTTCAGCTCGAACTGGGACTGAGAATCTGCTTTATTCAGTCGTGTGGTGAAACTCTTCACGCTCTCTCGCTGAAACAGAAGCACTTCATTTATTATAATCTGATCTGACACCGGTGTCGCTGTGAGGAGAGATGGACCGGAGACAGTCAGAGATTAGACCCGCTGTAACGATCACACAAACACATAAAAGCCTGTGTAAGATAATGCCTCTATTAATTAACATAATTATCCAGGGCCGTCCTGCATTAGACAGAGATGTAGGAACGGAGAGCCTGTGGGCGGCCGTCGTGTAAATGTGCTTCTGTACACGAGTGTGTGAATCAGGCTATCTGTGAGTGTGTTGGGGCTGAGAGCCCTCGACAGAGTGTGTAGGCAGGGGTCCACACACACACACACACACACACACACGTGGGTGGAGAGGTATATGGAGTTAAGCCTGTTCACCGCCTGCTGATTGATCACTTGTGTGAATAAGAGAGAGAGAGAGAGAGAGAGAGAGAGAGAGAGAGAGAGAGAGAGATTTTATATCACTGTGAGAAATACTCCGCTCACTACAGATCATGCCAGTGAAGGACGACAACTGAAAAACAAAACATGAAGAATAGAGGGCGGTGAAAGAAAGAAGAATAATGTGGAAAAATAAATGGGATGATGTAAGTTTGTGCTGACGTCTCAGGTAAGACCCTTTATCAGTGTGTGTGTGTGTGTGTGTGTGTGTGAGAGAGAGAGTGTGATATTCGAGTCTTGACACTGTTTGCTTCACTCAACCTGAGAGTTTATAAAGTCTGTGCTTCCAGAAACAGAGATAATATGATTCAGTGCAGGAGATCAAGTGTGTTAGCAGACACAGATCATCTACAGCTGAAGACCCAGAGCTCCAGATGACACACACATATATATCAGAGACACGAATATGTGATCAGACTCAGAGTTCAAACTACTATCCTAGTTTACTTTCTATTCTAGTCTACTATCCACACCGTTTTTCTTTATGAAAGCGTTTATTAAATCAGCCACAATTACAGGCTGTCCTCGTCCTGAAGGAATTTCATCTAGTGTGTTATGTTATATGATTTTAAGTAATTGCGTTCATATTTCCTAAATCAAAAACAGTAACTTAATCGGGTCCTATAGCCACATCTGATCAAAATGATTGTTGCTTTTAACATTTGCATTTCGTAGGCAGGGATGTTTTCTTACTGTTACTCTTCAATAGCTGTGAATCAGATTAAGAGATTCATCCAGAACCCAATCCATGAAGATCAGAGTGAAAACACCAGACACGAGTATAGATATCGACTCGCACTGGCTGAAGAATCAGAGGACACATGCTTTATACAAAAACTGCTGCACTTTTGATAGATTGACTCAAGTGAAGCAGTTCTGAATCCAAACATCATCATCATCATCATCATCATCATTCAGATATAACAAGCAAGTCAAATGATTGTATTTACCACTAATCTGGTGTAACAAAAAAAGCTTTTGATTCCCACCATCTGAAATAATCATACTAGACATTCATCAGTCCACACAATGCATTTGAGTGCATCTCTGAAAACACATTTAGCAGAAGCGCACACAGACGCTGTCGCCCACACAGAGACTCAGGGTTTACCGGAGCCAAGCAGGAGTCGGAGAAAACCATTTACTGAAGCCTACATTAGTGTAAACTCACAGACACTTCGTAGACGTTACAGCAGAATCACTGAGGAAAACCATCATTAATATGGCAACTAATTTAACTAGAAGAGGCAGATCTGAATCTAACTGTAGGTGTTTAAGCAAAGCGCTCGTGTCAGTCAGAATATCTAACCGCAAGCGTTTGCATGGCTGTTATAACACGGTTCCTACATCATAAATATGTGAAGGGCACAAATGTGCTGAAAACCTGATTTAGTCACTCAGATTGAAAGATATGCTTGTGTTATTGGGAATGTGTTGGAAGGTTTGGTTGTTCTAGAACTCAAAGTCTCATTCTAATGTTATGTACTGCAAATATTAGAAATCTACCTCCTTTATTTGAATACTATAATAATTCACGTCTCATTTATATGCGAGTAGTTTCTCCAGCACAGCAAATGACATTCCTTTGTGTCTCCATGAATGGCGTCACTGACCTTCCCATTGAGAAACCGTAGG
>JARWKJ010000010.1:155000-272500 GCA_029959095.1 Rhinichthys osculus
TAATTGTTGGTGATTTTAATATACATGTAGATAATGAAAAAGATGCATTTAGATTAGCATTTACATACATTCTTAACTCTATTCCTACTCATTGTCGTAATCATACTCTAGATCTAATATTATCACATGGAATAGATGTTGATGCCGTTGAAATTCTGCAGCAGAGCGATGACATCTCAGATCATTATCTAGTCTCATGTAAACTTAATTTAGCCAAGGCTGCAAAGCCGACTCCGTGTTACAAATATGTTAGACATATCACTTCTGCCACTAAAGATTGCTTTATTAATAATTAATAATCTTCCTGATCTGTTTAATCTCCTCAGCATCCCAGACAGCTTAGAAGAACTCGATGTTGCGACCTGGTGTGTGTGACGCATCTCACCCTGGTGTGTGTGACGTATCTCACTCTGGTGTGTGTGACGTATCTCACCCTGGTGTGTGTGACGTATCTCACCCTGGTGTGTGTGACGCATCTCACCCTGGTGTGTGTGACGCATCTCAGCCTGGTGTGTGTGACGTATCTCACCCTGGTGTGTGTGACGTATCTCACTCTGGTGTGTGTGACGTATCCTAACCCTGGTGTGTGTGAGACGTATCCTAACCCTGGTGTGTGTGACGTATCTCACCCTGGTGTGTGTGACGTATCTCACCCTGGTGTGTGTGACGTATCTCACCCTGGTGTGTGTGACGTATCTCACCCTGGTGTGTGTGACGTATCTCACCCTGGTGTGTGTGACGTATCTCACCCTGGTGTGTTTGACGTATCTCACCCTGGTGTGTTTGACGTATCTCACCCTGGTGTGTGTGACGTATCTCACTCTGGTGTGTGTAACGTATCTCACTCTGGTGTGTGTGACGTATCTCACCCTGGTGTGTGTGACGTATCTCACTGTGGTGTGTGTGTGACGTATCCCCAATCCTGGTGTGTGTGACGTATCCTAACCCTGGTGTGTGTAACGTATCTCACTGTGGTGTGTGTGTGACGTATCCCCAATCCTGGTGTGTGTGACGTATCCTAACCCTGGTGTGTGTAACGTATCTCACTGTGGTGTGTGTGTGACGTATCCCCAATCCTGGTGTGTGTGACGTATCCTAACCCTGGTGTGTGTAACGTATCTCACTGTGGTGTGTGTGTGACGTATCCCCAATCCTGGTGTGTGTGACGTATCCTAACTCTGGTGTGTGTATCGTATCTCACTCTGGTGTGTGTGTGACGTATCCTAACCCTGGTGTGTGTAACGTATCTCACTCTGGTGTGTGTGTGACGTATCCTAACCCTGGTGTGTGTGACGTATCCCCAATCCTGGTGTGTGTGACGTATCCTAACCCTGGTGTGTGTGACGTATCTCACTCTGGTGTGTGTGTGACGTATCCTAACCATGGTGTGTGTGACGTATCCTAACTCTGGTGTGTGTGACGTATCTCACTCTGGTGTGTGTGACGTATCCTAACCATGGTGTGTGTGACATATCCTAACTCTGGTGTGTGTGACGTATCCCCAATCCTGGTGTGTGTGACATATCCTAACTCTGGTGTGTGTGACGTATCCTAACCATGGTGTGTGTGACGTATCCTAACCATGGTGTGTGTGACGTATCTCACTCTGGTGTGTGTGACGTATCTCACTCTGGTGTGTGTGTGACGTATCCTAATCCTGGTGTGTGTGATGTATCCTAACCCTGGTGTGTGTGACGTATCTCACCCTGGTGTGTGTGACGTATCTCACCCTGGTGTGTGTGACGTATCTCACTCTGGTGTGTGTGACGTATCTCACCCTGGTGTGTGTGACGTATCTCACCCTGGTGTGTGTGACGTATCTCACCCTGGTGTGTGTGACGTATCTCACTCTGGTGTGTGTGTGACGTATCTCACCCTGGTGTGTGTGACGTATCTCACCCTGGTGTGTGTGACGTATCCTAACCCTGGTGTGTGTGACGTATCTCACTCTGGTGTGTGTGTGACGTATCTCACCCTGGTGTGTGTGACGTATCCTAACCCTGGTGTGTGTGACGTATCTCACCCTGGTGTGTGTGACGTATCTCACTCTGGTGTGTGTGACGCATCTCACCCTGGTGTGTGTGACGTATCTCACTCTGGTGTGTGTGTGACGTATCTCACCCTGGTGTGTGTGACGTATCTCACCCTGGTGTGTGTGACGTATCTCACTCTGGTGTGTGTGACGTATCTCACTCTGGTGTGTGTGACGTATCTCACCCTGGTGTGTGTGATGTATCCTAACCCTGGTGTGTGTGACGTATCTCACCCTGGTGTGTGTGACGTATCCTAACCCTGGTGTGTGTGACGTATCTCACCCTGGTGTGTGTGACGTATCCTAACCCTGGTGTGTGTGACGTATCTCACTCTGGTGTGTGTGACGTATCCTAACCCTGGTGTGTGTGACGTATCTCACTCTGGTGTGTGTGACGTATCTCACCCTGGTGTGTGTGACGTATCCTAACCCTGGTGTGTGTGACGTATCTCACTCTGGTGTGTGTGACGTATCTCACTCTGGTGTGTGTGACGTATCCTAACCCTGGTGTGTGTGACGTATCTCACTCTGGTGTGTGTGACGTATCTCACTCTGGTGTGTGTGACGTATCCTAACCCTGGTGTGTGTGACGTATCTCACTCTGGTGTGTGTGACGCATCTCACCCTGGTGTGTGTGACGTATCTCACTCTGGTGTGTGTGTGACGTATCTCACCCTGGTGTGTGTGACGTATCTCACTCTGGTGTGTGTGACGTATCTCACCCTGGTGTGTGTGACGTATCTCACCCTGGTGTGTGTGACGTATCCTAACCCTGGTGTGTGTGACGTATCTCACTCTGGTGTGTGTGACGTATCCTAACCCTGGTGTGTGTGACGTATCTCACTCTGGTGTGTGTGACGTATCCTAACCCTGGTGTGTGTGAGACGTGTTCCATGCTGGTGTGTGTGTGTGTGTGTGTGTGTGGCCAGAGCGCATGAGTCTCCTGATCCAGGATCTGTCCTGTTTAACTCTGATGTTCTGAGACTCTCTTCCAGCACATCTGCAGTTACTGTTATACACGATATATATATATATATTATATACTGTTATACGATCAGCTGAGAGAAATGACCTGTTCCTGACTCTCTTCCATGAGCTCGTCTCCTTCACAGATGATGTGTGTTCTCTCTCTTCTGCAGGGGCGAGCGAGTCTCGTGTCCATCTTCTGCTCAGTGGTCAGTGTAGGTCCTGTGGTCATCAGCAGCTACATCTGGCTACTGGGTCTCTGATGGACACCTGTCCGTCAAACAGCATCACAGAGGAGGAACACACGAGACGGTGGAGGAACACACACACACACACACACGAGACGGTGGACGAACACACACACGAGACGGTGGAGGAACACACACACACACACACGAGACGGTGGAGGAACAAACACACACACACGAGACGGTGGAGGAACACACACACACACACACGAGACTGTGGAGGAACACACACACACACACACACACACACACACACACACACACAAGACGGTGGAGGAACACACACACACACACACACACACACACACACAAGACTGTGGAGGAACACACACACACACACACACACACACACACACACACACAAGACGGTGGACGAACACACACACACACACACACACACACACACACGAGACGGTGGAGGAACACACACACACACACGAGACGGTGGAGGAACACACACACACACACACGAGACTGTGGAGGAACACACACACACACACACACACACACGAGACGGTGGAGGAACACACACACGAGACGGTGGAGGAACAAACACACACACACACACGAGACTGTGGAGGAACACACACACACACACACGAGACGGTGGAGGAACAAACACACGAGACTGTGGAGGAACAAACACACACACACGAGACGGTGAAGGAACACACACACACACACACACACGAGACGGTGGAGGAACACACACACGAGACTGTGGAGGAACAAACACACACACACGAGACGGTGAAGGAACACACACACACACACACACGAGACGGTGGAGGAACACACACACACACACACGAGACGGTGGAGGAACAAACACACGAGACTGTGGAGGAACACACACACACACACACGAGACTGTGGAGGAACACACACACACACACACGAGACGGTGGAGGAACACACACACGAGACTGTGGAGGAACAAACACACACACACGAGACGGTGAAGGAACACACAGACACACACACACGAGACGGTGGAGGAACACACACACACACACGAGACGGTGGAGGAACACACACACACACACACACACGAGACTGTGGAGGAACAAACACACACACACGAGACGGTGAAGGAACACACACACACACACACACGAGACGGTGGAGGAACACACACACGAGACTGTGGAGGAACAAACACACACACACGAGACGGTGAAGGAACACACACACACACACACACAAGACTGTGGAGGAACAAACACACACACACGAGACGGTGAAGGAACACACACACACACACACACACACGAGACGGTGGAGGAACACACACACGAGACGGTGGAGGAACACACACACACACACACACGAGACTGTGGAGGAACACACACACACACACGAGACGGTGGAGGAACAAACACACACACACGAGACGGTGAAGGAACACACACACACACACACACGAGACGGTGGAGGAACACACACACGAGACGGTGGAGGAACACACACACACACACACACGAGACGGTGGAGGAACAAACACACACACACACGAGACTGTGGAGGAACACACACACACACACACGAGACGGTGGAGGAACAAACACACACACACACACACACGAGACGGTGGAGGAACACACACACGAGACGGTGGAGGAACAAACACACACACACGAGACGGTGGAGGAACACACACACACACACACACACGAGACGGTGGAGGAACAAACACACACACACACGAGACGGTGAAGGAACACACACACACACACACACACGAGACGGTGGAGGAACACACACACACACACTCCAGATCTGATGAAGGACCTGCGCCTGGACACACACACACACACACTCCAGATCTGATGAAGGACCTGCGCCTGGACACACACACACACGAGACGGTGGAGGAACAAACACACACACACGAGACGGTGAAGGAACACACACACACACACGAGACGGTGGAGGAACACACACACACACACGAGACGGTGGAGGAACACACACACACACACACGAGACGGTGAAGGAACACACACACACACACGAGACGGTGGAGGAACACACACACACACACACGAGACGGTGGAGGAACAAACACACACACACGAGACGGTGAAGGAACACACACACACACACACACGAGACGGTGGAGGAACACACACACACACACACACACGAGACTGTGGAGGAACACACACACACACACACGAGACGGTGGAGGAACAAACACACACACACGAGACGGTGGAGGAACACACACACGAGACGGTGGAGGAACACACACACACACACACGAGACGGTGGAGGAACAAACACACACACACACGAGACGGTGAAGGAACACACACACACACACACACACACGAGACGGTGGAGGAACAAACACACACACACGAGACGGTGAAGGAACACACACACACACACGAGACGGTGGAGGAACACACACACACACACACGAGACGGTGGAGGAACACACACACACACACACGAGACTGTGGAGGAACACACACACACACACACGAGACGGTGGAGGAACAAACACACACACGAGACGGTGGAGGAACACACACACGAGACGGTGGAGGAACACACACACGAGACGGTGGAGGAACACACACACGAGACGGTGGAGGAACACACACACGAGACGGTGGAGGAACACACACACACACGAGACGGTGGAGGAACAAACACACACACACACGAGACGGTGAAGGAACACACACACACACACGAGACGGTGGAGGAACACACACACACACACACGAGACGGTGGAGGAACAAACACACACACACGAGACGGTGAAGGAACACACACACGAGACTGTGGAGGAACACACACACACACACACGAGACGGTGGAGGAACAAACACACACACACGAGACGGTGAAGGAACACACACACGAGACGGTGGAGGAACACACACACACACACACGAGACGGTGGAGGAACAAACACACACACACACGAGACGGTGAAGGAACACACACACGAGACGGTGGAGGAACACACACACACACACACGAGACGGTGGAGGAACAAACACACACACACACGAGACGGTGAAGGAACACACACACACACACGAGACGGTGGAGGAACACACACACACACGAGACGGTGGAGGAACAAACACACACACACGAGACGGTGAAGGAACACACACACACACACACACGAGACGGTGGAGGAACACACACACACACACACGAGACTGTGGAGGAACACACACACACACACACGAGACGGTGGAGGAACAAACACACACACACGAGACGGTGGAGGAACACACACACGAGACGGTGGAGGAACACACACACACACACACGAGACGGTGGAGGAACAAACACACACGAGACGGTGAAGGAACACACACACACACACACACACACGAGACGGTGGAGGAACACACACACACACACACGAGACGGTGGAGGAACAAACACACACACACGAGACGGTGAAGGAACACACACACACACACGAGACGGTGGAGGAACAAACACACACACACACGAGACTGTGGAGGAACACACACACACACACACGAGACGGTGGAGGAACAAACACACACACACGAGACGGTGGAGGAACAAACACACACACACGAGACGGTGGAGGAACACACACACACACGAGACGGTGGAGGAACAAACACACACACACACGAGACGGTGAAGGAACACACACACACACACGAGACGGTGGAGGAACACACACACACACACACGAGACGGTGGAGGAACAAACACACACACACGAGACGGTGAAGGAACACACACACACACACACACGAGACGGTGGAGGAACACACACACACACACACGAGACGGTGAAGGAACACACACACACACACGAGACGGTGAAGGAACACACACACGAGACGGTGGAGGAACACACACACACACACACGAGACGGTGGAGGAACACACACACACACACGAGACGGTGGAGGAACACACACACACACACGAGACTGTGGAGGAACACACACACACACACGAGACGGTGGAGGAACACACACACACACACACACGAGACTGTGGAGGAACACATACACACACACGAGACGGTGGAGGAACACACACACACACACACACACGAGACGGTGGAGGAACACACACACACACACACGAGACGGTGGAGGAACAAACACACACACACGAGACGGTGGAGGAACACACACACACACACACACGAGACTGTGGAGGAACACATACACACACACGAGACGGTGGAGGAACACACACACACACACGAGACGGTGGAGGAACACACACACACACACACACACACGAGACTGTGGAGGAACACACACACGAGACGGTGGAGGAACACACACACACACACACGAGACGGTGGAGGAACAAACACACACACACACGAGACGGTGAAGGAACACACACACACACACGAGACGGTGGAGGAACACACACACACACACACGAGACGGTGGAGGAACACACACACACACACACACACGAGACTGTGGAGGAACACACACACGAGACGGTGGAGGAACACACACACACACACACGAGACGGTGGAGGAACACACACACACACACACACACACGAGACGGTGGAGGAACACACACACACACACGAGACGGTGGAGGAACAAACACACACACACACGAGACGGTGAAGGAACACACACACACACACGAGACGGTGGAGGAACACACACACACACACACGAGACGGTGGAGGAACACACACACACACACACACACGAGACTGTGGAGGAACACATACACACACACACGAGACGGTGGAGTAACACACACACACACACACACACACACACACACGAGATGGTGGAGGAACACACACACACACACACACACGAACGAGATGGTGGAGGAACACACACACGAGATGGTGGAGGAACACACACACACACACACACACACACACACACGAGACAGTGGAGTAACACACATACACACACACGAGATGGTGGAGGAACACAAACACACACACACACACACACACACGAGACAGTGGAGGAACACACACACACACACACACACACACACTCTGCTGCGCTTCTGAACCTGGCACACAGTGTAGAGATCTGTGTTTGTGTAACTACAGCTACATCGTCTGCTGGGTTTCAGAGTCGCTTCACACTGGCTCCAGATCAGGAGCGTTTCCTCTCACAGGCTTCACATCAATAAAGTTTGGAGAGATTTGTCCAACGAGAATATTTGACTTGTTCTGTGTCCGTCAGCAATGTGTTGAACACTCATTTGAGTCTCTTTTTCAACTCACGTGCACTTCTGTGATACCAGTGTCAACCACACACACACACACACACACACACACACACACACTGAAGCTCTCCTGCTGCTGACTGCAGGTCATTAACGGAGTTTCCTCTGAACAGCAGATTGCGAAACTACTAATAATGGGGAAACGAAGGGATTCCTGCGTAATCGCAGTGAAAGCTTCACACGACGCGGAAGCGATAAAAAAAATTCTATATTATGAATTTTTAAGGCCAGACATAGTTTGTTGAGGTCAATTTGTAGAGAAAGACTACACGCCTGGATACATATATATTACAATGCGCATATCTATAGACTAAACACGTGACACGCATGTGCGCGCCGTCAGCGGTTTCACAGGTTTTTTGATGTTTGTGCAGAGATAACTTTATTATTATTCAACGCCTCGGAGCCGGTTTGAAGGCTTGCGTTCTCGAGCTCCAGACTCTGCTGGAAACCCTGACGCTAACGCTAAGTTAATCACTAATGATCTTTACAACGGAAGTGAATCAATCAAAACTAACTTTATCTGGACAATAACTTTATTCTAGAGCTGCTGTAAAGCCTAAACACTGTTACTGTAATCTCCTGTCATCACTGTAAAGCTGCTGTGAACTCTATATGGTTAAAGCGCTGTATAGATGAAGGAGACTCGACTTGACAAGAGATGAGCTCAGTAACACACAGGAAGACCGATTCAGAGTCGAACCCCTTCGAGTGGCTCTGAAGCACAAGGCCCAGACCGGCCCAGACCGGCCCAGATCCGGCCCGTGTGGAGTCCGTGTGTGCCGGCTCTAAGCTGCGGTCTGGGGAGGGAGCTCTTCTCTCAGCCACAGGGGGCTCTGGGTAAACGAGGAACAAGCTGGACCGAGCCGTGTGACGTAAACGAGTCCTTTTGTGAATGTTTGTCAGGAAAGACATGACACGCTGATGAACTTGAACCTTTCTGGACATTTCAAAGCCTGTTCAATTGGAACTGACCTCACGAGAGTAAACAAACATTACTCAAGTTTGATGTAATCACGATACACTACACTGGCGAACGGGTATCGCTGCTAAGCTTTCAGCAAGCCTTGCCCAAAAAGAACAATATCGGTTATAGGGGGAATATAAACACACCAAACCAACGGCAAAGAACTAGAGCAGATGAAAACCGAAATCAAAATGGTGTGCTTGAACACAAGAAGAGCTGCAGGTGCTGTCGGCCGACACGAGGAGAAGATGCAGATGAGTTCACCTTTCAGAAGGGAAAGCGAGACGAAGCAGCGCTTGCTTACCATTTTGAATATCAATCATGCTGATCACGTTCTTTTGGTGCGTTCAAGTCCTCTCGTAAAGATCGAATGTACGCGTATGAACGCCACCAATGCACAAACACGACTGGGAAGCCCAGGATCTTCTTCACGAGTAGTTTACGAATAGTCAGTGAATAACATGTGATGTCGTCAGGCTTTTCTATTTACAGCAGTTATTGCCTGCACAGAATATGATGGCAATGTAATATAACAATGTAATATGTAACGATAAAGTTTGCAGTGGCTTCATAAATGAATTAAAAACTTAAACCAAAGTACACCTGATGCACATTTCTCTGTTCTTCATTTTCTAGAACTAGAGTTTAAGAACCTTGCTGTATTTTTGTGTAATTGAGAGAAAGAACACCACCATCTTACGCCGACGAAAGTGACGCCACTCCTTCCCCCGCTCAGGTAAGAGGAGAGATGAGGCCATCAGAGTCCTCTCTCAGCGCCGCTCTACGGGCCGAACCGGCCCAAACACAGCGGGCACTCGGACACGGCTTCGTCTGTGTGTGTGTGTGTGTGTGCAATGAAAACAGATGCGATGTCTTCATAAAGACGAGGACTTTCACGTATCGACACATACTTAATACAAGTGCATGAAAATGTTGACAACTTGTTTAATAACTCATAAAACATTCTTCAAACAATAAAACAATTTAATAGTTTCTGTACAATGCTTACTAAGCAGTTTAATTCTATATAGAAAAATGCAGGAGTAGTTTAAATGACCAAACTCCTTCAAATTTAATGGCAGGTACTCTGGGAAAAATAACAGCATTCCATCCACAAATATCTTCAAGCAATAAATATGCATTTATAAATAGTGTAAATGTACATCAGGATTAGAAACAAACAAGGAAGGAAAAAAAACAGACAATTTAAACATTATTCCTTACTCTATGTGCAACCCATTTTTCTTTGTGACTTGGCTGTTATGTTTTTCCACAATTTTATCCTTTTTCTTACCTAAGAAACAAAATATCGAACATGGTGTCAAAATAACAAGACAGGAAAAACATAAGCAGTAAAAAATTATATATATATATATATTTATATATATATATATATATCACCTAATTCTTCACATTACAAATATTTTTTGTAGATTTTGCCATCCAAAGTCATCGTAAAATCGATATCTACCATACAAAAAAGCTAGGCTAACGCTCCTTCGTGAAGGCGAACCCTTGAGACACAAGGAAAAGATTTCAGGTTTCAGCATGTTAACAAAATACAAAAAGAACGTCTCAAGTCAGTAGTCTGTAAGTGACGATGCCAGTTGTGATTGACACTATGTACAAAAACAAGTTTCCCATAATTTCATCCCCAGTTTTTGTGATTAGTTTCTCACATGAAGCAGCGGCGAGCCGGTGTGGAGAGGAACTTCGCTCACTACCGCCCCCCTGCAGGCCATAACCACACACTGCAGTTATAGACCGCCCCCTGCAGGCCATAACCACACACTGCAGTTATAGACCGCCCCCCTGCAGGCCATAACCACACACTGCAGTTATAGACCGCCCCCTGCAGGCCATAACCACACACTGCAGTTATAGACCGCCCCCTGCAGGCCATAACCACACACTGCAGTTATAGACCGCCCCCCTGCAGGCCATAACCACACACTGCAGTTATAGACCGCCCCCTGCAGGCCATAACCACACACTGCAGTTATAGACCGCCCCCTGCAGGCCATAACCACACACTGCAGTTATAGACCGCCCCCTGCAGGCCATAACCACACACTGCAGTTATAGACCGCACCCTGCAGGCCATAACCACACACTGCAGTTATAGACCGCCCCCTGCAGGCCATAACCACACACTGCAGTTATAGACCGCCCCCTGCAGGCCATAACCACACACTGCAGTTATAGACCGCACCCTGCAGGCCATAACCACACACTGCAGTTATAGACCGCCCCCTGCAGGCCATAACCACACACTGCAGTTATAGACCGCCCCCCTGCAGGCCATAACCACACACTGCAGTTATAGACCGCCCCCTGCAGGCCATAACCACACACTGCAGTTATAGACCGCACCCTGCAGGCCATAACCACACACTGCAGTTATAGACCGCCCCCTGCAGGCCATAACCACACACTGCAGTTATAGACCGCCCCCTGCAGGCCATAACCACACACTGCAGTTATAGACCGGTTGCATAGACACACACAGCCGCTGGAGTCGACGGTCCCGTGTGCTCGCGAGAGACGACACCACTGTCCTGAATATCAGAAACGGTCCGTTTATAGAGTTCCTGTAATGTGATATCCACATGTAGAGCATCTTAATGTCAAGATGAAGACGAATGAAGAGCAGGAGCCTGAAAAACACAAGTTGAGCAAAGAGTGTTATTCCAAATGCTCACGTTACACACTCGCTCTCACACACACACACACACACACACACACACACACACACACACACACAGAGCCTTCAGACGAGTCGGTCCGGATCCAAACCCTTCAGACGAGTCGGTCCGGATCTAAACCCTTCAGGCGAGTCGCTCCGGATCTAAACCCTTCAGGCGAGTCGCTCCGGATCTAAACCCTTCAGGCGAGTCGGTCCGGATCTAAACCCTTTAGGCGAGTCGCTCCGGATCTAAACCCTTGAGGCGAGTCGCTCTGGATCTAAACCCTTGAGGCGAGTCGCTCTGGATCTAAACCCTTCAGACGAGTCGCTCTGGATCTAAACCCTTCAGACGAGTCGCTCCGGATCTAAACCCTTGAGGCGAGTCAGTCCGGATCTAAACCCTTCAGACGAGTCGCTCCGGATCTAAACCCTTCAGACGAGTCGCTCTGGATCTAAACCCTTCAGACGAGTCGCTCCGGATCTAAACCCTTGAGGCGAGTCGGTCCGGATCTAAACCCTTCAGACGAGTCGCTCCGGATCCAAACCCTTCAGACGAGTCGGTCCGGATCTAAACCCTTCAGGCGAGTCGCTCCGGATCTAAACCCTTCAGGCGAGTCGGTCCGGATCTAAACCCTTCAGACGAGTCGCTCCGGATCTAAACCCTTCAGGCGAGTCGGTCCGGATCTAAACCCTTTAGGAGAGTCGGTCCGGATCTAAACCCTTGAGGCGAGTCGCTCCGGATCTAAACCCTTTGGGGCGAGTCGGTCCGGATCTAAACCCTTCAGTCGAGTCGCTCCGGATCTAAACCCTTGAGGCGAGTCGGTCCGGATCTAAACCCTTCAGGCGAGTCGCTCCGGATCTAAACCCTTGAGACGAGTCGCTCCGGATCTAAACCCTTCAGACGAGTCGCTCTGGATCTAAACCCTTCAGACGAGCCGCTCTGGATCTAAACCCTTCAGACGAGTCGCTCCGGATCTAAACCCTTCAGACGAGTCGCTCTGGATCTAAACCCTTCAGACGAGTCGCTCCGGATCTAAACCCTTCAGACGAGTCGCTCCGGATCTAAACCCTTCAGACGAGTCGCTCCGGATCTAAACCCTTCAGACGAGTCGCTCCGGATCTAAACCCTTCAGACGAGTCGCTCTGGATCTAAACCCTTGAGACGAGTCGCTCCGGATCTAAACCCTTCAGACGAGCCGCTCCGGATCTAAACCCTTCAGGCGAGTCGCTCCGGATCTAAACCCTTCAGGCGAGTCGCTCCGGATCTAAACCCTTCAGGCGAGTCGGTCCGGATCTAAACCCTTCAGACGAGTCGCTCCGGATCTAAACCCTTCAGGCGAGTCGGTCCGGATCTAAACCCTTTAGGAGAGTCGGTCCGGATCTAAACCCTTGAGGCGAGTCGCTCTGGATCTAAACCCTTCAGACGAGTCGCTCTGGATCTAAACCCTTCAGACGAGTCGCTCCGGATCTAAACCCTTGAGGCGAGTCAGTCCGGATCTAAACCCTTCAGACGAGTCGCTCGGGATCTAAACCCTTTAGGCGAGTCGCTCCGGATCTAAACCCTTGAGGCGAGTCGCTCCGGATCTAAACCCTTCAGACGAGTCGCTCCGGATCTAAACCCTTCAGACGAGTCGCTCCGGATCTAAACCCTTTAGGAGAGTCGGTCTGGATCTAAACCCTTCAGGCGAGTCGCTCCGGATCTAAACCCTTCAGACGAAACCCTTCAGACGAGTCGCTCTGGATCTAAACCCTTCAGGCGAGTCGCTCCGGATCTAAACCCTTGAGACGAGCCGCTCTGGATCTAAACCCTTCAGTCGAGTCGCTCCGGATCTAAACCCTTCAGGCGAGTCGCTCCGGATCTAAACCCTTGAGACGAGCCGCTCTGGATCTAAACCCTTCAGTCGAGTCGCTCCGGATCTAAACCCTTTAGGGCGAGTCGGTCCGGATCTAAACCCTTCAGGCGAGTCGCTCCGGATCTAAACCCTTGAGACGAGCCGCTCTGGATCTAAACCCTTTAGGGCGAGTCGGTCCGGATCTAAACCCTTTGGGGCGAGTCGGTCCGGATCTAAACCCTTCAGTCGAGTCGCTCCGGATCTAAACCCTTGAGGCGAGTCGGTCCGGATCTAAACCCTTCAGGCGAGTCGCTCCGGATCTAAACCCTTGAGACGAGTCGCTCCGGATCTAAACCCTTCAGACGAGTCGCTCTGGATCTAAACCCTTCAGACGAGCCGCTCTGGATCTAAACCCTTCAGACGAGTCGCTCCGGATCTAAACCCTTCAGACGAGTCGCTCTGGATCTAAACCCTTCAGACGAGTCGCTCCGGATCTAAACCCTTCAGACGAGTCGCTCCGGATCTAAACCCTTCAGACGAGTCGCTCCGGATCTAAACCCTTCAGACGAGTCGCTCCGGATCTAAACCCTTCAGACGAGTCGCTCTGGATCTAAACCCTTGAGACGAGTCGCTCCGGATCTAAACCCTTCAGACGAGCCGCTCCGGATCTAAACCCTTCAGGCGAGTCGCTCCGGATCTAAACCCTTCAGGCGAGTCGCTCCGGATCTAAACCCTTCAGGCGAGTCGGTCCGGATCTAAACCCTTCAGACGAGTCGCTCCGGATCTAAACCCTTCAGGCGAGTCGGTCCGGATCTAAACCCTTTAGGAGAGTCGGTCCGGATCTAAACCCTTGAGGCGAGTCGCTCTGGATCTAAACCCTTCAGACGAGTCGCTCTGGATCTAAACCCTTCAGACGAGTCGCTCCGGATCTAAACCCTTGAGGCGAGTCAGTCCGGATCTAAACCCTTCAGACGAGTCGCTCGGGATCTAAACCCTTTAGGCGAGTCGCTCCGGATCTAAACCCTTGAGGCGAGTCGCTCCGGATCTAAACCCTTCAGACGAGTCGCTCCGGATCTAAACCCTTCAGACGAGTCGCTCCGGATCTAAACCCTTTAGGAGAGTCGGTCTGGATCTAAACCCTTCAGGCGAGTCGCTCCGGATCTAAACCCTTCAGACGAAACCCTTCAGACGAGTCGCTCTGGATCTAAACCCTTCAGGCGAGTCGCTCCGGATCTAAACCCTTGAGACGAGCCGCTCTGGATCTAAACCCTTCAGTCGAGTCGCTCCGGATCTAAACCCTTCAGGCGAGTCGCTCCGGATCTAAACCCTTGAGACGAGCCGCTCTGGATCTAAACCCTTCAGTCGAGTCGCTCCGGATCTAAACCCTTTAGGGCGAGTCGGTCCGGATCTAAACCCTTCAGGCGAGTCGCTCCGGATCTAAACCCTTGAGACGAGCCGCTCTGGATCTAAACCCTTTAGGGCGAGTCGGTCCGGATCTAAACCCTTTGGGGCGGGTCGGTCCGGATCTAAACCCTTCAGTCGAGTCGCTCCGGATCTAAACCCTTGAGGCGAGTCGGTCCGGATCTAAACCCTTCAGGCGAGTCGCTCCGGATCTAAACCCTTGAGACGAGTCGCTCCGGATCTAAACCCTTCAGACGAGTCGCTCTGGATCTAAACCCTTCAGACGAGCCGCTCTGGATCTAAACCCTTCAGACGAGTCGCTCCGGATCTAAACCCTTCAGACGAGTCGCTCTGGATCTAAACCCTTCAGACGAGTCGCTCCGGATCTAAACCCTTCAGACGAGTCGCTCCGGATCTAAACCCTTCAGACGAGTCGCTCTGGATCTAAACCCTTGAGACGAGTCGCTCCGGATCTAAACCCTTCAGACGAGCCGCTCCGGATCTAAACCCTTCAGACGAGTCGCTCCGGATCTAAACCCTTCAGACGAGTCGCTCTGGATCTAAACCCTTCAGACGAGTCGCTCTGGATCTAAACCCTTGAGACGAGTCGCTCCGGATCTAAACCCTTCAGACGAGCCGCTCCGGATCTAAACCCTTCAGGCGAGTCGCTCCGGATCTAAACCCTTCAGGCGAGTCGCTCCGGATCTAAACCCTTCAGACACACCCTGGAACAAGAATGGCATTGAAATAAAATGACTTACTAAAGAGAACTGGTCGTAAACCTGCATGAGGTCGTCCATCCGGTGCTGCTCCAACACCACGAACCCCTCCAGCTCTCCACTGCCCTTCCGAGCGCAGGCCTGACAGTGAACCACAGAGGAGCGGCGGGCGTAGCTGTCGCTTGTCACGAACAGAAGGTTAAACACCTCCACCTGCAACAACACCACCAACAGAAGGTGAAACACCTCCACCTGCAACAGAAGGTGAAACACCTCCACCTGCCCCAGCACAGCTCAGGCTGATTTCAGCACGTCGTCTCATGAGCAGGGATGGGCATTTTTTAAAAATATTGTATTCGAATAATTGGAAAATTGAATATTTGAATATTCGTAAGGGTTAATGCCCGACGAGGTGTCCGTTGTAAGGTTTTAATGGACGACGGCGAGGTGTAAACCGGCCGACGCGCAGCGGAGGACGGTTGCCTCCGCCGAAGTCCATTAAAACCTTACAACAGACACCTCGAAGGGCATTAACCCGCTTATACCATGGTCACTTGCCAAATAAAACATTTTTAAAACATTAGTTTATATTTTAATTAGGCTAAATCTAGTTTTTTTTAAATAATAACCTGCCTGACGATTTATTTAGCAACTTGAGATATATAGTCCGCTCAGCTTGTAGAACCCTTCAGGTTCAAAAATGCATTTTTTTTTTCATGAAACACAAAGGTAGGCATAGTTATTTTTTTATTACACATAAAACACTATGTGTTACACTAGTCTACACTAACCACAGCCTCCGAAGCACCGCTGTAGGTCGACTCTCCGATGCTGGACTGGAGAGCCGTCAAATAATGTCGGTGACAGGCCATCGATGCGAGAGCAGTCTGCGGGCTCACTGGGCTCCGTCAGTCCGCGAGAGACTGAAGATGAAATAACGAAGTCGCTCAATGTTGTATTAGTAGGCTGTGTAATATCTAACTAACGTTAGATGTTTGTTTTGATAGAGCAAATTGTTAACGGATACTTTGACTGCCTGTTGCTATGGTTACTCACAGCTGTTGTAGGCAGCGCATTTATTTATTAATTTCGAACGGTAAACAGGCAGTTTCACCAGAACTCCTTTAATAGGTGTCCTCTATCACTTTTTAACGGACACCCTGCAGCCAATCAGAATCGAGTATTCACCCAGACCATGGTATAAATTTATTTAAATTACGTTTAATGAGAAAGACGTTATTTTTTAAGTTTAAGGTTTAAAAAAAAAAGTTTGTCACCATTTCTGAACAAGCTAATGATTAGGCAATGTACACAACAAGCTTACGTTATATCTGAAGGTTTTCTTTTAGTTGAAAACAAACAATGTGTAAATAAAAAAATACAAAGAACAAAAGCATTGAAGCGTTGCAGAGACACGGGTTTCTAACAGCACTTTGGTCAAATAAGACTTTAAGAACAGAAAACGCAAACTTAAAGGAAGGGTACGTCTCAAAGTCATTTAGCTATCAGACACGTCATCGTCTCCCTCCCTCGGGTAAGCCGGTTCAGCGGAGTTTACCTGCAGTGATGGACTCTTTCCTCAGTCGACTGCGGTTTGGGTTTCATGCGATCTCTCAGTGTGCTGGTGATATTATGATGGCGCAGTTTCATTAATTAATTTGATCAAAAGTAATTCCATTTTGTAAGATAATTATCATCAAAGTAATTCCAAACTGCGCGAGGCAGACGACGACATTATGTGATCAAATACAATCCACTCGTTAAACACGCTCCACGGCGCCACCCAGTGCATTTAATTAGAACTGAGTTATGCTTGGGATTTATCATGGACTCACTGCATTTACGGCCAGCAAAGCAACGTAGTAAAACTAGAGTGGTACTTTATTTTTCTAATAATAATGACAGAGCGAACATTCGTGCACATCCCTAACGAGAGGGAACGGTTATTGGGCACCAGATCCAGGACTCACCTCACAGATGCTGCAGTAATGCGCCGGCTCGTCTCGGCCTCGTCTGTGCCAGATCGTCTCCTTCCCAGCAGCCACCAGCGCCTCTTTAATGGCCTGACACTGTTTGAGCGTCCGCAGCAAACAGAACCTGTTCACCACAGAGATTGATTACGGCTCGTTACCGACCTGATAAACACGCGGACAGAGGAAACTGCACTCACTTGATCATCTCAAACAGCTTGAGGTCGGACACTTTAATGTTCCTCGCCATGTTCCAGGACAGATGCACCATGGGAACCATAGATTTGACGCTCTGGAGTTTGTTCCACTCGTAGCGTTCGACGGCCAGCTTGTACTGATAGGCTGCAGGGAGCAGACGAACACAGTCACATGACAGCGGACCACAGCGAACACGAGAGGCTAGCGGTGCCACGGATCGCAGAACTCACGGCTCGGATCAGCAGGAAAAATGGTTGGGTTTGTAACTTTGCTTTTCCTTTATTACTTAAAGCTCACTTGAAGTTCTTCGATACCACAGCAAAAACTACTAGCCTACTGTAACTGGTAAAGTTCACACATCATTAAAGACAAGTGAACAGTCAGTGATAAGAAGAACAAATACACAAATTACAAGCAGAGATGAATACTATATAACAAGCAGAGATGAATACTATATAACAAAGTTACAAAGTCTAACAATAGTATTCAGAAATAAATAATTAAGCCTAAATGTAAAATAACACTATTTATTCACTGTAGAAATTAAATATAGATTGTATTTTTGATGTTTTATTAACATTAATGACAGACAACAGTAGGAATATTAGGATACTGTCACTTTAAGATCGAATAAACGGACAAACATCCGGTTTCTTTCTCAATGGCAGAACCGAGAGAACACTTGCCAAGACGGGGGTTTAGACATGATTGTGTGTGTGTGTGTGTGTGTGTGTCCGTTCAAGGGCAAGGAGACGCGAAAGAGGAATCAGTTCGGTGTTTGAGCGCTGACTGAAACCCCCCCCCCCCTCCTCTCCCTCTCTCTCACACACTCTCACTCTCTAACAATTCAATTCAATTCAATTCAGAAAGCCTTATTGGCATGACAAAAAAAATACATTGCCAAAGCATCAAAACAACATAGAAAATGATTTAGAACATTTAGTACACAAAATAATACTGATAGCATAAAACCATAATAATAAAATAAACAAAGATTAATAAATAAAATATAAAGGATTTAGAAAACATCTATGTACAAAACAAAAACAAGCAGAAAACAAACGAACACTGAACTTGGAATTGAACATATACATGTGTGTAGGTCTTAGGCTGTGAGTGTGTGTGTGTTTATTGGATGATCTAACACTCCTCTCTAACTCTCTCTCTAACTCTCTCTCTAACTCTCTCTCTAACTCTCTCTCTAACTCTCTCTCTAACTCTCTCTCTAACTCTCTCTCTAACTCTCTCTCTAACTCTCTCTCTAACTCTCTCTCTAACTCTCTCTCTAACTCTCTCTCTCTCTCTCTCAGAGAGCACAGATAACGTGCGAGTCCCAATTTTCGCCTCCTCTTCCGCGTTTAAAATTGTTTGAATGAGTAAATTGGCAAGATAAAACGCGTCCAAGTGATCAGCGTTCACTCTGTGATGGCTAACTGTAGCCGGTGCTCCGCGAATCCCCAGCATGCCGAAGCGCGGGTCAGCTGTGCGCGCCGATCGCCCGCTGCGCCGCTACATGAGGCTAGCAGGCCACGCACCTGACAGAGGGCCCACGTTCCAGGAGATGTTGTTGCACCAGCCGATGGCCTGGACCCAGTGCACCGTTCCCGTGTTCAGCCACACCAGGTCTCCGGGCCGCTGGATGAAGCGGTACACCGGCACGTTCGCCTCGTACAGGTCCTCCAGGTTCGGCCACCACGAGCCCTTCAGGAAGTTGATGTTGTTCCTGCAAAAGGGCGTCAGAAGAGACTCTAGCATAGCGATCCAAGGACCGACAACAGAAGCGGCTTCAGATCCGCCACATGATCTGACCTCCAAGTTCAACAATTAAAAATGGTCATCCATTACTCGCCCTCATGTCATTTCAAACCCGTAAGACTTTCGGTCACCTTTGAAACAAACAAATATATTTTGATGGAATCTGAGCAACTTCTGAGCAAGTGCATTCCCCTGAAACTGATGCTCAACACGTTCATGATGTTCTAATCCAAGTCTCCGGAAGAGACACGATTGCTTTATATGATCAGATTAAACAGGCTTCCATTCACATATAAACATTAACCAGCGAACGAACACAGATGAGGTTTGCTCTCACCAGTTTAGCTTTCTTTTCCCGATGATCAATGCTAAAATTAAATCCGTTGACCAAATAAAGTGATCGTGTCTCTTCAGATGAATCCACTCCATTCATATGGGTTTATTTGACCATCTCTTCATGAACGTTTGAAGCGTCCGAGTTTTGGGTGATCAGACTTTCACAGGAGAGAGAAATCTCTCAGATTTCATCAAGAATATCTTCATTCACTCGCCAGATCAGATTCTCGTTGGTCTTCGAAACACAAATGAGGACCATTTTCATTTTAGACGAAGCATCCTCTTAACTTTGACTCGGGCTCCTACACATTTCCATTTCAAAATCCCAAAGCCCTCTGTAGGTTTTTCAGAGCATATTTAACATAAACGGTTCATACAGAATTATTTTCAGCATTACATTTGGTTTATATTCCATATGTAAATATTGTTATTTTCTCAGTTTTTCTGTTGGTTTTCTCAAAGTGATAACTTGCGCTTGCATGATGAGAAGAAACCTAAAACGCTTTATAACCTGTATATATTCACCTCTGACACATCGGTTTGATACTGTAATCGTGGTTTGATGTTGAATAAACACAAATACCAAAGTAAAGTCTGATTTAGGTGATATTGATCAGTTGCTGGTCTGAGTGACACACACATTCGACTAGTGAAGTTCAAAAGAGACTCGCTTTGCATAATAAAAATGAGTGCCTTGAATTGTGTTCAACAATCACTAAACTGTGTTTCCCATAAATGGATGTGTCTGTGTGGGAAGCTCAGGGATCACCGAACCTTCGCCATGAAAACACTCTTAATTTTCTTAATTTTAGATTAATTAGAATTTTCTTAATTTTTTTCTAATAATTCTTAATTTTACATTTTAGAGAACTGAATAGGGTCAATGGTCTGGAAACACATTTTCCATACTTATCCAGACCTGGAAATGACAAATCAAATGTCAAACTGCGTGTGAACCCTGTTGACTACAGTCGCCCTCAGACGATCAGGAACGAGAGGTTTGAAACGTCACGTACTTCTCACAGAACTCGCTCATCACTCCCCAGTACGGCTCCGGCACGGCAAACCACTCGCAGTCGCCCGGCCCGATGTTGATGTTCACGGCACAGAAGTTATTGTGCTCCTGATGCCCTAGATATGAGCAGAGAGATCATGTGATACGAGCAGAGAGATCATGTGATACGAGCAGAGACATCATGTGATACGAGCAGAGAGATCATGTGATACGAGCAGAGACATCATGTGATACGAGCAGAGACATCATGTGATACGAGCAGAGACATCATGTGATACGAGCAGAGAGATCATGTGATACGAGCGGAGAGATCATGTGATACGAGCAGAGACATCATGTGATACGAGCGGAGACATCATGTGATACGAGCAGAGAGATCATATGATACGAGCAGAGACATCATGTGATATGAGCAGAGAGATCATGTGATACGAGCAGAGAGATCATGTGATACGAGCAGAGAGATCATGTGATACGAGCAGAGAGATCATGTGATACGAGCAGAGAGATCATGTGATACGAGCGGAGAGATCATGTGATACGAGCGGAGAGATCATGTGATACGAGCAGAGAGATCATGTGATACGAGCAGAGAGATCATATGATACGAGCAGAGAGATCATGTGATACGAGCAGAGAGATCATGTGATACGAGCAGAGAGATCATGTGATACGAGCGGAGACATCATGTGATACGAGCAGAGATCATGTGATACGAGCAGAGAGATCATGTGATACGAGCAGAGAGATCATGTGATACGAGCAGAGAGATCATGTGATACGAGCGGAGACATCATGTGATACGAGCAGAGATCATGTGATACGAGCGGAGACATCATGTGATACGAGCAGACATCATGTGATACGAGCAGAGACATCATGTGATACGAGCGGAGACATCATGTGATACGAGCGGAGAGATCATGTGATACGAGCAGAGAGATCATGTGATACGAGCGGAGACATCATGTGATACGAGCAGAGAGATCATGTGATACGAGCAGAGATCATGTGATACGAGCGGAGAGATCATGTGATACGAGCAGAGACATCATGTGATACGAGCAGAGACATCATGTGATACGAGCAGAGAGATCATGTGATACGAGCGGAGAGATCATGTGATACGAGCGGAGAGATCATGTGATACGAGCGGAGAGATCATGTGATACGAGCAGAGACATCATGTGATACGAGCAGAGAGATCATGTGATACGAGCAGAGAGATCATGTGATACGAGCGGAGAGATCATGTGATACGAGCGGAGAGATCATGTGATACGAGCAGAGAGATCATGTGATACGAGCAGAGACATCATGTGATACGAGCAGAGAGATCATGTGATACGAGCAGAGACATCATGTGATACGAGCAGAGAGATCATGTGATACGAGCGGAGACATCATGTGATACGAGCAGAGAGATCATGTGATACGAGCAGAGATCATGTGATACGAGCAGAGACATCATGTGATACGAGCAGAGAGATCATGTGATACGAGCGGAGACATCATGTGATACGAGCGGAGAGATCATGTGATACGAGCAGAGACATCATGTGATACGAGCGGAGAGATCATGTGATACGAGCAGAGACATCATGTGATACGAGCGGAGACATCATGTGATACGAGCGGAGAGATCATG
The DNA here is from genome assembly GCA_029959095.1 of Rhinichthys osculus. Classification (NCBI taxonomy): domain Eukaryota; kingdom Metazoa; phylum Chordata; class Actinopteri; order Cypriniformes; family Leuciscidae; genus Rhinichthys; species Rhinichthys osculus. Next base: position 178,025 of record JARWKJ010000010.1, read on the forward strand.
TGATACGAGCAGAGAGATCATGTGATACGAGCGGAGACATCATGTGATACGAGCAGAGAGATCATGTGATACGAGCAGAGACATCATGTGATACGAGCAGAGAGATCATGTGATACGAGCAGAGACATCATGTGATACGAGCGGAGACATCATGTGATACGAGCGGAGAGATCATGTGATACGAGCAGAGAGATCATGTGATACGAGCGGAGACATCATGTGATACGAGCAGAGAGATCATGTGATACGAGCAGAGATCATGTGATACGAGCGGAGAGATCATGTGATACGAGCAGAGACATCATGTGATACGAGCAGAGACATCATGTGATACGAGCAGAGAGATCATGTGATACGAGCGGAGAGATCATGTGATACGAGCGGAGAGATCATGTGATACGAGCGGAGAGATCATGTGATACGAGCAGAGACATCATGTGATACGAGCAGAGAGATCATGTGATACGAGCAGAGAGATCATGTGATACGAGCGGAGAGATCATGTGATACGAGCGGAGAGATCATGTGATACGAGCAGAGAGATCATGTGATACGAGCAGAGACATCATGTGATACGAGCAGAGAGATCATGTGATACGAGCAGAGACATCATGTGATACGAGCAGAGAGATCATGTGATACGAGCGGAGACATCATGTGATACGAGCAGAGAGATCATGTGATACGAGCAGAGATCATGTGATACGAGCAGAGACATCATGTGATACGAGCAGAGAGATCATGTGATACGAGCGGAGACATCATGTGATACGAGCGGAGAGATCATGTGATACGAGCAGAGACATCATGTGATACGAGCAGAGAGATCATATGATACGAGCGGAGACATCATGTGATACGAGCAGAGACATCATGTGATACGAGCGGAGAGATCATGTGATACGAGCAGAGACATCATGTGATACGAGCGGAGAGATCATGTGATACGAGCAGAGAGATCATGTGATACGAGCGGAGAGATCATGTGATACGAGCGGAGAGATCATGTGATACGAGCAGAGACATCATGTGATACGAGCAGAGACATCATGTGATACGAGCAGAGACATCATGTGATTCGAGCAGAGACATCATGTGATACGAGCAGAGAGATCATGTGATACGAGCAGAGAGATCATGTGATACGAGCAGAGACATCATGTGATACGAGCAGAGACATCATGTGATACGAGCAGAGAGATCATGTGATACGAGCAGAGACATCATGTGATACGAGCAGAGACATCATGTGATACGAGCAGAGACATCATGTGATACGAGCGGAGAGATCATGTGATACGAGCGGAGAGATCATGTGATACGAGCAGAGACATCATGTGATACGAGCGGAGAGATCATGTGATACGAGCAGAGACATCATGTGATACGAGCGGAGAGATCATGTGATACGAGCAGAGACATCATGTGATACGAGCAGAGACATCATGTGATACGAGCAGAGACATCATGTGATACGAGCAGAGACATCATGTGATTCGAGCAGAGACATCATGTGATACGAGCAGAGAGATCATGTGATACGAGCAGAGAGATCATATGATACGAGCAGAGACATCATGTGATACGAGCAGAGAGATCATATGATACGAGCAGAGACATCATGTGATACGAGCGGAGAGATCATGTGATACGAGCAGAGACATCATGTGATACGAGCGGAGAGATCATGTGATACGAGCAGAGACATCATGTGATACGAGCAGAGACATCATGTGATACGAGCAGAGACATCATGTGATTCGAGCAGAGACATCATGTGATACGAGCAGAGAGATCATGTGATACGAGCAGAGACATCATGTGATACGAGCAGAGACATCATGTGATACGAGCAGAGAGATCATGTGATACGAGCAGAGACATCATGTGATACGAGCAGAGACATCATGTGATACGAGCGGAGAGATCATGTGATACGAGCGGAGAGATCATGTGATACGAGCAGAGACATCATGTGATACGAGCAGAGACATCATGTGATACGAGCGGAGAGATCATGTGATACGAGCGGAGAGATCATGTGATACGAGCAGAGACATCATGTGATACGAGCAGAGACATCATGTGATACGAGCAGAGACATCATGTGATTCGAGCAGAGACATCATGTGATACGAGCAGAGAGATCATGTGATACGAGCAGAGACATCATGTGATACGAGCAGAGACATCATGTGATACGAGCAGAGAGATCATGTGATACGAGCAGAGACATCATGTGATACGAGCAGAGACATCATGTGATACGAGCGGAGAGATCATGTGATACGAGCGGAGAGATCATGTGATACGAGCAGAGACATCATGTGATACGAGCAGAGACATCATGTGATACGAGCGGAGAGATCATGTGATACGAGCAGAGACATCATGTGATACGAGCAGAGAGATCATGTGATACGAGCGGAGAGATCATGTGATACGAGCAGAGACATCATGTGATACGAGCGGAGAGATCATGTGATACGAGCAGAGAGATCATGTGATACGAGAGGAGAGATCATGTGATACGAGCAGAGACATCATGTGATACGAGCAGAGAGATCATGTGATACGAGCGGAGAGATCATGTGATACGAGCAGAGACATCATGTGATACGAGCAGAGAGATCATGTGATACGAGCAGAGACATCATGTGATACGAGCGGAGAGATCATGTGATACGAGCAGAGAGATCATGTGATACGAGCGGAGAGATCATGTGATACGAGCAGAGACATCATGTGATACGAGCGGAGAGATCATGTGATACGAGCAGAGAGATCATGTGATACGAGCAGAGACATCATGTGATACGAGCGGAGAGATCATGTGATACGAGCAGAGACATCATGTGATACGAGCAGAGACATCATGTGATACGAGCAGAGAGATCATGTGATACGAGCGGAGACATCATGTGATACGAGCAGAGAGATCATATGATACGAGCGGAGACATCATGTGATACGAGCAGAGACATCATGTGATACGAGCGGAGAGATCATGTGATACGAGCAGAGACATCATGTGATACGAGCGGAGAGATCATGTGATACGAGCAGAGAGATCATGTGATACGAGCGGAGAGATCATGTGATACGAGCGGAGAGATCATGTGATACGAGCAGAGACATCATGTGATACGAGCAGAGACATCATGTGATACGAGCAGAGACATCATGTGATTCGAGCAGAGACATCATGTGATACGAGCAGAGAGATCATGTGATACGAGCAGAGAGATCATGTGATACGAGCAGAGACATCATGTGATACGAGCAGAGACATCATGTGATACGAGCAGAGAGATCATGTGATACGAGCAGAGACATCATGTGATACGAGCAGAGACATCATGTGATACGAGCAGAGACATCATGTGATACGAGCGGAGAGATCATGTGATACGAGCGGAGAGATCATGTGATACGAGCAGAGACATCATGTGATACGAGCGGAGAGATCATGTGATACGAGCAGAGACATCATGTGATACGAGCGGAGAGATCATGTGATACGAGCAGAGACATCATGTGATACGAGCAGAGACATCATGTGATACGAGCAGAGACATCATGTGATACGAGCAGAGACATCATGTGATACGAGCAGAGACATCATGTGATACGAGCAGAGAGATCATGTGATACGAGCAGAGAGATCATAGTGATACGAGCAGAGACATCATGTGATACGAGCAGAGAGATCATAGTGATACGAGCAGAGACATCATGTGATACGAGCGGAGAGATCATGTGATACGAGCAGAGACATCATGTGATACGAGCGGAGAGATCATGTGATACGAGCAGAGACATCATGTGATACGAGCAGAGACATCATGTGATACGAGCAGAGACATCATGTGATACGAGCAGAGACATCATGTGATACGAGCAGAGACATCATGTGATACGAGCAGAGAGATCATGTGATACGAGCAGAGACATCATGTGATACGAGCAGAGACATCATGTGATACGAGCAGAGAGATCATGTGATACGAGCAGAGACATCATGTGATACGAGCAGAGACATCATGTGATACGAGCGGAGAGATCATGTGATACGAGCGGAGAGATCATGTGATACGAGCAGAGACATCATGTGATACGAGCAGAGACATCATGTGATACGAGCGAGAGATCATGTGATACGAGCGGAGAGATCATGTGATACGAGCAGAGACATCATGTGATACGAGCAGAGACATCATGTGATACGAGCAGAGACATCATGTGATTCGAGCAGAGACATCATGTGATACGAGCAGAGACATCATGTGATACGAGCGAGAGATCATGTGATACGAGCGGAGAGATCATGTGATACGAGCAGAGACATCATGTGATACGAGCAGAGACATCATGTGATACGAGCGGAGAGATCATGTGATACGAGCAGAGACATCATGTGATACGAGCAGAGAGATCATGTGATACGAGCGGAGAGATCATGTGATACGAGCAGAGACATCATGTGATACGAGCGGAGAGATCATGTGATACGAGCAGAGAGATCATGTGATACGAGAGGAGAGATCATGTGATACGAGCAGAGACATCATGTGATACGAGCAGAGAGATCATGTGATACGAGCGGAGAGATCATGTGATACGAGCAGAGACATCATGTGATACGAGCAGAGAGATCATGTGATACGAGCAGAGACATCATGTGATACGAGCGGAGAGATCATGTGATACGAGCAGAGAGATCATGTGATACGAGCGGAGAGATCATGTGATACGAGCAGAGACATCATGTGATACGAGCGGAGAGATCATGTGATACGAGCAGAGAGATCATGTGATACGAGCAGAGACATCATGTGATACGAGCGGAGAGATCATGTGATACGAGCAGAGACATCATGTGATACGAGCAGAGACATCATGTGATACGAGCAGAGAGATCATGTGATACGAGCGGAGACATCATGTGATACGAGCAGAGAGATCATGTGATACGAGCAGAGACATCATGTGATACGAGCGGAGAGATCATGTGATACGAGCAGAGAGATCATGTGATACGAGCGGAGAGATCATGTGATACGAGCGGAGACATCATGTGATACGAGCAGAGAGATCATGTGATACGAGCGGAGAGATCATGTGATACGAGCAGAGACATCATGTGATACGAGCGGAGAGATCATGTGATACGAGCAGAGACATCATGTGATACGAGCGGAGACATCATGTGATACGAGCAGAGAGATCATGTGATACGAGCGGAGAGATCATGTGATACGAGCGGAGAGATCATGTGATACGAGCGGAGAGATCATGTGATACGAGCAGAGACATCATGTGATACGAGCAGAGAGATCATGTGATACGAGCAGAGACATCATGTGATACGAGCAGAGACATCATGTGATACGAGCAGAGAGATCATGTGATACGAGCAGAGACATCATGTGATACGAGCGGAGAGATCATGTGATACGAGCAGAGACATCATGTGATACGAGCAGAGACATCATGTGATACGAGCAGAGACATCATGTGATACGAGCGGAGAGATCATGTGATACGAGCGGAGAGATCATGTGATACGAGCAGAGACATCATGTGATACGAGCGGAGAGATCATGTGATACGAGCAGAGAGATCATGTGATACGAGCAGAGACATCATGTGATACGAGCGGAGAGATCATGTGATACGAGCGGAGAGATCATGTGATACGAGCAGAGACATCATGTGATACGAGCAGAGAGATCATGTGATACGAGCAGAGAGATCATGTGATACGAGCAGAGAGATCATGTGATACGAGCAGAGACATCATGTGATACGAGCAGAGAGATCATGTGATACGAGCAGAGACATCATGTGATACGAGCAGAGACATCATGTGATACGAGCAGAGAGATCATGTGATACGAGCAGAGAGATCATGTGATACGAGCAGAGACATCATGTGATACGAGCGGAGACATCATGTGATACGAGCAGAGAGATCATGTGATACGAGCGGAGAGATCATGTGATACGAGCAGAGACATCATGTGATACGAGCGGAGAGATCATGTGATACGAGCAGAGACATCATGTGATACGAGCAGAGAGATCATGTGATACGAGCAGAGACATCATGTGATACGAGCAGAGACATCATGTGATACGAGCAGAGAGATCATGTGATACGAGCAGAGACATCATGTGATACGAGCGGAGAGATCATGTGATACGAGCAGAGACATCATGTGATACGAGCAGAGACATCATGTGATACGAGCAGAGACATCATGTGATACGAGCGGAGAGATCATGTGATACGAGCGGAGAGATCATGTGATACGAGCAGAGACATCATGTGATACGAGCGGAGAGATCATGTGATACGAGCAGAGAGATCATGTGATACGAGCAGAGACATCATGTGATACGAGCGGAGAGATCATGTGATACGAGCGGAGAGATCATGTGATACGAGCAGAGACATCATGTGATACGAGCGGAGAGATCATGTGATACGAGCAGAGAGATCATGTGATACGAGCAGAGACATCATGTGATACGAGCGGAGAGATCATGTGATACGAGCAGAGAGATCATGTGATACGAGCAGAGACATCATGTGATACGAGCGGAGAGATCATGTGATACGAGCAGAGAGATCATGTGATACGAGCAGAGACATCATGTGATACGAGCAGAGACATCATGTGATACGAGCGGAGACATCATGTGATACGAGCGGAGAGATCATGTGATACGAGCGGAGAGATCATGTGATACGAGCGGAGACATCATGTGATACGAGCGGAGACATCATGTGATACGAGCAGAGAGATCATGTGATACGAGCAGAGACATCATGTGATACGAGCGGAGAGATCATGTGATACGAGCGGAGAGATCATGTGATACGAGCAGAGACATCATGTGATACGAGCGGAGAGATCATGTGATACGAGCAGAGAGATCATGTGATACGAGCAGAGACATCATGTGATACGAGCAGAGACATCATGTGATACGAGCGGAGAGATCATGTGATACGAGCAGAGAGATCATGTGATACGAGCAGAGACATCATGTGATACGAGCAGAGACATCATGTGATACGAGCGGAGACATCATGTGATACGAGCGGAGAGATCATGTGATACGAGCAGAGACATCATGTGATACGAGCGGAGAGATCATGTGATACGAGCAGAGAGATCATGTGATACGAGCAGAGAGATCATGTGATACGAGCAGAGACATCATGTGATACGAGCGGAGAGATCATGTGATACGAGCAGAGAGATCATGTGATACGAGCAGAGACATCATGTGATACGAGCAGAGACATCATGTGATACGAGCGGAGACATCATGTGATACGAGCGGAGAGATCATGTGATACGAGCGGAGAGATCATGTGATACGAGCGGAGACATCATGTGATACGAGCACATGACTCACCTGGAGTTCTGCTGCCCGGGACCTTCATGAAGAGCTGGACCGTGTTCATTCCCAGAATGCTGTGGCCCACGTGACTGAGCAGGTTCCCGGCGGACACGACTCGAGCGAACGCAGGCAGTTTACTGAGTTCCTGCAGCTGCAGTTTCCACCTGCAGGGGGAGCCACAGTTCAACTCGTGCTTCACAGACTCACACACCGAAGAAGTGGTGGTGTTCCAGCCATTCAGTGAAACTGGCCTGTCATCTGTTCTCAGTTTGGAATCACTGCTTGCACATACACACACTAGAGTTCGGGTAATGAGACACTATGATGCTTATTAAATCACAATATACAGAAAACACAAAGGGTAGCCACATGCACCCGAGACTCACTTCTTTTCATCCGAGACGTCGATGTTGGTCCCAAACTTGACTTGTTTGAAAGGAGCTTTGCGGCTCCTAGAAACACTGAGCAGAATGAACAGAGTAAGCGCGGGTTAGCATCAGCGCAGCTAAAGCATCAGCGGTTATTAAACACGTCAAACTCACGTTTCCGATGACGTGATTTCAGAGTCCGACAGCTCCTTCTGCCCCTTCTTCTCATTCTCTTCCTGAAAGCACACAAGCTCCGTCACTTACTACGCGAAATACCACAAGCAAACGATTAGTGCTAGTTTTAGAGATCGACCGATATTTAAGCATTTTCCCGTAATCAGGTATCAGTTTTGTAACATCGGATTCACTGGTAAACTGCGCCATCTTGTGGCCGTTTTGAGAATTGTGTGGCATTACTGTGTCTGAGGGGAGATCAGTCAACAACAGTTCAGAGGAAAAATAACTTGCATCCCTTAATTAATAAACTTTGACAGCCATTACTGCACACATGAGAAAAGGTTTCCTGAACAAATTTTGTCTGTCTTTAGATGAACTCTAGACTTAGTAATAAACTCTAAACAATAGATTTTGTAAAAAAAAAATTGACCGTTGTTAATATTAATGCTGTTGTTGTAAATACACTGGACAAAATTATAAACGCACCACTTGTTTTTGCTCTATTTTTCATGAGCTGAACTCAAAGATCTCAGACTTTTTCTATGTACACAAAAGGCCTATTTCTCTCAAATACATATTTAGCAGACGCTTTTATCCAAAGCGACTTACAAATTAGGACTAAATTAAGCGAGTCATCGTGAAGAGGCAAAAACAACGCAAGAAGTGCTCAAAATAGAAAGTGCAGGCCCTGCTCAGAGTACGCCAGACGAGCGAGGGTTAAAGGTGAAGTGCTCATGGAAGAGATGAGCCGAAAACATCCCAGGGTATAATTCTGTTCAGTGTATAAAGATGCAAAGGCAGTGATGTCTTTATTATTCAGGCAGTTTAGAATGTTTTATGCTTTTTAAAAAAATGTTTTACATGCATTTTTTTTTTGTTGCACTTTCAGACTATTTATTGATGTAGAAGTGTGTTTTGTTTTGTACGCAATGAGGGAGTGAAATTGCAGTTTTTAATAAGTGTTAAAGGGTTAGTTCACCCAAAAATGTAAACTCTGTCAGTAATTACCCGCCCTCATGTTGTTCAACCCCGTTAGACTTTCGTTCATCTTCGGAACACAAATTAAGATATTTGTGATTAAATCTGAGAGCTGGATCACTCCTCCATAGGCTTCTTAAGGGATCGAAACTGGCCGGCCCAAAAGTTATGAAAGACATCGTTAAAATAGTCTGAGTGACTACAGTGGCTCAACCTTAAGTTTATCACGCGACGAGAATACTTTTTGTAACGACTTTATTCAACTATTCATTTCCTTCCCTGTGGGCCTCGTGATTTCACGTAGTGAAACTGCGCAAAGCTTCTGTGTTGCACATCACACGCAGGGTCACTATTGGCCGACGCTGGTCATGTGTGTGATGCGTGTGATGTGCAACACAGAAGCTTTGCGCAGTTTCACTACGTGAAATCACGAGGCCCACAGGGAAGGAAATGAATAGTTGAATAAAGTCGTTACAAAAAGTATTCTCGTCGCGTGATAAACTTAAGGTTGAGCCACTGTAGTCACTCAGACTATTTTAACGATGTCTTTCATAACTTTTGGGCCGGCCAGTTTCGATCCCTTAAGAAGCCTATGGAGGAGTGATCCAGCTCTCAGATTTAATCACAAATATCTTAATTTGTGTTCCGAAGATGAACGACAGTCTTACGGGGTTGAACAACATGAGGGCGAGAAACTACTGACAGAATTTTCATTTTTGGGTGAACTAACCCTTTAACACAGTTTGTTTAGTTCAATACTGTTGTTATAATTGTCAAAACCAGAAATAAAACAAATAAATATGGGTTCTGGAAGGGTTCTCTTACCCTCAGGGACTCCTGGAAGGACGAGGCCTGGTACTGGGCGTATTTGGCGATGGTGGTGTAGGACCGGGTGCCCTCGCAGCGCCACTGCTTCCTCTGCCCGCTGGAGTCCCAGTTCTCGTCGGCCGGCTGGCACAGCTGAGTGCGCACCTCCACCAGGTGCTCCGGGTTCGCCTCCACCAGCGTCTTCGTGGAGAACAGGCCCAGATCTGCAGAGAGAGGGAGCATGAAGCGCCTGGAAACCCCTTCTGACGGGTCCGCTCACCGAGACTTTGGAACGGAGGACCTGTGCGAATCAGAACTGCTCCCACAATATCCATTTTTTTATTTGATCTGGCTTATAATTCATGAGCTAAATCTGTCTTTTTATGGTTTGTTGTTTACTTGTGTCTTTGTCTGTATTTTAATTAATGGTTATTCGTTTTGCACAGCACATAGGTCAACGGCAGTTGTTTTTAATTGTGCTTTAGCGGTGTCCTTTATTAAACCAGCGGATCTCAACCCTTCTGACTTCAAGGACACTCTTTGTCCACTACAATATTTGAAGGCCCTCCACTCACAATTTCTACCTACTTAAATATTTTGGATGCATGTTTGCTACAGAAAATAACCTATTACTAAGAAATATCTTGATTTTTATTTGTTTTAGCTAATTTTATTGCATTTCGAGTCATCTTGAGGCCCCTTGCTAAAACCACTGCTTTAAACGCTTCCAAATACGCTCTGCTATGACAGAACTCGACCTAAAGAGAAAACTCCTGCGGCAAACATGTATGAAACAATAACAACATGTGTTGTGCTAAAAATTAAGGTCTGAAATCAAGCATGTGCAGCGAGATGAGCTTTAGCAACTCACTCTGGATAAAAGCATCTGTCAAATGCATTTATGTAAAAGTAAAAAAGTTTGATATATGATAATAATAATATAGCTCATAAAATCTGATTTGATAATGTGGCAGACCAAATACAACAGAGGAAAGCTAACTCGCACGGCTTTAAAACACTAGTGCGAGCTGTAAATCAGTCAGAGAGTTGTGCATTTCGTCCTTGAAATCTTTTCAACAATGGAAAGCAAAGCAAGTTTCAATCTGTTTTCTAGTTGCCATGGAAACTGCAGAGAAGTGCATCGCTCCCACATTTGGCCTTTCAGGTGATCGTGTGTGTGTGTGAGAGAGAGAGAGTGTGTGTGAGACTGAGTGTGAGAGAGAGAGTGTGTGTGTGTGTGTGTGTGTGTGTGTGTGGAGGCTAAAGGCTCTGACCCAGTTTGAGGGCTCCTGCTAGGCCCCGTATGACGGTCACTGGGTTGGACTGGTTTGTGCAGAACTGGTGCAGTGGCGGGAAGAAGGCGTCTCTCTTATTCTCCAACTGAAACACATTATGAACGCATTGTCAATCACATGCAGCGTTACACATCTCCGTGCAGAAACACACACTCACTCTAACCCTCACTCCCACTCTCTAACGCTCACTCTAACCCTCACTCCAACACTCGCTCACACTCACTCACACTCACTCTAACGCTCACTCACTCACTCTCACTCACTCTCACTCACTCTCACTCACTCTCACTCACTCTCACTCACTCTCACTCACTCTCACTCACTCTCACTCACTCTCACTCACTCTCACTCACTCTCACTCACTCTCACTCACTCTCACTCACTCTCACGCTCACTCACACTCTCTCTAACGCTCACTCACTCTCACTCACTCACTCTCACTCTCACTCACTCACTCTAACCCTCACTCACACTCACTCACTCTCACTCACTCTCACTCTCTCTAACGCTCACTCACACTCACTCACTCTAACGCTCACTCTCACTCACTCACACTCTCTCTAACGCTCACTCACACTCACACCCTCACTCACACGCTCACTCACTCACTCACTCACTCACTCACTCACTCACTCACTCACTCACTCACTCACTCACTCACTCACTCACTCACTCACTCACTCACTCACTCACTCACACTCACTCACACGCTCACTCACTCTAACGCTCACTCACACTCACTCTCACTCACACTCACTCACACTCACTCTAACGCTGACTCTAACCCTCACTCACTCTCACTCTAACGCTCACTCACACTCTCTCTAACCCTCACTCACTCTCACTCTAACGCTCACTCACACTCACTCTAACGCTCACTCACACTCACTCTAACGCTCACTCACTCTCACTCTAACCCTCACTCACTCTCACTCTAACGCTCACTCACACTCACTCTAACGCTCACTCACACCCTCACTCACACGCTCACTCACTCTAACGCTCACTCACTCTAACGCTCACTCACACTCACTCACTCTAACGCTCACTCACACTCACTCTAACCCTCACTCACTCTAACGCTCACTCTAACGCTCACTCACTCTAACGCTCACTCACACTCACTCTAACGCTCACTCACACTCACTCTAACCCTCACTCACTCTAACGCTCACTCTAACGCTCACTCACTCTAACGCTCACTCACACTCACTCTAACGCTCACTCACACTCACTCTAACGCTCACTCACACGCTCGCTCACTCACACTCACTCTAACGCTCACTCACACTCACTCTAACGCTCACTCGCTCACTCTAACGCTCACTCTAACGCTCACTCACACTCACTCTAACGCTCACTCTAACGCTCACTCTAACGCTCACTCTAACGCTCACTCTAACGCTCACTCTAACGCTCACTCTAACGCTCACTCTAACGCTCACTCTAACGCTCACTCACACTCACTCTAACGCTCACTCTAACGCTCACTCTAACGCTCACTCTAACGCTCACTCTAACGCTCACTCACACTCACTCTAACGCTCACTCTAACGCTCACACTCTCTAACGCTCACTCTAACGCTCACTCTAACGCTCACTCTAACGCTCACTCTAACGCTCACTCTAACGCTCACACTCACTCACTCACTCACTCACTCACTCACTCACTCACTCACTCACTCACTCACTCACTCACTCACTCACTCACTCACTCACTCACTCACTCACTCACTCACTCACTCGCTCACACGCTCACTCACTCATTCACTCTAACGCTCACTCACACTCACTCTAACGCTCACTCACACTCACTCTAACGCTCACTCACTCTAACGCTCACTCACACTCACTCGCTCACTCTAACGCTCACTCTAACGCTCACTCACACTCACTCTAACGCTCACTCACTCACTCACTCACTCACTCTAACGCTCACTCACTCTAACGCTCACTCACTCTAACGCTCACTCACTCTCACTCACTCACACTCACTCACTCTAACCCTCACTCACACTCACTCTCACGCTGACTCTAACCCTCACTCACTCTCACTCTAACGCTCACTCACACTCTCTCTAACGCTCACTCACACTCACTCACACGCTCACTCACTCACTCACTCTAACACTCACTCTAACGCTCACTCACTCTAACACTCACTCTAACGCTCACTCACACTCACTCTAACGCTCACTCACACTCACTCTAACGCTCACTCTAACGCTCACTCTAACGCTCACTCTAACGCTCACTCTAACGCTCACTCTAACGCTCACTCTAACGCTCACTCACACTCACTCGCTCACTCACACTCACTCGCTCACTCACACTCACTCGCTCACTCTAACGCTCACTCTAACGCTCACTCTAACGCTCACTCTAACGCTCACTCTAACGCTCACTCTAACGCTCACTCACTCTAACGCTCACTCACACGCTCACTCACACCCTCACTCACACGCTCACTCACTCTAACGCTCACTCACACTCACTCTAACCCTCACTCACACGCTCACTCACTCTAACGCTCACTCTCACTCACTCACTCTAACCCTCACTCACTCTCACTCACACTCACTCTAACGCTCACTCACTCACACCCTCACTCACACCCTCACTCACACGCTCACTCACTCACTCACTCACTCACTCTAACGCTCACTCACTCTAACGCTCACTCACTCTAACGCTCACTCACACTCACTCACTCTAACGCTTACTCACACCCTCACTCACACTCACTCTAACCCTCACTCACACTCACTCACTCACTCTAACGCTCACTCACACTCACTCTAACGCTCACTCACACTCTCTCTAACGCTCACTCACACTCACTCTAACGCTCACTCGCTCACTCTAACGCTCACTCTAACGCTCACTCTAACGCTCACTCTAACGCTCACTCTAACGCTCACTCTAACGCTCACTCTAACGCTCACTCACACTCACTCTAACGCTCACTCACACTCACTCTAACGCTCACACTCACTCACACTCACTCTAACGCTCACTCACACTCTCTCTAACGCTCACTCACACTCACTCTAACGCTCACTCGCTCACTCTAACGCTCACTCTAACGCTCACTCTAACGCTCACTCTAACGCTCACTCTAACGCTCACTCTAACGCTCACTCTAACGCTCACTCACACTCACTCTAACGCTCACTCACACTCACTCTAACGCTCACACTCACTCACACTCACTCTAACGCTCACTCACACTCTCTCTAACGCTCACTCACACTCACTCTAACGCTCACTCGCTCACTCTAACGCTCACTCTAACGCTCACTCTAACGCTCACTCTAACGCTCACTCTAACGCTCACTCTAACGCTCACTCTAACGCTCACTCACACTCACTCTAACGCTCACTCACACTCACTCTAACGCTCACACTCACTCACACTCACTCTAACGCTCACTCACACTCTCTCTAACGCTCACTCACACTCACTCTAACGCTCACTCGCTCACTCTAACGCTCACTCTAACGCTCACTCTAACGCTCACTCTAACGCTCACTCTAACGCTCACTCTAACGCTCACTCTAACGCTCACTCTAACGCTCACTCACACTCACTCTAACGCTCACACTCACTCACACTCACTCTAACGCTCACTCACACTCACTCTAACGCTCACTCTAACGCTCACTCTAACGCTCACTCTAACGCTCACTCTAACGCTCACTCTAACGCTCACTCTAACGCTCACTCTCACTCACTCACACTCACTCACTCTAACCCTCACTCACACTCACTCTCACGCTGACTAACCCTCACTCACTCTCACGCTCACTCACACTCTCTCTAACGCTCACTCACACTCACTCACACGCTCACTCACTCACTCACTCTAACACTCACTCTAACGCTCACTCACTCTAACACTCACTCTAACGCTCACTCACACTCACTCTAACGCTCACTCACACTCACTCTAACGCTCACTCACACTCACTCTAACGCTCACTCTAACGCTCACTCACGCTCACTCTAACGCTCACTCACACTCACGCTCACTCTAACGCTCACTCACACTCTCTCTAACGCTCACTCACACTCACTCTAACGCTCACTCACACTCACTCTAACGCTCACTCTAACGCTCACTCTAACGCTCACTCTAACGCTCACTCTAACGCTCACTCTAACGCTCACTCTAACGCTCACACTCACTCTAACGCTCACACTCACTCACACTCACACTCGCTCACTCACTCACACCCTCACCCTCACTCACTCTAACGCTCACTCACTCTAACGCTCACTCACACTCACTCACTCTAACGCTCACTCACACTCACTCTAACGCTCACTCACACTCACTCACTCTAACGCTCACTCACACTCTCTCTAACGCTCACTCACACTCACTCTAACGCTCACTCTAACGCTCACTCTAACGCTCACTCTAACGCTCACTCTAACGCTCACTCTAACGCTCACTCTAACGCTCACTCTAACGCTCACTCTAACGCTCACTCTAACGCTCACTCTAACGCTCACTCTAACGCTCACTCACACTCACTCTAACGCTCACTAACGCTCACACTCACTCACACTCACTCTAACGCTCACTCACACTCACTCTAACGCTCACTCTAACGCTCACTCTAACGCTCACTCTAACGCTCACTCTAACGCTCACTCTAACGCTCACTCTAACGCTCACTCTAACGCTCACTCTAACGCTCACTCTAACGCTCACTCTAACGCTCACTCACACTCACTCACACTCACTCTAACGCTCACTCTAACGCTCACTCACACTCACTCTAACGCTCACTCTAACGCTCACTCTAACGCTCACTCTAACGCTCACTCTAACGCTCACTCTAACGCTCACTCTAACGCTCACTCTAACGCTCACTCTAACGCTCACTCTAACGCTCACTCTAACGCTCACTCTAACGCTCACTCTAACGCTCACTCACACTCACTCTAACGCTCACTCTAACGCTCACTCTAACGCTCACACTCACTCACACTCACTCACACTCACTCTAACGCTCACTCACACTCACTCTAACGCTCACTCACTCTAACGCTCACTCACACTCACTCTAACGCTCACTCACACTCACTCGCTCACTCTAACGCTCACTCTAACGCTCACGCTCACTCACGCTCACACTCACGCTCACTCACACTCACTCTAACGCTCACTCTAACGCTCACTCTAACGCTCACTCTAACGCTCACTCTAACGCACACTCACTAGCTCGCTCACTCACTCGCTCACTCACTCGCTCACACCCTCGCTCGCTCACTCGCTCACTCCCTCACTCACACGCTCGCTCACTCGCTCACTCACTCACTCACTCACTCACTCACTCACTCACTCACTCACTCACTCACTCACTCACTCACTCACTCACTCACTCACTCACTCACTCACTCACTCAAACGCTCACTCTAACGCTCACTCTAACGCTCACTCTAACGCTCACTCACACACAGGCTCACACTCACTCTAACGCTCACTCACACACAGGCTCACACTCACTCTAACGCTCACTCACACACAGGCTCACACTCACTCTAACGCTCACTCACTCACTCACACGCTCACTCACACACACGCTCACTCACTCACTCACTCACTCACTCACTCACACGCTCACTCACTCACTCACTCACTCACTCACTCACTCGCTCACTCGCTCGCTCACTCGCTCACTCACTCGCTCACTCACTCGCTCACTCACTCGCTCACTCACTCACTCACTCACTCACTCACTCACTCACTCACTCACTCACTCACTCACTCACTCACTCACTCACTCACTCACTCAAACGCTCACTCTAACGCTCACTCTAACGCTCACTCTAACGCTCACTCACACACAGGCTCACACTCACTCTAACGCTCACTCACACACAGGCTCACACTCACTCTAACGCTCACTCACACACAGGATCACACTCACTCTAACGACTCACGTAGATGCTGGGAGTGGGAGGATTGAGCTTGTCTTTATCCAGAGGAGGAGCAGGTGGAGGAGGGAGGCGAGGAGGAGGGCATTTGTTCAACAGGATTCGGCTGCTTGACACACCGTTCTTTCCAAGATTTCTGAAAATATTAATAATATTAGATAAAGTTATTTCTGCAGAATACAACAAATCAAAATGAATCATAACTGAAAGTTTGGTCAAACTCTCAACACCCTCAGAATCTCACTGTGGTCAGAATTAGTTTTGTGTGACATCATTCAAGCGCTTCAAAACAGTGCATATTTCTGTCTGTGCATACAACAATCTCAAAGTCTGATCCGCTTTCCCGTTACCCAGGTGTAATTGAGTTTTCCAAATACTTAGTGCTGTAGATGTACTTGTTTGAGATCAACCCCCTGGAGCCTCTGGAGCACTTTAATGATGGACAGATGCACTTTTATGATGGACAGATTCACTTTTATGATGGACAGATTCAATTTTATGATGGACAGATGCACTTTTATGATGGACAGATTCACTTTTATGATGGACAGATTCAATTTTATGATGGACAGATGCACTTTTATGATGGATGGATAGATGCACTTTTATGATGGATGGAGAGATGCACTTTTATGATGGACAGATTCACTTTTATGATGGACAGATTCAATTTTATGATGGACAGATGCACTTTTATGATGAATGGATAGATGCACTTTTATGATGGACAGATGCACTTTTATGATGGATAGATGCACTTTTATCATGGATGGACTTTTATGATGGATAGATGGACTTTTATGATGGATGGATGCACTTTTATGATGATGGATGCACTTTTATCATGGATAGATGCACTTTTATGATGGATAGATGCACTTTTATCATGGATAGATGCACTTTTGATGGATGGATGCACTTTTATGATGGATGGATGGATGCACACACTTTTATGATGGATAGATGCACTTTTATGATGGATAGATGCACTTTTATGATGATAGATGCACTTTTATGATGATAGATGCACTTTTATGATGGACAGATGCACTTTTGATGGATGGATGCACGCACTTATGATGGATAGATACACTTTTATGATGGATGGATGGATGCACACACTTTTATGATGGATAGATGCACTTTTATGATGGATAGATGCACTTTTATGATGATAGATGCACTTTTATGATGACAGATGCACGTTTATGATGGATACTTTATTTATGTGCACTTTATTTATGTCTCCTTGATGTCTAGTCACTTGTTATTTATGTGTGTCTTAATTGATGTCTGATGTTGCTGGGAGGATTTGCAGAATAAGAATTTCATTGTACTGTGTGACGACTGTTTCCTGTGCATATGACAATAAAGTTTGAATTGAATTGATAGATGCACTTTTATCATGGATAGATGGACTTTTATGATGGATGGATGGATCCACGCACTTATGATGGATAGATGCACTTTTATGATGGATAGATGCACTTTTATGATGATAGATGCACTTTTATGATGACAGATGCACTTTTATGATGGATAGATGGACTTTTATCATGGATAGATGCACTTTTATGATGGATAGATGCACTTTTATGATGATAGATGCACTTTTATGATGATAGATGCACTTTTATGATGGACAGATGCACTTTTGATGGATGGATGCACGCACTTATGATGGATAGATACACTTTTATGATGGATGGATGGATGCACACACTTTTATGATGGATAGATGCACTTTTATGATGGATAGATGCACTTTTATGATGATAGATGCACTTTTATGATGGATAGATGGACTTTTATGATGGATGCACGCACTTATGATGGATAGATGGACTTTTATCATGGATAGATGGACTTTTATCATGGATAGATGCACTTTTATCATGGATAGATGGACTTTTATCATGGATAGATGGAATTTTATCATGGATAGATGGACTTTTATCATGGATAGATGGACTTTTATGATGGATAGATGGACTTTTATCATGGATAGATGGACTTTTATCATGGATAGATGGACTTTTATGGAATTCAAAACAGAAACGGCCAGTCACGGCCATTATAAAGCTTGGAAGAGCCAGGACATTTTTTAATATAACTCTAGATTGTATTCGTCTGAAAGAAGAATGTCATATACACCTAGGATGGCTTGAGGGCGAGTAAATCATGGGCTAATTTTCATTTTTGGGTGAACTATCTCTTTAAGAATTAATTTGACCAATGAGCAGTTAGTCACAGGGGTAATCAGATATACTTTTCGGATTCTTATTAGACAAGTCTGCCTGACTAGTTATGATCAGTTTAAAGATAAAAACGAGATGTACCTGCAGGCCTTGAGGACGTCAGCGGATGTGGGGTAAATGGAGACGGTGGAGGACGAGAGCGTGGGTCTGTGAGGTGCTTTAGCGCACAGCTCCGGCGGCTCTAGCTTTAGCGGCTCCAGCTTCACTGGGCTTCGAGAGTCTTCCGAACACGCTCCTCCTCCACTTCCGTTAACGGTGACGGTGGAGCCGGGCTTGTTAAGGCTGGCCGAGGGCTCCACGGGTGACGGTGATGATGCGGACAGGGCGGAGGCGGGCGAGGAGGCGGTGGAGCTGCCCGGAGCCGTTAGCGTGGAGCCGGGGTGAACGTGGTTTAGCCGTGAGTTAACGGCGGGAATCTCCTTCCCCCCGAGCTGCGGATCGTGTGCCGGAGAGCCGGGCCTAGACCTGGAACCGGGACTGTGGTGCTGGGTGGCAGTGGAGCCGTTGCTCTCTTTGGTCGGGCCGGTGCCGTGGGGAACACCTGAGGTAGCCGTTAGCCATGAGGAAGAGGACGAGGACGAGGAGGACTGGTGATTGACAGCCGGCTCCGAGGGAGTCGTAGAGGAATGTCCAACCTGATTGTGAGGGCCACCGTCGGCTGAA
The DNA here is from genome assembly GCA_029959095.1 of Rhinichthys osculus. Lineage (NCBI taxonomy): Eukaryota > Metazoa > Chordata > Actinopteri > Cypriniformes > Leuciscidae > Rhinichthys > Rhinichthys osculus. Next base: position 197,937 of record JARWKJ010000010.1, read on the forward strand.
CCACTGGAAGAGAGAGTCCGGTCTCCATTAGGACCCGCCCAATGCGAACCTGGACCCTTCTGAAGCCCCTAAACCAGGAGAAGAGTCAAAAGAACAAGCATGAACGAGCCGAGAAACTGTATAAGCGCTGGTTTCAGTGGGTTTGATAGTGAGGAAGAGAATGCTCTCGATGAAGGAACGCACTCAACACAAAGTGTGTAAAAATGAGATGCATAAAATGTTTGGCTTATGATCCTCCGATGATGTAGAAAGTTTAGCTGGGTATCAGAATTCATGTGTCATATGATAACAGGTTCAAAATGTTTTTTTTTTTTTTTTAAGATATTAAGAGTTCCCTTTCATAGGTGACTCAACACTGCGAATATTGCTATGGGAACACCTTTGGTGTGGACGAATGTCTGAAGCCCTTATACCATCACGCCAATTTGAGTAGCCAAAAGCGCTTAGAACCACCCCAAGAATACGTATGCTTCATATTAGTGTGCTGCGCGCTATTTCCTCAGAAGGGGATTTTCTGTTACCCGTAGGAAAGCGTGTTTATGGTGTTCTTTGCTATAATTCAGAGCAGTTTTACCTCTCCTCTCAAGCGGACATAAGATTAAAGAAATGCATCGAGCCGTGTGAGAGGTTCATCGCAGGACGAAAGACTCATGACAGGTGCGTGCAATGTCTGGGTCTTGAACACGCCCAGGCGGCACTTAACGGCCTATCTGACGGTCGTCACTGGGATAGCCTGCGTTTGAAAGTTTTGCTCTCTAGACTCACCCGCTTTCTGAAGAGAGAAGGCCTCACGTCTATCCCCATCTCTCCGTTTCTGCGGTCGCCGAGACGAACGCTTGCGGTGACGATGATGAGCCCGAGCGCATGGAGCGAGCAGACGCAATATTCGCCCTTTCTCTCTCTCTGAAGCATACGTGACGTATTATTAGGGTGGCGCTAAGTGCTATATTGGCCAATCAAATTGGTGTGATTGTATAAGGGCTTCAGACATTCGTCCACACCAAAGGTGTTCCCATAGTGGTATTCTCAGTGTTTGGCAGTACATGCGTAACCAAGACGTTCTGTTGATGTTGCACATTGAAGAAAACAGTAGCACAGACCAGATGCCGATAAGAGCTGGCATGATTAAACTGATTGCACGGGTGTAAAAATCCGTATCCCGGTGCTCGAGTTTATTTCATTATGTCTTTAGGTAATTAAAACACAGTTTTCAAATGCTTCTGCACAGAGTTCAGATAATGTAGTGAGTTTGTCATCTGAAAATATTTTTGGATAAATATCTAAATGGGGAGGATCAAGACCACGGGTTTCATCTGTGATGCTCCAGAAGCGGTTTGGCTTCAGGCTAGAGTAAGAAGCGCAGTGCTCAGACCTGAGTGGCGTTGAGGTTCTGGCTCCTCCACGGGTCTCCTGGGCTCCTGCAGTGGTGAGGTAGTGCGTTGGGGTGCAGGTAAGGCACGTCTCCGTTCGCTCTGCTCCCCGGCGTGTGATTATTGCCGACTGCAGGGGGTTGTGGGCCGGAGCGGGAGCCGGGACCGGGACTGGGAGGCAGCGGCCCGTTGGCCAGTGGATGAGCGATGCAGGACGGGCGGGGAACCGGGCCTCGGGGACCAGGGTGAGCAGGCAGTGAGGAGACGCCCGAGGGCCCGTTGGGGAGAGAGGGTCGGATCGGGCCCGAGGAGTTCTGCCTCATCTGTAGGGAAAGGACACAATCGACTCTAAATATTAAGCAAGTCAAACAAACGCCTATTACAATCTAAAGGCCCGTGCACACCGGGACGATTATCGCGCGATTATCAAACGCCTCAGCGACTACAGCAATCTCGATAAGAAGGAGTTGTTGTGGAGAGGAATTGCAGATCAATTAGGATTCAGGGAGTGAATTTGCACGTTTACTCGGTGCATCGCCAGTGAAAATCGCTTGGTATGAACACACAGACGCACCAAAACATCTCGAAAAACGCTGGCGATAAGCGCGCGCGATAATCATCCCGGTGTCCACAATGCTTATTAATAATAATAATTCATTACATTTATATAGCGCTTTTCTAGGCACTCAAAGCGCTTCACATGGAAGGGGGAATCTCCTCAACCACCACCAATGTGCAGCATCCACTTGGATGATGCGACGGCAGCCATAGTGCGCCAGAACGCTCACCACACACCAGCTTACTGGTGGAGAGGAGACAGAGTGATGAAGCCAATCAGTGTATATATATATGGGGATGATTAGGAGGCCATGATGGACAGCCGCCACTGGGGCAAATTTGGCCAGGATGCCGGGGTTACACCCCTACTCTTTCGAAAGACACCCTGGGATTTTTAATGACCACAGAGAGTCAGGACCTCGGTTTAACGTCTCATCCGAAGGACGGTGCTCTTACAGTATAGTGTCCCCGTCACTATACTGGGGCGTTAGGACCCACACAGACCACAGGGTGAGCGCCCCCTGCTGGCCTCACCAACACCTCTTCCAGCAGCAACCTGGTTTTCTCAGAAGGTCTCCCATCCAGGTACTAACCAGGCTCAGCCCTGCTCAGCTTCAGTGGGCAACCAGTCTCGGGCTACAGGGTGATATGGCTGCGGGCTTAAAGCTGCTTTTCCACCGTCGGGCCAAACCGGTCCATCCCGTGCCGATCCGGCCCAGCCGGTGCGGATATGGCTTCATTTTCACTGTGGTTTGATAACGGAGCTATGGAATGTTATACAGTTGTCAACATTTGAAGTGGATCAAAACCTTTCGTCAAAGTTATACATGAATTTTGAACAATACCCGTTTTTATCTTAGGACAACTTCGATTAACTTTTTGATCCACTACAAATGTTGAGCACTGTACGAATGCATCATGCAAGAGTTTACAGATGATATGAGATGTAATATAGATGATCAAATATTTATTTTAATTTTACAGAGAAACATTTCTCCACACGCACTCCACCGGGTTCAGAACGGTGTGTAACCGAGTAAACAAACTCAAGCGGAAATTTACTGAAACCGTTCCGTGCCGTTCTTAGAAGAGTTCGACCCGACGGTGGAAGAGCGGCTAAAGTGTCACAACAGTCTTAAAGTCCCCCTGTAGTCAATCATTTTATCCCTTAAAACTCATCTTTGATCACCAAAATGACACATTTAAGAATTTTTTCCTTTAAAAAAAAGTTTTCATGGCTTAAAATATCTTGAATGTAACTCGACACCCTTGCCTCATTTAGTATGCGCGGTTATATGGATATGCAAATGAGCCCCGCCTCCACTCACTCACTCAGCTCAGAGATCCACTGGTTGACGATCACACGTTGATCTGATTGGTTACAAGGTCGTTTGTGACGTCAGAAACACCAGCGATTTCAAACCGTGTTTTTGAGACTGTCTTTGGTTCACTGCAGTTTTAAGGAGGAAATACTCAGCAATGCTGTCGACTTATGAACTTACACACGGTGTGTCTTAAAGCGTATTAAAAACACCACACAGACACATAAACATTGGATTTTCACCACAGGGGGACTTTAAGAGGAAAACACATCTCAGCCACAGAAAACCATGAGCTGGAAGATTTCAGGGCCAGATTCCCGGAACATGCGGGTTTCCTTCAGAAGGTTTTCCTGAGCGCTGTTGTGACGCACCTGTTGCTGGTTGTGACGCACCTGTTGCTGGTTGTGACGCACCTGTTGCTGGTTGTGACGCACCTGTTGCTGGTGCAGGTGCATGGCTGACAGCTGAGCCTCCAACTGATCCAACATCTGCATCTGAACAGGCTTCAGACTCGCACGGTTGGCTCGCAACTGTTCCAGCAACTGAGAGGAAGAGACATTCAGTGAACGGCTGAGTAAGAGAAGCACAGACATTCATCAGTGTTCCTGTTGAAACGGATCAATAATAGTCAGGGACGTCACATCTGAAATCAACAGCATGGAAGTTCTTCAGTGAGAAGTAGCTCACAGGAACAAACCACTGTCTAAACCAGTGGAGCCCAACCCTGTTCCCAGTCCAGATCTAATCACACGCCTGAAGCAGCCAATCCAGGCCTCGGGATCCCTGGAAGCGCCCGGGCAGGAGCAGGATTGGACTCGCCTGGTTTAAACCAACATCATGCATTACCCAAGGGGTAAAACTAAATAATAAAAACTTTTTATGAGTTTTGGCCGTTCATTTACACATTAACGGCGTTTCGGGGGTCTGAAAACCCAAACATTTGAAAAGGTTTTTATTTTATTTTTTATAAATGATAGCGTATCGTCTCTGTGGAGACTACAACAACGTGAATTTGTGAAAACAGTGATGTCATGCGCATGCGCATTACACGTTCAGTCCGTAGACGCGTGGTGTTTCTTTACAAAGTGACATCGCCACCTACTGGCCCGGCAGCAGAATACGCGAGAACGGGGATCGTTGACATCGTTGTGGTCTGAACACGAAACCGCATTTTTAGTATATTGTTGTCGTGTAAACGTGCCCTAAGAAAGTAAAAGCTGGTATGAAATGTAAATTAACTCAGTTTATTTTCTACATGCATGTTATGTCATCCACACGTTTCATTTAAAAAAAATGTTTTGAGCTTTTAATGTTTAATCAGACTGCTGTAACAGTGAAGAGTCAGATATATGCAGGATTCTCCAATCCCTTAGTGCAACTAAACTCCACTCACGCTCATCTGCGAGTGCCACGCCCACATCTCAACATCCAATCAACCACAGATGCACAGAGCCAAGTCCCGCCTTACATTTTTTCTTCTTTGATAATCGTTATAATCGGATGTAGGTCACAAAACGGATGCACGATATTTCGGCCACCATATCGGTATTGGCCGATATATGATCATTTTTAATGTTATCGGTTTCGGCCCAATAAGAAAATTTGGCCGATATATAATGTGTTATTTCGTTCAGCTGAAACACTTCAGATGCACACTGTTCAACATGATGGTTTTAAATTGCTTGAAATATGATTGGAATCACTTCAAAAAAGGAAAATACAGTGAAGTGCAACAAGTCTTTCATAAAGGCGACATAAAATTATAACGAAAACATAATTGTGTTTGGGTCATGGCCTTTAATGGTGAGACTTTTGTTTTTGTAATCAGGCTCTCAGAAATCATATAAAAATTTGTATTTAGATTTATCGGCTAATATATCGGTTATCGGCTTTCAAATATAAAGAATTATCGGTTATCGGTATCATCCAAAATGTTTATATCGGTGCATCCCTACAGAGGGAAAGACCGGCCGCTACTCCTGTTCCATCGCAGCGGGTCATCAGCACTCGACCGCAGGCGAGCTCAGCACTGAGGACACAGCGTTCAGCACACACACACACACACACACACACACACCTGCAGCTTCTGAGGAGACAGGTACCAGTTCGGAGTGGCTGGCGGAGCTGCACTGTTGGTCCAAGACTCGGAGGAGCTCTGAGGAACACAGGACAGATCTCACAGCGCTCGCACACACACTGGCAAACCCCAGGACTTCAAGCACTACTTTTTTGTTTTATTTTTCAAGGACTACAATCAGAGATCTCGCTTGTCAAACAATATCTTTCTTTATTATCTTTTAAATTCTAATTTTTTTAAAATAAATAGATACAAATAAACTAATAAAACAAGATGGTACAAATAAAGTGCAGCGGATGCAGTGACTGTGGAAACTTTAACCACTGATACCCCTTTTCCACCAAAAACGAACTGGTTCGGAACTGGTGCTGGTTCAAAGTTGGTTCGGAGTTGGTTCAACTTGCGAACCTTCTCAGAACCTGTTTGTTTTTTTTCACTGACTAGAGCGCCCAGCGAACGACGTCGTTACGTCACTGTGTACGTCGCCATACATCTTAGCTAGAAACGCTTGCAAGTACAACATTACTTTGGGATTATCTCTAACTCGTGAACCAAGAATATGAATTCCTTTGATATGTAATCTTTTCTGATTAGTTATGTACTCCTGTCTTGTGTATTTTTTTCCTTTCCATTTATTTGTTCTATATTGTGACTGTTTTCTCCTTTGTTTACATAACGTTTTCAATAAAAAAAATTGATAAAAAAAACTAGAAACGCTTGCGCATAACAACTTCAAGCATAACAATTACAATGGCGGACTACATTGTGTTTCTGCAAATGTTTCTCCTGGCTTTGCGATCCTATATTATGTCAGAAAATATGTTATCTAAACCCGCCCCCAGCCCCCGCCGTAAGCATGACGTGGTAAAAGAATGGTTCAAGTCCAGCAAAGAGTTGGTGCCGCTTTGGAACCAGATTTCCTGGCTGAGAACCGGTTCGCGCGCAGGCACCGGCTCCGAAACGGCTCTTAAAATGCGTTGGTGGAAAAGGGGTATGAAAGGACACTATGACTAAGATATCGCTTTCCTTATTCAAACTGATTTATTCTCACATGAACATATGATTGACTTGAAGAATAAAAGCTGTATAATATACTTGGATATTTAAAAGAGCAATATCAAGCTCATAGCCTCCATATCAACATCAAACGGACTGCAGCTTTAATTCTATGTGAAAAGATTGTTTTATAATTTAAAAAAATGTATATTTCCTTTATGTTGTCTTTGAGCTTTGAGCACTGTGTACGAGTCACATGACCGGAAGAGCCGAGCACAAACCTTGGCAGGGCTGCTGGTCCTCTTCCTCTTGGCTGGACTGGACGGGTCGTCGGCCTGATCCAGCGGACTCACGTGGGCCGGCAGAGACTGAGCCGAGCCCTGAGCCGAGCCCGACGCCCCGGGTTTACACGCCTGAGGGAGACCACACACACGTCAGGACACACACACTCAACACGTCTGACAGTCTGAAACTCTGGATTCGCTCAGTCAACACATGTAAAGTCGTCGATCAACATTCCTCCCAGCAGCCAGAGCTCAGGAGAGGAGTGGAGCTGCGAGAGGGCCGCTGACAGCACAGAGGGAGCGAGTGACGATCCCGCTTCAGACTGAGCCGTGTGACCTCTGGGCCAGCAGCATCGCTAAAGGGACAGCTCACACACAAACGGAAATGGGAAGAGCCAGGACTTTTTTTAATATATAGCTCCGATTGTGTTCGTCTTACAGAAGAATGTCATATACACCTAGGATGAGTAAATCATGGGGTATTTCCTCTTCGGGTGAACTATCCCTTTAAGGTCTTTCTGGAGGGTTATCTTGTCAGAATTGGATCAGATATAGATTCAGTCGCCACAAAGATAAAACGGTAAACAAATCCTTTCAAACCCTGTTTAATGAACCATATTGTTGCTGTTCTACAGTATCAGAAACACTAGGAGTAGTTTTGCCCAGAGCGGGTTTGGAATAACTGGACTGAAACTGCACTCGATAATACAGGATCGGGTCCAAACCTCCGAGCGCTGCACAGGAACGCCTCACTTCACGCGAGGCGACTCAAATTCTGTAATTAAGTTTTTGAGGATCTTCCGTTCCTCAGCGAGGGCCGCTTCTCTAAGTCACATTCTCGTTTATGTTTTGGGAAATAACTCAGAGCCACATCTTTTTACCAGTTCTAGGAGTGGCCATATTGACTCCAATGTGAAAACAAAAACAGAATTAATAAAATGAACAGGCACTGAAGGTCCTGATATATAATTGAAACAACAACAGAGAAAAGATGCAAAACAAATAATGTAAAACACTTATTATGAGCGAGTGCATCAGTATCAATGAGAGACAAAAACACGTCTCATTGTACTGTCATGAACACACACACACACGCACGCACACACACACACACACACACACACACACACACTCGACTATGAACTACTCCAGCCGGACTGCGTCAGTGTTTGTTGTGGAACTGCAACACTAGAGGAACAACGACTGCAGGACTAATGACTACATCACAGACACAGCTCTGGGTGAAAAACGGCACATATGGGGCTTTCGCACCGGATAGCTCTAGACCGTAATAACGTTATTAGCGTGTGTTTGATGTCCAGTGTCGCTGAGCAGAAACGCATCATCATGTTCCTCTCGGTCTCCTCAGTTGCGTTGGGTTTTCTCCTCAGTGTAAAGGTTGAGAGCTCCATCTATCTCTGCTTTACATGTTCGTAGAGTTAGTTTCTGGAGTAAATATAAAGCCTATAATCTGTGTGCTTTTTAATAATGGAGGGCGCTGGTGTTTCACGAGCGTTCAGCCAATCAGCGAACACTAACGTCACTGTAGTTCCTCGAGCGCTGGGTTAGAGCGACTCTGGAGGAGTAAAGTAGTTCCTCGAGCGCTGGGTTAGAGCGACTCTGGAGGAGTAAAGTAGTTCCTCTAGCGCTGGGTTAGAGCGACTCTGGAGGAGTAAAGTAGTTCCTCTAGCGCTGGGTTAGAGCGACTCTGGAGGAGTAAAGTAGTTCCTCGAGCGCTGGGTTAGAGCGACTCTGGAGGAGTAAAGTAGTTCCTCGAGCGCTGGGTTAGAGCGACTCTGGAGGAGTAAAGTAGTTCCTCTAGCGCTGGGTTAGAGCGACTCTGGAGGAGTAAAGTAGTTCCTCTAGCGCTGGGTTAGAGCGACTCTGGAGGAGTAAAGTAGTTCCTCTAGCGCTGGGTTAGAGCGACTCTGGAGGAGTAAAGTAGTTCTAGCGCTGGGTTAGAGCGACTCTGGAGGAGTAAAGTAGTTCCTCTAGCGCTGGGTTAGAGCGACTCTGGAGGAGTAAAGTAGTTCCTCTAGCGCTGGGTTAGAGCGACTCTGGAGGAGTAAAGTGGTTCCTCTAGCGCTGGGTTAGAGCGACTCTGGAGGAGTAAAGTAGTTCCTCTAGCGCTGGGTTAGAGCGACTCTGGAGGAGTAAAGTAGTTCCTCTAGCGCTGGGTTAGAGCAACTCTGGAGGAGTAAAGTAGTTCCTCTAGCGCTGGGTTAGAGCGACTCTGGAGGAGTAAAGTAGTTCCTCTAGCGCTGGGTTAGAGCGACTCTGGAGGAGTAAAGTAGTACTGAAACCACTCCTAGTTCCTGCGGTGTGAACACGCCGACATCCGGGACTCCCCAACAGCTCTGGGAACGGGGAAGAGGATCCTCCGGTGCGAAAGACCCTAATTACACACTTGAAGCATAAAACTCATTTCTGACCCAGATGTGTGTGTGTAGAGCTGCACTACTGAAGCTCACGTACTGAAACCACGCTACCGATCGACTCGCTGTTAAACTCTCTGGAAACGTAGGAATTAACCGAAGGATTTCCCAAACACTAACAATAGAGACATATAATTTGTGCAATCCAATGGTTACTGTGAACATGATGCGGCGAGCAGGAGCGTGGTTCCACCGGATGAGCCGCGTGCGTGTGTGTGTGTGTGTGTGAGGGGCGTTTCTCAGGGTGTGTGTCTATCTGGTCTCACCTGCTGGCCTGTGCTCTGGACACCCTGTCGGGACGTTAGCTCTGCTGGGATTGGGAGGCTCCAGGCTTCCTCAATACTAGGAAGCATTTTACTTTTACTCTGTAGACTATTGTGTTGGAGGTTACAGAACTGAGCCTAGGACGAAAACGCGTGAAAAAGACATGTAAACAGCCATCTGAGGACGAGCGGCGGAACAGTTCAAGCAGAGAGGCTAGCTCAGGCTAGTTCGAGAGGGCCTCAGCTGAATCAGGCTCTAGCTCCAATGATCACTGGACTCACGCATACAAACGAAGAATGAAGGTGAAGAAATCTGACACAAATTAACTGAACATATTCACAACAAATGCAACATGTACTGATCCCCACACAGACAGACTCGCTCTGATTGGCTCTCACCTGCAGGTACTTGATGCGCGCCGCGAGCGCCGCGGTGTTGCTGCAGGCTTTGCTGCGCGTGGCGTTGACGTAGCACTTGATGGCGTCCTGCGGCTGGTTGCAGGACTCGTACAGCGTGCCCAGGTCCATCCAGGCCGCGGCGTGACTGTGGTCCAGCTGAACCGCGCAGATATACGCCTGCAGCGCGTCCATGGGCTGATTCTGCTGCTGATACAGCACGCTACGAGCACACGCTAGCAGGTTAATTACCTCAAACACATCCTCACACCTTATTCCTGACCCGGGTTTGAATTATGGGTGCCACTTCCGGTTTGGGGAACTTCCATTCAAAAAGACTGAAACGAATCATGTTGAATCACATGTGCCCCTGATCACAGACCCAGTCTCGAGTCGCACGGCAGATCTGTGGCCATAGCAACCACACTGTACAGGTCAAAATTATCGATTTTTCCAAAAATCATTAGGATATTAAGTAAAGATCATGTTCCATGAAGATATTTAGTAAATTTCCTACCGTAAATATATAAAACATTTTTGTTTATGAGTGAATGCAGCAAATCACGAACATTAATGACCAACTTTGAAGGGGATTTTCTCAATGCTTTGATTTTTTTGCACCCTCAGATTTTCAAATAGTTGCATCTCGGCCAAATATTGTCCAAAATCTTAATTTAAAAAACTGGACCCATGTGACTGGGTTTGTGGTCCAGGGTCACATAAGGTTGCCCTACAAATAAAGCGGATCCGTCAGTTTTCCTTTCAGACATCATGAGAGTAACGTTACACTTGGTATATTAGCGTGACAAGAACATCTACGGCAGGAGCGCTTCAGTCGCTGCTTTCCTTCCTAACGATTCTTTTCTTTCCCTTCCGCTGTAAAAGTATGAAAAATGACAACATATTCTGCACATCTGTGGTCTGTTCTCCAGATTTAATTTACGATATATCTCATTAATAATTCACTGGAATGCGCAAAGAATGTCTCGTTTTTCTCTAATCCTCACGTCTGTTTCCAGGTTTGTTTTCACGTGTCAATACAATTTATCATCTGTCAAAATGACGAATATCACTTTGAAATAGTATTACGCAATGCGGAAGTTAATGAACACTTTTGATTAAGGCAACGTACATTACATAATACAGATATATATTATTACAGTGATATTTAACCCGTCCGTTATTGCTGTGGAAAGAAGCTTTTGGGGATGTTCATGCTCTGTGGAAAGTATCTTGTTGAGGCTTTTACACTTTAACATTTACATTTAATGTTCGAAATGGTTGAAAGGCGAGTAATGTCATTGTACCCAGTTTAAAAACAACAACATTGCATTCATAGAGCAAGCCTTTCACTGATTGTTTACAGCTTAACGGAAGTTACACCCATAATTCACGCAAAGCATCATGGGGCGCAGGAATAAGCTGGATACACATTCAAGAATAATCAGATATATACGCAACACAGCAGAACAACCTGCAAGTGGGATTATTACGTGCCAGTGAAAACATGTCGTTTATGGGTATTTCCGTTGGACGATGAATAACCGAAGCATAAATTCTAGACATAAACCGATACCAAGATTTCGGCCGATACCGATAATTCTTTATATTTGAAAGCCGATAACCGATATATTGGCCGATAAATCTAAATCCGAATTTTAATGTAATTTCTGAGAGCCTGAATACAAAAACAAAAAAGCCACGTCCCAAACACACAATTATGATGTTCTTATTATAATTTCATTAATTTTATTTACTTGTGCTGAACATGCTGCACTTCACTGTATCTTCCTTTGTTGAAGTGATTCTAATCATATTTCAAGCGATTCGAAAGCATAATGTTGAACTGAAGTGTCTCAGCTGAAGGAAATAATCATTATTCATCGGCTTTTATATATCGGACAGATTTTCTTATCGGGCAGATATCGATAATAAAATAAACCGATATCGTCCGATACCGATATATCGCGCAGCCCTAATAAATTCTTTATTATTCAGTGTTTATAATCCAGCCAGATCCATCAAAGCGACAGCTGAACACTTCAGCTCACGAATCTCACGATCGTCCGACGACACACTGTTACTGTGCAGAAAAGAGCTGAAGATTCAACTCCGCCTTTATAGTGACACGAGAAGCGAGGAGTGAGAGTCATTTGTCCATGATCTCTCGATGTGAACGTGGGCGGACGGAGCGGTTCTGGCGGATACGTACCCGATCGAGCACCACGTGTCCGCGCTGGCCTCAGACTTATCAATGGACTGTCTGTATGAAATGAAGGCGTCCTGGACCTTCCCAATACTGGAGTAGCACCTGCAGAGAGCAAACACACACGCCTGCTCAACCACCGCAGACCAGCAAGCGCTCGCTTCACGCGCGCGTGTGTGTGTGTGTGTGTGTGCACGTCATGTGACTGACCTGCCGAGGAAGTACCAGGACTGGCCAGAGTTCGGATCGGCTTCCAGGGATTTCTGGAGACACTGGATAGCGTAGCTGTTCTTATTAGCTTTATCTCCCAGCAGCTCGACTGTATGATGCATCCAGCCTGTGTGTGTGTGTGTGTGTGTGTGTGTGTGTGTGTGTGTGTGTGTGTGTGTGTGAGAGAGAAAGAGAGAGAAAAAAGCTTTAACATTAACTTGCATACAGATGCAGAGAGCCTGGTAAACCCAGCATCAGTTATCTGTGTTCTGGCGTCTCTGGCCCAGTTTACAGCTGATATCCAGATGTGTTTTAGCGGCCCAGTTTACAGCTGATATCCAGATGTGTTTTAGCGGCCCAGTTTACAGCTGATATCCAGATGTGTTTACAGGTGACATTCAGTGTCTCAGTCGATCGGATCACGAGTGGACGGCACTGACACAGGAGTGAGCGGCTCTAAAGCGTCTGAGCTCGTCCACTGCCAGAGGGACTCGAAACACAGTCGCCCGGACTGATCTCGTAGTGTAGACGGCACGGCTGCCAAAACGGCTCAAAAGCTAAATTCGAATTTCTTTCTTAAATATTAGCAAAATTCTAATTCTATTAAAATTCTAAAGGCAATACTTAAATGTTAAAGTTGTGATCCGATCCACCCTAACGCATGTTAACATCAGGTGTGAACGGGGCCGATGACCTCACTCGTGCCGTGAAGGGTTTAGCGCAGAGAATGAAGCACATGTTTCAGTTTAAAAGCGTACAATGACCTTCTAGACTCGCAGGTGAATGAACTTCTGGTCATGTGATGATTTTGCTCCAGATAAACAGTCTCGTCACATCCCTACACACTCACTGAGTTTCCAGGTTTACATGAAAACGTTATTCAACCGTTTACAGGGGCTTTCGCACCGGCTGAGAACGCCAGAGTCTGAGCTCACAGCGCTCGCATTCTCCTGTTCTAACAGTGCTGTCTGATACGCTATTAGATGCCGTTACACACAGAGAGGAGACCGTAATAAAGTGATTAGCGTGTGGCGTGTGTTTGATGTCGTGTCGCTGAGCAGAAACGCATCATCATGTTCCTCTCGGTCTCCTCAGTTGCGTTGGGTTTTCTCCTCAGTGTAAAGGTTGAGAGCTCCATCTATCTCTGCTTTACATGTTCGTAGAGTTAGTTTCTGGAGTAAATATAAAGCCTATAATCTGTGTGCTTTTTAATAATGGAGGGCGCTGGTGTTTCACGAGCGTTCGGCCAATCAGCGAACACTAACGTCACTGTAGTTCCTCGAGCGCTGGGTTAGAGCGACTCTGGAGGAGTAAAGTAGTTCCTCGAGCGCTGGGTTAGAGCGACTCTGGAGGAGTAAAGTAGTTCCTCTAGCGCTGGGTTAGAGCGACTCTGGAGGAGTAAAGTAGTTCCTCGAGCGCTGGGTTAGAGCGACTCTGGAGGAGTAAAGTAGTTCCTCTAGCGCTGGGTTAGAGCGACTCTGGAGGAGTAAAGTAGTTCCTCTAGCGCTGGGTTAGAGCGACTCTGGAGGAGTAAAGTAGTTCCTCTAGCGCTGGGTTAGAGCGACTCTGGAGGAGTAAAGTAGTTCCTCGAGCGCTGGGTTAGAGCGACTCTGGAGGAGTAAAGTAGTTCCTCGAGCGCTGGGTTAGAGCGACTCTGGAGGAGTAAAGTAGTTCCTCTAGCGCTGGGTTAGAGCGACTGGAGGAGTAAAGTAGTTCCTCTAGTGCTGGGTTAGAGCGACTGGAGGAGTAAAGTTGTTCTAGCGCTGGGTTAGAGCGACTCTGGAGGAGTAAAGTAGTTCCTCTAGCGCTGGGTTAGAGCGACTTTGGAGGAGTAAAGTAGTTCCTCTAGCGCTGGGTTAGAGCGACTCTGGAGGAGTAAAGTAGTTCCTCTAGCGCTGGGTTAGAGCGACTCTGGAGGAGTAAAGTAGTTCCTCTAGCGCTGGGTTAGAGCGACTCTGGAGGAGTAAAGTAGTTCCTCTAGCGCTGGGTTAGAGCGACTCTGGAGGAGTAAAGTAGTTCCTCTAGTGCTGGGTTAGAGCGACTGGAGGAGTAAAGTTGTTCTAGCGCTGGAATAGAGCGACTCTGGAGGAGTAAAGTAGTTCCTCTAGCGCTGGGTTAGAGCGACTCTGGAGGAGTAAAGTAGTTCCTCTAGCGCTGGGTTAGAGCGACTCTGGAGGAGTAAAGTAGTTCCTCTAGCGCTGGGTTAGAGCGACTCTGGAGGAGTAAAGTAGTTCTAGCGCTGGGTTAGAGCGACTCTGGAGGAGTAAAGTAGTTCCTCTAGCGCTGGGTTAGAGCGACTCTGGAGGAGTAAAGTAGTTCCTCTAGCGCTGGGTTAGAGCGACTCTGGAGGAGTAAAGTAGTTCCTCTAGCGCTGGGTTAGAGCGACTCTGGAGGAGTAAAGTAGTTCCTCTAGCGCTGGAATAGAGCGACTCTGGAGGAGTAAAGTAGTTCCTCGAGCGCTGGGTTAGAGCGACTCTGGAGGAGTAAAGTAGTTCCTCGAGCGCTGGGTTAGAGCGACTCTGGAGGAGTAAAGTAGTTCCTCGAGCGCTGGGTTAGAGCGACTCTGGAGGAGTAAAGTAGTTCCTCGAGCGCTGGGTTAGAGCGACTCTGGAGGAGTAAAGTAGTTCCTCTAGCACTGGGTTAGAGCGACTCTGGAGTAAAGTAGTTCCTCCAAAAGAGTTTCTAGAACTGAAACCGCTCCTAGTTCCTGCGGTGCGAACACGCCGACATCCGGGAACTCCCCAACAGCTCTGGGAACGGGGAAGAGGATCCTCCGGTGCGGAAGACTCTTATTTTTAACAAGCTGCAATGATATTCTGTGGTGACGGACAGCATGTCATGTAAACGCGCAACATGATCACAGTTAGATGTCAGAGAGTAGTGTTTGGGTTTATTTCCATATCAGTATCACCGGCTATTACATGCCAGATACAGGTTAAACATTTTACAACATAATATTATAAGTATACCATAAAAAAAAAAAAATAAAAAAAAAATTATATATATATATATATAAAGAATAAAAATAAATAAAGCACATGTACAAAACAAAATAAAATCACTAACTCGAGGCGGGCGTGAGTGAGAATGCGGTGTTCTTACCCAGCTGCTGTAAGGTGGCGGCCTTCACCTGCACAGGTAACGCCTCGGTCAGCAGGAGACTCTCGTACGCCTCTTTAGCGGTGCGATATCTCTTCTGTCACACAAGCACAGTCACTGATCACATGTGTTCTGAGCGCTACAACCAATCTCTACTGTCATGTGATCCTGTAGTGAACGCTCAGGGCGGAGGGAAGCCTTAGCAACACCCCGGCAACCCCTCTCTCCTGTTGCTATAGCAACACCAGCTGAACGTTCAGCTCAGAAAGTGCGAACATGACCTCATGCATTACCATCAATTACAAGGCAGAGTTAGTTTGTCCGGTTCGTCATGGATGGAGGTGTGCATGAGGGACTCACCTGAATCTCGTACAGATGCGCGATGTGGAACTGAACTACAAACACAAACACAGAGACGAGAATTAGCAGCAAATTCAGAACAGCAGCTTTTCTGTGCGAATGTTTGTGATGGGGGAGAAGATCCTGCAGAAACAGCTTCCTTGGTACAGTGAATCAGTGTGTGTGTATGTGTGTATGTGAGAGAGTGTGTGCGCGCATGTGTGTGTGAGAGAGAGAGAGAGAGAGAGAGATAGAGAGAGTGTGCGCGCGCATGTGTGTATGAGAGAGAGAGAGAGAGAGAGCATGTGAGAGAGTGTGTGCGCGCATGTGTGTGAGAGACAGAGAGAGAGAGAGAGAGAGTGTGTGCGCGCATGTGTGTGAGAGACAGAGAGAAAGAGAGAGTGTGTGTGCGCGCATGTGTGTGAGAGAGAGAGAGCATGCGAGAGAGTGTGTGCGCGCATGTGTGTGAGAGACAGAGAGAGAGAGAGTGTGTGCGCGCATGTGTGTGAGAGACAGAGAGAGAGAGAGAGAGAGTGTGCGCGCATGTGTGTGAGAGACAGAGAGAGAGAGAGAGAGAGTGTGTGCGCGCATGTGTGTGAGAGACAGAGAGAGAGAGAGTGTGTGCGCGCATGTGTGTGAGAGACAGAGAGAGAGAGAGAGTGTGTGTGCGCATGTGTGTGAGAGACAGAGAGAAAGAGAGAGAGTGTGCGCGCATGTGTGTGAGAGACAGAGAGAGAGAGAGAGTGTGTGTGCGCACATGTGTGTGAGAGAGAGAGAGAGAGAGAGAGAGAGAGAGAGAGAGTGTGTGTGTGCGCGCATGTGTGTGAGAGAGAGAGAGAGCATGCGAGAGAGTGTGCGCGCATGTGTGTGAGAGACAGAGAGAGAGAGAGAGAGAGAGAGTGTGTGCGCGCATGTGTGTGAGAGACAGAGAGAGAGAGAGAGAGAGAGAGAGAGAGAGAGAGAGAGTGTGCGCGCATGTGTGTGAGAGACAGAGAGAGAGAGAGAGTGTGTGTGCGCACATGTGTGTGAGAGAGAGAGAGAGAGAGAGAGAGAGAGAGTGTGTGTGCGCGCATGTGTGTGAGAGAGAGAGAGAGCATGCGAGAGAGTGTGCGCGCATGTGTGTGAGAGACAGAGAGAGAGAGAGAGAGAGAGAGAGAGAGAGTGTGCGCGCATGTGTGTGAGAGACAGAGAGAGAGAGAGAGAGAGAGAGAGTGTGTGCGCGCATGTGTGTGAGAGACAGAGAGAGAGAGAGAGAGAGACAGAGAGAGAGAGAGTGTGCGCGCATGTGTGTGAGAGACAGAGAGAGAGAGAGAGAGAGAGAGAGAGAGAGAGAGAGAGTGTGTGCGCGCATGTGTGTGAGAGACAGAGAGAGAGAGAGCATGCGAGAGAGTGTGCGCGCATGTGTGTGAGAGACAGAGAGAAAGAGAGAGAGAGAGAGCGCATGGGTGTATGAGAGAGAGTGTGAGGGAGAGAGTGTGTGGGTGCGTGTTTATGGCGCTTATGGAAAGGGGCGGGGCTTTCCCAAACACACTCGAACAATCACAACACACTGCTCCAGTCGACCAATCAGAGCACAGTGCGCTTCTCAGAAGGAGGGGCTTCATGGAGACAGAGGTTTGATCAGTACTGAACCAACAGCACTAATAATCCCTCACACTCCTCCTAAAGTCTCCTAATGAATCCGTAATCAGTGTTTGTGCGCTCAGAAGTGTGTGTGTGTGTGTGATGCGCTCAGAAGTGTGTGTGATGGAGACACTGAAGGAACTTACTCTCAGCTTTAGACAAAGTGCAGTGACTGGAGTCGATGAGCGCCAGCTGAAAGTGCTGCGGACACACAGGGACAAAACCAGCTCACATCTCTCACTGCCAGAGCCAACTAATGCAGGAGCCGAGCGGCACCGGCAAACAGCACACATGAACAACAGAACGTCACAGAAATAAAGGACAGAAAGAAACAGAAACGGTCCAGATGTGGAGCTTCATCTAAGCCGTCAACAGACTGATTGACATTCGGCAGTTTCTGCCTGTTTTCATGTAAACCACAGAAGTTCACGAACAAAGAGCGAGACTGCCACTCCTAAGCTAGATGTGTTCCAGCCCACGGTGAGCCGTGCCGCACCTTTAAGCTCGACTCGTAGTCCGTGTTGACCTTGAACATCAGGCCGAGACGCAGGTGAATCTCTTTAGCTCGAGAGAAGCCGGGGTCGATGTACAGCACCTCCTGAAACGCCTTGATCGCCCTGAGAGCGCACACACACACACACACAGCAATGAAACACTCCTTCCGGAACAACACGAAGCGTTACTGTCATGTCAACATGTCACTGAGGAAACAAGCGATTCATTAAAGAGACTGCATCTACTAGGGCTGTCACTTTTGTGAAAAAATCCTGTTCGCTTCTTGAGACACAAGTGTTCACTGCGTCGTTACACACTCCATGTCTAACGACGTTTCCATTTTCAACACCAAATACAGGCAAATCCACGGACACCTAACAGGCATTAGGACGAGCGTAAAGAGGGCGCTTGAGACGCGCACAAGCCAGCAATATTTCTGATGATTTATTGGCGTGAAGTTTCAGCAGAATGACAAACAGGAGTGACCCATCAGGGAGTGAGATGAACACCCTCGACCCGCCGCGGGCACAAAGGAGCTTTGGCGGGAAACGCTGTCAAATCGCGAGCCGGTTTGGCGTGTTTCTATTAGGGATGTGCACGACGTTGCTTTGCTGGCCGTAAATGCAGTGAATCCCTGATAAATCCCAAGCACTAACTCGCAATTATAATTAAATGCACTGGGTGGCGCTGTGGAGTGTGTTAACAAGTTGTGTGTATTTGATCACATAATGTTGTCGTCTGCCTCGCGAAGTTTGGAATTACTTGAAAATGATTTTACTAAACGGAATTCAAATTAATTAATTAATCTGAATTATAATATTATCACCACAATGAGAAATCACATGAAATCCAAACAGTCGAATGAGGAAAGAGAGCTGTCCATCACTGCAGGGAAGCGCAGCTGGACCCCGCCTGATCCGAGATGGTAACTTATCTTATAGCAAAATGATTTTGAGACATATACTTCCTTTAGGTTTCGTTGAGGGAGACCGGTTTAAGAACAGAAAACACAAAGTGCTGTTAGAAACTTCCAACACCGATATCTTTGTGTCTCTGAAGCGTCCGTCAGCCTTTTCTCCCTCCAGCATAAAGTGCTGGCGGCGCCCCTGCATGTGGATATCGTTTTTCTCAATATAAATGTGAAACAATATAAACACGATAATCACATGCTGACTCGAGTGTGTGTGTCCGTTCTGTACGATATCTGGCGCAGTCTGCTTTATTAGGCGTTTTTCCCCCGTTCGCGCTGCTTGAGCATGCTTTTATTAATGCTTTTGTTTTTTATATATTTTGTTTACACATAGGCCTACTGTTTAATGTTTTCAACTAAAAGAAAACTTTAACATAATTGTAAGCTTGTTGTGTATATTGCCTAATTGTAAGCTTGTTAAGAAATGGTGACAAAAACGTAAAAAAAATTCAACTTAAAAAATAACGTCTTTTTCGTTAAAGGTCATTTAAATAAACGAATATTCTATTTGTATGAGCCCGAATATTCGAATGCAATATTTTTGAAAAATGCCCATCCCTAGTTTCTATGTTTACTCACTTTGCTGGGGAAGTTCGTGTAAGCCAAATTTTGTGCAGATTTAGCGCAAATAAGCAACTCGTGAGTCCTCATGATATATTAAATACAGAATATTGCAGAATCTGCGCATTTCTGGCTTACTTGAACACACACACACACACGTCACTCACTCACTACGCAACAAATAACGGCACGCTTGTTCACTTGCATTGAAGTAATAGAGAATATTTAAAAGTTATTTTCCAGCATCCTACATGTTCTGTGCACTGTATTGATCATCCCACCTAAAACACAAGTAAAATAAAAAAAGGCCAATAAAATCGATTCCCTATTTTCGTTTTGGAAACTTGTGTTGGATGGTCCGATTGATTGTGCAATCGATTTTCGCACGTAAAGTGACAGCCCTAGCATCTACTGGCGGCAGGCAGACCCGTCGGCGCATGCGAGTACACGCGATCTCCCAGAGTCAGCCCACATGACCTGAACATCGCCATGGAAACGGTCCGCCTGCATCTCATTCACCACGTCACATGACGTCCAAAGTGCCAATCAAACATGTTGCGTTCACACATGCATCACGTGTCGATGTGAAGATACTCACCACTGAAATGCGTTGTAATGGAAGTAAACCATCCCGAGGCCGTACAGAAAGGCAGCGTTCTAGAGCGAGAGAGAGTGTGTGAGGGATCGGTCCATCAACACTACGATCAGTCACAGAGAAAACCACCTCAAACACTCGAGCAAAACCACACAGGAAGATTTCACAACAACTGTCAATCAACACAGACACTTACGCACACACTCACACTATCACACACACACTATCTCACACTCAACCAAACACAAACAAACACACTCGAGGAACACTGATGTTTAAACTCATCTGGCGGCTGCTCACCTTCCAGTAATAATGAACTAATAATAATAATACCTTCCAGTAGTCTGACTGTAAACTGTAGTACCGCTGGTAGGCTGATAACGCTGCAACACAGAAACACAGGTGTGTGAGGCGAGGCTGGTTAGATGTGTGAGGTGAAGAGGCTGGCCAGGTGTGCGAGGCGAGGCTGGCCAGGTGTGTGAGGTGAAGAGGCTGGCCAGGTGTGTGAGGTGAAGAGGCTGGCCAGGTGTGTGAGGTGAAGAGGCTGGCCAGGTGTGTGAGGCGAGGCTGGCCAGGTGTGTGAGGTGAGGCTGGTTAGGTGTGTGAGGTGAAGAGGCTGGCCAGGTGTGTGAGGTGAAGAGGCTGGCCAGGTGTGTGAGGTGAAGAGGCTGGCCAGGTGTGTGAGGTGAAGAGGCTGGCCAGGTGTGTGAGGTGAAGAGGCTGGCCAGGTGTGTGAGGTGAAGAGGCTGGCCAGGTGTGTGAGGCGAGGCTGGCCAGGTGTGTGAGGTGAGGCTGGTTAGATGTGTGAGGTGAGGCTGGCCAGGTGTGTGAGGTGAAGAGGCTGGCCAGGTGTGTGAGGTGAAGAGGCTGGCCAGGTGTGTGAGGTGAAGAGGCTGGCCAGGTGTGTGAGGTGAAGAGGCTGGCCAGGTGTGTGAGGCGAGGCTGGCCAGGTGTGTGAGGTGAGGCTGGTTAGGTGTGTGAGGTGAGGCTGGCCAGGTGTGTGAGGTGAAGAGGCTGGCCAGGTGTGTGAGGTGAAGAGGCTGGCCAGGTGTGTGAGGTGAAGAGGCTGGCCAGGTGTGTGAGGTGAAGAGGCTGGCCAGGTGTGTGAGGTGAAGAGGCTGGCCAGGTGTGTGAGGTGAAGAGGCTGGCCAGGTGTGTGAGGTGAAGAGGCTGGCCAGGTGTGTGAGGCGAGGCTGGCCAGGTGTGTGAGGTGAGGCTGGTTAGGTGTGTGAGGTGAAGAGGCTGGCCAGGTGTGTGAGGTGAAGAGGCTGGCCAGGTGTGTGAGGTGAAGAGGCTGGCCAGGTGTGTGAGGTGAAGAGGCTGGCCAGGTGTGTGAGGTGAAGAGGCTGGCCAGGTGTGTGAGGCGAGGCTGGCCAGGTGTGTGAGGTGAGGCTGGTTAGATGTGTGAGGTGAGGCTGGCCAGGTGTGTGAGGTGAAGAGGCTGGCCAGGTGTGTGAGGTGAAGAGGCTGGCCAGGTGTGTGAGGTGAAGAGGCTGGCCAGGTGTGTGAGGTGAAGAGGCTGGCCAGGTGTGTGAGGCGAGGCTGGCCAGGTGTGTGAGGTGAGGCTGGTTAGGTGTGTGAGGTGAGGCTGGCCAGGTGTGTGAGGTGAAGAGGCTGGCCAGGTGTGTGAGGTGAAGAGGCTGGCCAGGTGTGTGAGGTGAAGAGGCTGGCCAGGTGTGTGAGGTGAAGAGGCTGGCCAGGTGTGTGAGGTGAGGCTGGTTAGGTGTGTGAGGTGAAGAGGCTGGCCAGGTGTGTGAGGTGAAGAGGCTGGCCAGGTGTGTGAGGTGAAGAGGCTGGCCAGGTGTGTGAGGTGAAGAGGCTGGCCAGGTGTGTGAGGTGAAGAGGCTGGACAGGTGTGTGAGGTGAGGCTGGCCAGGTGTGTGAGGTGAGGTGAGGTTGGCCAGGTGTGTGAGGTGAAGAGGCTGGCCAGGTGTGTGAGGTGAGGTGAGGTTGGCCAGGTGTGTGAGGTGAGGCTGGTTAGGTGTGTGAGGTGAGGCTGGTTAGGTGTGTGAGGTGAAGAGGCTGGCCAGGTGTGTGAGGTGAAGAGGCTGGCCAGGTGTGTGAGGTGAAGAGGCTGGCCAGGTGTGTGAGGTGAGGCTGGTTAGGTGTGTGAGGTGAGGCTGGCCAGGTGTGTGAGGTGAAGAGGCTGGCCAGGTGTGTGAGGTGAAGAGGCTGGCCAGGTGTGTGAGGCGAGGCTGGTTAGGTGTGTGAGGTGAGGCTGGTTAGATGTGTGAGGTGAGGCTGGCCAGGTGTGTGAGGTGAAGAGGCTGGCCAGGTGTGTGAGGTGAAGAGGCTGGCCAGGTGTGTGAGGTGAAGAGGCTGGCCAGGTGTGTGAGGTGAAGAGGCTGGCCAGGTGTGTGAGGTGAAGAGGCTGGACAGGTGTGTGAGGTGAAGAGGCTGGACAGGTGTGTGAGGTGAGGTGAGGTTGGCCAGGTGTGTGAGGTGAAGAGGCTGGCCAGGTGTGTGAGGTGAGGTGAGGTTGGCCAGGTGTGTGAGGTGAGGCTGGTTAGGTGTGTGAGGTGAGGCTGGTTAGGTGTGTGAGGTGAAGAGGCTGGACAGGTGTGTGAGGTGAGGCTGGCCAGGTGTGTGAGGTGAGGTGAGGTTGGCCAGGTGTGTGAGGTGAAGAGGCTGGCCAGGTGTGTGAGGTGAGGTGAGGTTGGCCAGGTGTGTGAGGCGAGGCTGGTTAGGTGTGTGAGGTGAGGCTGGTTAGGTGTGTGAGGTGAGGCTGGTTAGATGTGTGAGGTGAAGAGGCTGGCCAGGTGTGTGAGGTGAAGAGGCTGGCCAGGTGTGTGAGGTGAAGAGGCTGGACAGGTGTGTGAGGTGAAGAGGCTGGACAGGTGTGTGAGGTGAGGTGAGGTTGGCCAGGTGTGTGAGGTGAGGTGAGGCTGGCCAGGTGTGTGAGGTGAGGTTGGCCAGGTGTGTGAGGTGAAGAGGCTGGCCAGGTGTGTGAGGTGAAGAGGCTGGCCAGGTGTGTGAGGTGAAGAGGCTGGACAGGTGTGTGAGGTGAAGAGGCTGGACAGGTGTGTGAGGTGAAGAGGCTGGACAGGTGTGTGAGGTGAAGAGGCTGGACAGGTGTGTGAGGTGAGGCTGGCCAGGTGTGTGAGGTGAGGTTGGCCAGGTGTGTGAGGTGAAGAGGTTGGCCAGGTGTGTGAGGTGAGGTGAGGTTGGCCAGGTGTGTGAGGTGAGGCTGGCCAGGTGTGTGAGGTGAGGTGAGGCTGGCCAGGTGTGTGAGGTGAGGTGAGGTTGGCCAGGTGTGTGAGGTGAGGTGAGGCTGGCCAGGTGTGGGTCAGCTAGTGAATGGGACGCACCTTTAGGATACTCCTCGAGCAACAGGCTGAAGTGGCCCAGCTGGCAGAAGAACTCGGGGTCCACCTTGCCCTCAGCTTTCAGGATCAGGGACTCGTAGCAGCGAACAGCCTGTGACACGAACACACTGATCAATACATACAGAAGATAAGGAATGGTTAAAGACTCCTTTATTTAAAAAAGAACTTCTAATGAATAAACTTACTAATATACATGTAAGGACAGCAGTGTTACTGGCTGCAGATAAAGTCCTAATTGTTGGTGATTTTTATACACAACGAAGAAGGTGCATTGAGATTGGCATTTACATACATTCTGAACTCTATTGGAGTTAGACAACACGTGTCGGGACTAGGGCTGGGTATCGTAACAAAATGTTCGGTACCGATACCGATACCGATACCTTGACTTCGATACCGGTTCCTGAACGATACTTTTTTCGATACCAATTTTATGTAACCAGGTTTTACAATATAACATTACCTAATTTTTTTTTTCAGTTTGTTGACTTTTTTACACTCATATTTTGAGTATGTAAAAAAGCACCAATGCTAAAGTTTTCTATGTTTCCTAATCATTTAACAACATGTATTCTTTACTTCAATGAGCTCATTGTTTCTGCTTTAACTTAATGCATTAATTAACGATGAAACTGAATGAAAATTAATTGAAATGCATTACACTGTCACCTCTGATAACAGATCACTCTAAATTGTAATTTAGACATGCATTTTCTGTAAAACTGCTTTGAAACGATATGTATTGTGAAAAATGCTATACAAATAAATGTGAATTAAATTAAATATAGGCTACTGGGGGGCGGGATATATACCTGCACGTGAAGCTTGCAGCAAAGCACTGGCAAACGTAGCCTAATGATTATGGATGTGGAAACAATAGCAAGGAGATATTTTAATTGTTTATTAATGAACAAGTGTTTACTAATGGTGTGTTCACACCGAACGCGAATTTAATTATTTGTGCGAGTAGATTACATACATAGTCAATGCAAAGACGCGAATAGACGCATCATTCGCGCCGGGCGTCGGGAATGACGCGAATTGGGCGACGCGTTTGCCGCGAACGTCTTCCGCGCAAGTTGAAAAATTTGAACTCGAGCTGAAGATTCAAGCGTCGAACTAGACGCGATAGACGCGTATTTGACGCTCTATTCGCGTTCGATGTGAACACCATTACTCTCAAGTGTATTTTGTGCGCTTCAGTGCCTAGATTTACCGTGTTGCCGGTCTTGGCAGCAATGATCTTGTCGAAAATATTGCATCGCGTGCATCTGGCATCGAGTCTGGCACATGACATAGGTACACTTTGGATCATTTCCACATATTTTCTATCTATCTGGGTTGGGACGCACGCTTACACACACACACACACACACACACACACACACACACACACGCACACACACTGCAGCCTCACGTTCGACGAGCCGCGTCTCTGGGCAGCCGCGTAAACTAGTGTTTTTCCGCCACAGCCAATCATGCTGCATGCTTATTGTTTCACTGACGTTGACGAGATTAACCACTTAGGTACCGAAATGTGGTACCGAAAAACAAGACATGTTTCGATACTCGGTAGTATCGAGGCAATTCGGTCGGTACCTAAAAAGTACCGAACTCGGTACCCAGCCCTAGTCGGGACCTACTCATTGTAATCATACTCTAGATCTAATATTATCACATGGAATAGATCTTGATGCTGTTGAAATTGAAATTCTGCAGCAGAGCGATGACATCTCAGATCATTATCTAGTCTCATGTAAATTACATTTAGCCAAGGCTGCAAAGCCGACTCCGTGTTATAAATACGTTAGACCTATAACTTCTGCCACTAAAGATTGCTTTATCAATAATCTTCCTGATCAGTTTCATCATCTCAGCATCCCAGATAGCTTAGAAGAACTCGATATTGCAACAGAAACGTTTAACTCTCTCTTTTCCAGCACTTTAGACGCAGTTGCTCCGTTGCGCTTAAAGAAGATTAAAGAAAATAGTCCAACGCCGTGGTACAGCGAGCACACACACACACACACACACTCAGGCCCTTAAGAGAGAAGCCAGAAACATGGAGCACAACTGGAAGAAAACTAAACTAGAGGTATTTCACATTTCATGGAAGGAGAGCTCGATCGCATACAGAGAGGCCTTACAAGCCCTTTTCAACTCTCTTAGAAGAAAACAAACACAAGCCTAGGTATTTATTTGACACAGTGGCCAAACTAACAAGAAATAAAGCTTGAACTTCTAAAGTTTCCAAACACAACAGCAGTAATGACTTTATGAACTTCTTTACTTAGCTATAATTGATAAGTTATCAATCTTGTATGAAAATTATAACTATGCCAGCGTCTACTACAGCATCGCATCAGGGAGTGTGTTGTAGTCTCCGTGAGGAAACATCCACTCGTGCACTGCTGTAGGAGAGGAAGACATCTCTAAACTCGTTAAATCATCTAAATCATCAACATGCGTGTTAGACCCTATACCGACTGAGCTACTGAGAGATGCAGGTCATAGATCCTCTTCCTATAAATATCATTAACTCACCCTTTCATTAGGATACACACCGAAAACTTAAGCTGGCTATTAATAATATTGCAATCATTTTGACACGAAATAAAGTGTGATAATTTAGTC
Source organism: Rhinichthys osculus (assembly GCA_029959095.1). NCBI lineage: Eukaryota > Metazoa > Chordata > Actinopteri > Cypriniformes > Leuciscidae > Rhinichthys > Rhinichthys osculus. Next base: position 223,696 of record JARWKJ010000010.1, read on the forward strand.
TCATGACTGGCTGAAAACCGTGCAATCATTTGACCAAAACATAAAACTGACATTGCGAGTGCGACTCACACAACAGACAATAGTGTCAATTATAGTGTCCATTATAGTGTCCATAGTTCCCCTGACTGGAGGAAACCTGCGATTTAAACTCATATATAAACATTAATATGTGTTAATGTATTTTAGCAAGCAGTTCCGTTACGGAAAATCAGAGCGGCCGCATCCGTAACGGAGGACTGTCACGCCCGTAACATTGTTTTATCCTCATAAATGCGAACACGAAAAATAAACTAAACTGGATATTATGTTCTGTGGAGAGCAGCCCTTCTTCATCCGGTGGGTGGGCTTACTCTCGTCTGCGCAGTGTAACTCACAGGAGGACTACAAAACAGGTTGCCATCTAAAACTGTCACGTCCATAACGCATGTATATTTCCCTCATCTAAGATATAAAACGCGTGTGTGGACTGATGTTTTTCTAATGTCTGGACTCCTTTATTAAGGGATTATGGATATATATATAAACAGACGTTTCAATACATATTGGTATTCAATGCAGAATCTGAGAATTTATATTTCAAGTTTTGACTGCAAATGTCACGTCCACAACGCTGGAATCGCCCCAATCCCATTACAGTATTTTTCACAAATAAAGTAATTGTTTAACAATATGAATATATGAATAAAAAGGAAGTAAACACTGTAACCAACAGTAAGCTTGTGCGCACTGGAAATCTTCAAAGAAGGTCACACACATTTTACATCAGCACACAGTGGAGATAGCATGGATGTGGCGGTGGGCAACTGGATATAGCAAAGCATATTTAAACAATCAAGGATTTAAAGTTTGTGGATCGCGTCTCCAGTGAAGCTGAACTCTGCTGTAACACACACTCATGCAGGCTACACACACACTTCAGAAGATCTCAGCTGGACTCGGTTAAATCTGCAAAGTTTGTGAAATTAAATGTTTACTGGATATTCAGAGATTTGTTTTAATGATATAGATGTGCATTTGCTGAATGTTAACGGTAAATGAGACACTACTATAGCCTATCGCTTGCCTTTCTAACTAATTATATAAAAGCAAACACTATACTTTCAAATACCGTTTACTTTCTTTGTTTAACAGTGCTATATAATAACGTATTGGATATGACTGTTAATCAGAGACCGTAAACTAATGAGGACGGATAATGTGATAAAGTCCCGCTTCCAACACGTCGGCCAATCAGAAAGCTCATCAGCGGATGCCTTCAGAGATGCCACACATCGGCCGTGGCGATAGCGGCGTACCGCTAGTTCTGGCAGCATTAGCATGTGAAACGGCTGATGTCAGTGACTGATCAGTGCGATGGAAAGAAACTACTGTACCACTAACACTTACTTTACACAATATATAATTTGCTCTGGGTGCCGGCGTCACGGGTTACAGGTGAGGCTTGAGCTCATCAGAGAGTGTGTCCAGCGGATGCTTATGATCTCAAAAACAGCCAAATCGATCATCAGTCCATCACGAATGGAGAGAATGTGCAGATTACAGCAAACATAATTACTATAAACACGAGCATTTCAATTGGTCAGACTAACGCACCAGGAATTAGATAACAGCTGTAGCTCAAACAGTAGAGCGCCGGCGCAACGCCACGGTCATGGGTTCGATTCCCAGGGAAAGCAAGAACTGATAAGAATGTAAATGTGTAGCTTGAAATGCAATGCAAATCGCTTTGGATAAAAGTGTCTGCCAAATGCATAAATGTAAATGTTCATCTCCTTTACTCACTCCTCTGTTCATCTCTCTGCTAGGGGTGGGGAAAAAATCGATTCTTAGATGCATCGCGATGCAGACGTGGACGATTCTGAATCAATTCACAAATGTCAAAAAATCGATTTTCCCAAAAAAAAAAAAACATTTTTTTGATATATTTATAATAACGTAATATTGACGGAACGCGATAGACGGAACTCTGAAGCGCGACCGTCTGTGGCGTGCACATAACAGAGCCGCGATGGCTGAGCGCTAAACACCCTCCGCGTTAGGTTAAAAGCTGACGTGTGGAGATATTTTGGCTTCTGAAGTTGAAGGGGGAAAGGAGCTGGACAAGAGCAACCCTAGTTGTAAGCTTTGTATAATAAAACTAACGACCGAAACACGACAAATATGAGAAACCATATGACACGTTTCCAGCCAGAGGAGGAAAAACACTCGGCTGTACCAGTCGTTATAATATTAATTTACTACAAGTATGCTCCTAGTTCAGGCACACATTTATTTTCCTGTTGGTTCTTTGCAATGTTAATAAAATATATTGTACGTTAATTCTTTATGGGTCATTACTTTGTACTTTTAAAGCAAAGTATTTATAGTCACACACACACACAAAAGATTCAGATAATTGATTTGTAACATTATAAATGTCTTCACTGTAACTTTTGATCAATTTAATTTATCCTTGATGAATAAAAGTATTGATTTCTTTTTTCTTTCGCCCAAAAAAATTAACTAAAAAATCTTACCGACTCCAAAATTTTGAACGGTATTGTTTAACGTTACAAAAGCTTTCTATTTCAGATAAATGCTGTTCTTTTGAAGTTCTGGGTGATTCTCTGAATTGGGTGCCCTTCAAATCCCCCAAACTTGCTTCAAAGATTTTCAATTGAAGGAAATCACAAAATGCATTTTAACGCTGTCAATTAATAGAACCAGGTGCCTTTGCATTATAATGCAACACAATTGCTTTTAAAAAATAATTTAATTTAAAGATAATGGGTTGCCTAAGTAGTAGACAACAAGCATGTTTGCATGTCCTCACTAACCATCATTACATTTTCATTGAATATCAAACAAATAAAAAGTGCAAATTAATACCAAAATGTTGCTGCTAATATAATCATATGTTGGTCTAGTGTATTTTAGTTTACTGTTGTGAAATGGAAAATCAATAATCGCTAATCGAGAATCATTAATAATCGAAAATCGACTGTAATCGAATCGGGACTTCAATAATCGTAATCGAATCGGGAAATCAGAGAGATTAACCACCCCTACTCTCTGCACTGGCTGCCACTCGCTGCTCGCATCAACTTCAAGGTGTAGACGCTTGCTTACAGACTGACCACAGGATCAGCTCTCTCCTACTTCCACTCACTACTACGAGTCTACATCCCTACCAGAAGCCTTCGATCAGTCAACGAGAGAGAGAGAGCCTCAAAATCATTCTCCTTCACGGCTCCATGCTGGTGGAGTGATCTCCCCACCCTCATCCGGACTGCAGAATCCCTGACAGCATTCAAAACACAACTGAACTCATCTCTTCCGTGAGCACTTAGCATAAAAAAAAACTAAAAAACTTTCCTTTTCCTTTAAATCCTTGCTTATCTGGCTTATGCTACTCCGAGCTATGTCTGAACTTTATATTTTGAGCACTTCTTGCGTTGCTTTTGCCTCTTCACGATGACTCGCTTGGTTTAGTCCTCAGTTGTAAGTCGCTTTGGATAAAAGCGTCTGCTAAATGACTAAATCTAAATGTAAATCTCTTAGCTAGGTTACATCGAGCGTAACAGACACGGCTCCTCAGTCAGGGTTAGGATTAGCTTAGCTAGGGTTAGGATTAGCTTAGCTAGGGTTCGGATTAGCTTAGCTAGGGTTCGGATTAGCTTAGCTAGGGTTCGGATTAGCTTAGCTAGGGTTCGGATTAGCTTAGCTTAGCTAGGGTTCGGATTAGCTTAGCTTAGCTAGGGTTCGGATTAGCTTAGCTTAGCTAGGGTTCGGATTAGCTTAGCTTAGCTAGGGTTCGGATTAGCTTAGCTTAGCTAGGGTTCGGATTAGCTTAGCTTAGCTAGGGTTCGGATTAGCTTAGCTTAGCTAGGGTTCGGATTAGCTTAGCTTAGCTAGGGTTCGGATTAGCTTAGCTTAGCTAGGGTTCGGATTAGCTTAGCTTAGCTAGGGTTCGGATTAGCTTAGCTAGGGTTCGGATTAGCTTAGCTTAGCTAGGGTTCGGATTAGCTTAGCTAGGGTTCGGATTAGTTTAGCTAGGGTTCGGATTAGCTTAGCTAGGGTTAGGATTAGCTTAGCTAGGGTTCGGATTAGCTTAGCTAGATTACATCGAACATAACAGACACGGCTCCTCAATTACTCTCTGAAGATGCTAAAGGCTTCGATCACACAAAACCCGTCGTTCAAACCTGCGATCTTCCTTCTTCAGCGGAACACAGATGGAGATATTCTGAAGTAAACAAACACTGGACTCCTGTGACCTCCAGAAGCAGATTCTTCAAGACATGCTCGTGTTCCACCGAGAGACGACTGAAACTCAGAGGTTTGGGCGATCGTCCCTTTAAACATGACATCATGTTTGGCACAACACCGCGCTACAACTCCAGAAAGCCCTCCCGTTACCCAGAGACGCAGGACGACCACGGGCCGCTTCAGTCTCCGGGGGTCAGAGGTCAGGGTTCGAGAATAAAGCTGAACCCCGAGGAGCTCGAGTCGAGTGAAAGACCAGTGAGTGTGTCATGGCATGTGACAGGTGTGTTCATGTTCTCTGGGATCATGAGGGATTCCTCCTGAACTGCAGGTGGCGCTGATCCACAGACGGAGCGAGAGACACTCCTGTGCGGTAAACACACACTCACGCTCCCTCGTCACAGCAGTAGCGAGAGGAACGGGTGATCTGATCCAACATTACCCACAAGGCAATGTTGCAGGACACTACTGGTCTATGAGCACATGAACTCTGCTGTGCACACACACACACACACACACACACACACACACACACACACACACACACACACACACACATCAGTTCACAGGACAGAAGAGAGCGTTTCTGCCTAAACATCCAATGAATTAAGCAACATTTCAAACATACAGGTGGTAAAAAGAACTACATATCACACCGTGGAATAAAGCATGCGTGACAATCAGGAGACAGAATATAGATCATGAAGAAATGCAACAAAACAAAAAAAGACTCCCAGAATCATTTCATGAGCTCAAAGCTGAAGTTCGTTACGCTTCGGTGAGCAACAGTGTGTCAGACTGCACACACACAACCAACACACGACGGCGAGAGGAACTGATGAGGATGAACTCCGAGTCCTTCATCACATCTCAATCTCAGCTTCGACCCGATTAATGTAGAGCAGACTCCAGGAGCGCCCGAACACGAGCAGTTTACACTGATGGAGCAGTGTGTGTGTGTGTGTGTGTGTGTGTGTGTGTGTGTGTGTGTGTGTGTGACGTCACTCTTACTCGTCTCAGAGAGAAACGGTCCTCACACACACAAGACAGCACGCAGCAGCCGTCACTAAAGTAGGGCTGTGCGATATTGACGAAAAATTATATCTCGATATTTTTTGGGATTTTGCCGATAACGATAATCAGACGATATTTTGCATTATTCAAAAATCTGTTTGTAAATGTTTTAACTCTGTTTTACAATGTCAATATGATATTGATATATTACTAATTGAAACATAGTTGGAAAGGGTATTTATTATAAAACTGAAGCATTCAAGTAGAAAAAACACAAATCCCTGCTCTGCTGTAAGGTGAACTGTGCAGAATACAAGCAAATATGACATTATAATAAAAGTATCTAAATGCAAACTTCTGTCAAAAACAGCACTAGAAAACCTTTGTAAACAAATTGTTCCCTTCTGTAAAATGTTCTATAGTCAAAAATACAAAAAACTAGCCCATAGTATTCTCAATTAAATTGCTATAATTTGTCAAATGCACTCAGGGAAAAAATATGTACATGTAAACAAATGATTCTACTGTAAACAAAGTCCACGATTTAAAGACTAAAAGGTAAAAAATCTAACGTCTTTAAAAGCTGTTTTTAAACCATCTCTCTCAACCGCTTGAATTGGCACCATGTCTCTGGCAATGTCATTGGTGACAGCGTTTGTTATATCTTGCCATCTGTCCAAGGAACTTTCTAGGTAAATTAATCGGCCGAAGTTTGTTGCGTGTGTTTTTTTGATTTTACCGTCAGCTGCAGGCGTGTCGTGTTCGGCCGACTCGCCGAGCTTCTCATCATCCTCATATTAAGCGTGGTGGGTAGTTCGAAGATGAAGAAAGAGATTGGTCGTCGAGCTGCTTTTGACTAACATCTCTGACCTTTCAAAACAAAACCACCTCCATGCTAATGATGACGACCCACGTTTAGGAATTAAATCTAGCGTGGGTTGCGAGTTTGCTGGTGTTTGAAGATCTTCTCTCTCAGTTTCTTTGCTCATTTTAACTTCTGTCAAGCACCGCACGCTCTGAATGCTCCTCATGATGTCTGCTTCAGACCCAGAGCAGTTTCTTCTACACTGCAGATCTCACACACACACACACACACACACACACACACACACACGAGTGTCTCTCGCTCCGTCTGTGGATCAGCGCCACCTGCAGTTCAGGAGGAATCCCTCATGATCCCAGAGAACATGAACACACCTGTCACATGCCATGACACACTCACTCGCTGGTCTGTCACTCGACTCGAGCTCCTCGGGGTTCAGCTTTATTCTCGAACACACACACACACACACACACACACACACACACACACACACACACACAGAAGTGTAACATCTCTATTATGGACAGCTGAATAACTAGCAGAACTCATAACACAAGACTGTCCACATGCAAGCCTCCATAAACATGAACCGCAGAAAAGATCCGAACATGGCATTGCTAAAGCCGTGTGTGTAGTGTGTGTGTGTTCCTAAAGCCGTGTGTGTGTGTTCCTAAAGCCGTGTGTGTGTGTTCCTAAAGCCGTGTGTGTGAGCGGCGACCGGCAGACACTCAACATCGATAGACTGGTTTACTGATCAGCCGTCGCCTTCACTGAGACACTAGAGGACAGCAGAGGAATCCAGACCAGGAGACGCAACAAGTGTGTAAGAAACAGTCTGCACCTGCGTAACACACACACACACACACACACACACACGTAATCTACAGCTCAAACACTATCCGTAACAGAACAGTATAAATAATCACTGTAATCGACCGTTAGGCATCGTCGTGCAACACCTGACGAAGATGAAGAGGAGGATGAAGAGGATGATTATGAAGAGGAGGATGAAGATGAACATGTGGAGTTTGTTCACCCACAAATCTATCTACTTACACTCTTTTAAACCACTTTGACTTTCTTCTACGGAACACAAACGAAGATACTTTGAAGAATGTTTAAACTGTTTTATCCAACGACTTTCATTTTATAACAAAAAAAAACACATACTTTTCCAAAATATCTTGTTTTCCACTGAAGAATGAAAGAATCACAGAATGACAATTTCTGGGTGAACGGTCCTGTTAATCCCGTTAAAGCCGTTCACACAAAAGACGAACTATAACAACCAAGGTAAAGTGTTAAAAGTAAACGAGTCCAAACAGCCAATCAGCAGCCAGCTTGAGCTACCGCATATATCTAAAGCTACAGTAACGCTACTGTGTTGAGTATAGCTAGTTATCGTAACGTGGTTAGCGTTCCTGGTGTGAACGGGCCTGTATCCATGAAGGCATAGTTTTAAAACGAGCACCACAACTATAACGATAATAACGACAGAGCAACAATATCGTTGGAACCACAGAAGACATTTTCAGGCTGATAACGATAAAACATTGACAGCCAATCAGAATCAATCCTGCTTTAAAGCGACAGACGTCAAAACTGAGAACAGAATCATATTGTACACGCTAATATTATAGTTATCGTTCCTGGTGTGATCGGCCTTTAATGCTGATACTTACTCCACAGGTCAGGATGAATATAGCCCTACATATTAATGCACATATACGATATGAATGATGACGGGAACAACAGCGGTTAAATCAGCCGATCCATCAGCATTATCTATCCATCTACTCATCCATCTATCCATCTACTTATCTATCCATCAGCATTATCTATCCATCTACTTATCTATCCACTCTATCTACTCTCTATCTACTCTATCTACCTACTCATCCGTCTGTCTATCTATCTACTCATCTATCCATCCATCCATCTATCTATCTATCTATCTACCTACCTATCCACTCTATCTGTCTATCCACTCTATCTATCTATCTATATATCTATCTATCTATATATCTATCTATCTACTCATCTATCCATCTATCTATCCACTGTATCTATCTATACACACACTATTAATGAAGAATGAAAAAGAGACGCTGTTCTTAATAAGCATCTGATGACACCAACACTAGAGAAGAAGCAGTGGATGATCAACATCACACACGAAGTCCATCATCACACACACACACACACACACACACGACAGCAGGAGCTCATGCAGACTCAGTCTTTGTTCCCTCTCTAGTGTTCACTACAGGTCCCACAAGACGGGAGGTGTTCTCACACGAGGCCCGTTACCCACAAGCCTTCACGGCGCTCAGCTGTAGCAGCTCATTCTGCAGCGGTACGGTTATTCTTGTCTCTTTCTGCATTATAACGCGCGTTATAACCCCTCCCCACCCCGCCATCTTGGGCCGACCCGAGCGCCATTACCCCCGCACACACATACACACACACGCGTCAAACTGAGCCGACTCTTCCTCCCATTACCACACACACACACACCAGCGTAAACTGAGGTAAACTGGGCCTGACTCTCCCTCAGAAACGCGTAACACACACACACACACACACACACACACACACACACACAGAGAGATCGAGATAAAGCCCGAGCGCGGCTTATGAACGTCCAGTGATTCAAACGACCTCAGTTTGAGTGACACCTGCATTCTGCACAGTTACAGCACAAACACAGCGACGCGTCGCGTCCCAGAAACGAGGAGACGCGTCAGAACGCCCGAGCCGCTGCTGCCGAGTTCATAAAGTTCTCCATATGCTGGTTCCAATCACAGACCCGCGCGGCTAAAGGCTCGCGAGCTCCAGCGCAGCGCGTTGACGGAACTCGTCGCACTCACTCCCTCACACCCAGACCGCGGGAAACCGTGTCACTCACTCGCTGTCATTTTGCACAGAGTATATGTGCGAGTGTGTTGTGATGCGTTGATTTCAACGCGCGTCCTTACCTTGACGAGCAGGGCCTTCATGCTGGCGCCATCTTCATGAAGCCGCTGATATCCGAACAGAGAGCTGCGAACGAGACACAAACACACACACACACAGGGCTCGGGATCAGCTCGCTTCCGAACACACACCCCACACCCCGAAACACCCCGAGCCGCTCGCGGGCTCCGTTAAGCGTTGGTTCAGACCTGTCGACGCGGGCGAGAGCGTCGCTCTCCTGCGCGCTCAGACGCGGTGAGTCCTCCTCGGGTTCACTCGCTTTTCCCGCCGCCATTTTCTTCTCCTCATCACCAGCAGCGCTGAGGCGTCGAGCGGCGACGGCGAGCGACGCGCGGCACGATTTCATGGAATCGCACCGGGAGAATGCGAGTTCCGTTCGTCCAAAAGCCACAATAATCGGAAACTTTTTTCCAGTAAAACGCGCTTCGGTTTCTAAGCCCCCTTACGAAGTGAGTTGCTCGTCTTCTCACATTGTTGTGTAGGAATAAACTGTGTGATGCGGCGGGTCAATGTTTATGCGTGACTTGCGGCCCGTGCACACTTTAAAAACGCGGAACGTATTAAAACAATCTGAAAGTTGTGTCCGCCACCAGATTAAAGTTGTTGTAATTGTGTCACACAGGCGAACCCACGCCGTCGTCGTTACCACGCCCTCTCGGGCTCAACAGCCAATCGCTGAGGAGAACGCCAGCGCGTCACTGGCCTTGTCCCAAAATGTTTTGGTTCTTCAATTCTTTCGGTAATTTTGTTTCCAGTAAAGATCGTATGAATGCGCGACTCGAAGCTTCAAGCGTTGCACGCGATGTTTGGAAAAATTAGAGGATTGACTAAAACATTGGATAGCGAACTGCGAATTTGCGTTGTTATGAAATGCAAATAGAGAGGTGTGGTTTTCATGAAATGGGGAAATTGGAGTGACAGTTGTACAGTTAAGGGTTAAAGCCTAGGCCGCTGTGGCTCAATACTATTCTTATTTCCTCTAATGTTCACAGAAAATATGGGCGAACATCTCATAGTTACAGAACAGTTACAGAGATGAACTGCATCCGTTACAAACCAACGGTTCCCATACTGTATAGTCCTTTACTTAGTGTTGTTAATTTACTATGAAATGCACTAAAAACATAAGAATGAAATGAAGTAACACAAACTCATCATCAGTAGCTTGTATTCAGAATAAAACATTTCAGGAAATGCGTGTCTTATGAATATGAAAACCCAGTAATAACCGGACACTGGCTACTGTATAATATTTGAAACATTGACGTGGCTGTAGGCGGCGCGCACGCACAGCTGTCAACATCACCTGACGCCATGACGTCACACATCACCCAAAATGGCGGAACAACAACAACAAACAGAAGGTGAGTGAGTGAGTGAGTGCGCTGTCAATATCTGATGATCGAGTGTTTAGTGGCCGTCGTTACACAGTAAGGTCAACAGCACCATGAAGACGGCGTGTCTCATGGAGCACATTATATGCCGACAAAAAACAAAACTGTGAATATGAGCTCGTTTCATCTTATCCTTCTCTTGGGTTAATCTCATTTAAAAAGTCATTTTTCGCTGAAAGGCCACATTTGACCTCAATCAAATCATGTGTCGTGAGATTTTATATACTACAAACTAACAAAATCTTACTTAAATCAAGATACATTTACAGGTGATGCAAAATCACTTCAGATATAAAGTCTTGTTTTCTGAAAATTGTATCAAAATTAAGTGAGTTTGTGCTTAAAACATGAACAAATATCTGACAATGGAGTTCAGAAAAATAATGTTTTCCCTTCGAATCAAGTTTATTTTTCTGACCCCATTAGCAGATAATTGTTCTTGAGTACAAACTCACTTAATTGTTTTAATTTTTTTTTTTTTTTACAGTAAACAAGATTTAATATCTTCAGTCAATTTGCTTCTCCAGTAAATGTGTCTTGATTTAAGAATGTTTAGATATTTGTGCTGGAAAACAATACAGAAACACTGAGGAAGAAAATAGTTTTGAGATTTTAGTCTCGGAGTAATCTTAATAACATCCAGCAAAATACAGTTAGGCTAAATTAAATGAATTGGGGTGTGACTGCATGTGGTCACATGGTTTCCTGCAGTCGCGTGTGTGTGTGTGTGTGTGTGTCATGTTACCCTCCAACAATATTCCTCATGCTATATGGATATAATACTGCAGCTGCTTCAGAATAACAGCATCTCACGCTTCACTTTGAGCTGCTGTGTGTGTGTGTGTGTGTGTGTGTTCAGGACAGGCCGATGAAGACGAGGCGTTCGAGATGCTGGATCTCAGCACATACGCTCGCAGTCACCAGTGGTGGAACACGGTGATCGGGAACAACTCCGGCCCGATGGCAGAGAAATACTCTGTGGCCACTCAGATCATGATGGGCGGATTCACGGGCTGGTGCGTTCCCATTACACACTGCTCTTCATCACCAGTTCATACATCTCGTTCCCATTACACACTGCTCTTCATCACCAGTTCATACATCTCGTTCCCATTACACACTGCTCTTCATCACCAGTTCATACATCTCGTTCCCATTACACACTGCTCTTCATCACCAGTTCATACATCTCGTTCCCATTACACACTGCTCTTCATCACCAGTTCATACATCTCGTTCCCATTACACACTGCTCTTCATCACCAGTTCATACATCTCGTTCCCATTACACACTGCTCTTCATCACCAGTTCATACATCTCGTTCCCATTACACACTGCTCTTCATCACCAGTTCATACATCTCGTTCCCATTACACACTGCTCTTCATCACCAGTTCATACATCTCGTTCCCATTACACACTGCTCTTCATCACCAGTTCATACATCTCGTTCCCATTACACACTGCTCTTCATCACCAGTTCATACATCTCGTTCCCATTACACACTGCTCTTCATCACCAGTTCATACATCTCGTTCCCATTACACACTGCTCTTCGTCACCAGTTCATACATCTCGTCCCATTACACACTCCTCTTCATCACCAGTTCATACATCTCGTTCCCATTACGACTCAGGGTTTATGGGCTATACTGGGACCAGCCACTGGGGGGTGATCGAGACTCAGGGTTTATGGGCTATACTGGGACCAGCCACTGGGGGGTGATTGAGACTCAGGGTATATGGGCTATACTGGGACCAGCCACTGGGGGGCGATCGAGACTCAGGGTTTATGAACTATACTGGGACCAGCCACTGGGGGGTGATCGAGACTCAGGGTTTATGGACTATACTGGGACCAGCCACTGGGGGGCGATCGAGACTCAGGGTTTATGGGCTATACTGGGACCAGCCACTGGGGCGATCGAGACTCAGGGTTTATGGGCTATACTGGGACCAGCCACCGAGGGGCGATCGAGACTCAGGGTTTATGGGCTATACTGGGACCAGCCACCGGGGGTTGATCGAGACTCAGGGTTTATGGGCTATACTGGGACCAGCCACCGGGGGGCGATCGAGACTCAGGGTTTATGGGCTATACTGGGACCAGCCACCGAGGGGCGATCGAGACTCAGGGTTTATGGGCTATACTGGGACCAGCCACTGGGGCGATCGAGACTCAGGGTTTATGGGCTATACTGGGACCAGCCACCGGGGGGCGATCGAGACTCAGGGTTTATGGGCTATACTGGGACCAGCCACCGGGGGGTGATCGAGACTCAGGGTTTATGGGCTATACTGGGACCAGCCACCGGGGGGCGATCGAGACTCAGGGTTTATGGGCTATACTGGGACCAGCCACCCAGGGGCGATCGAGACTCAGGGTTTATGGGCTATACTGGGACCAGCCACTGGGGCGATCGAGACTCAGGGTTTATGGGCTATACTGGGACCAGCCACCGAGGGGCGATCGAGACTCAGGGTTTATGGGCTATACTGGGACCAGCCACTGGGGCGATCGAGACTCAGGGTTTATGGGCTATACTGGGACCAGCCACCGGGGGGCGATCGAGACTCAGGGTTTATGGGCTATACTGGGACCAGCCACCGGGGGGTGATCGAGACTCAGGGTTTATGGGCTATACTGGGACCAGCCACCGAGGGGCGATCGAGACTCAGGGTTTATGGGCTATACTGGGACCAGCCACCGAGGGGCGATCGAGACTCAGGGTTTATGGGCTATACTGGGACCAGCCACTGGGGCGATCGAGACTCAGGGTTTATGGGCTATACTGGGACCAGCCACCGGGGGGCGATCGAGACTCAGGGTTTATGGGCTATACTGGGACCAGCCACCGGGGGGTGATCGAGACTCAGGGTTTATGGGCTATACTGGGACCAGCCACCGAGGGGCGATCGAGACTCAGGGTTTATGGGCTATACTGGGACCAGCCACTGGGGCGATCGAGACTCAGGGTTTATGGGCTATACTGGGACCAGCCACCGGGGGGCGATCGAGACTCAGGGTTTATGGGCTATACTGGGACCAGCCACCAGGGGCGATCGAGACTCAGGGTTTATGAGCTATACTGGGACCAGCCACTGGGGCGATTGAGACTCAGGGTTTATGGGCTATACTGGGACCAGCCACCGGGGGGCGATCGAGACTCAGGGTTTATGGGCTATACTGGGACCAGCCACCGGGGGGCGATCGAGACTCAGGGTTTATGGGCTATACTGGGACCAGCCACCGGGGGGTGATCGAGACTCAGGGTTTATGGGCTATACTGGGACCAGCCACCGAGGGGCGATCGAGACTCAGGGTTTATGGGCTATACTGGGACCAGCCACTGGGGCGATCGAGACTCAGGGTTTATGGGCTATACTGGGACCAGCCACCGGGGGGCGATCGAGACTCAGGGTTTATGGGCTATACTGGGACCAGCCACCGGGGGGCGATCGAGACTCAGGGTTTATGAGCTATACTGGGACCAGCCACCGGGGGGCGATCGAGACTCAGGGTTTATGGGCTATACTGGGACCAGCCACCGGGGGGCGATCGAGACTCAGGGTTTATGGGCTATACTGGGACCAGCCACCGGGGGGCGATCGAGACTCAGGGTTTATGAACTATACTGGGACCAGCCACCGGGGGGCGATCGAGACTCAGGGTTTATGAGCTATACTGGGACCAGCCACTGGGGCGATCGAGACTCAGGGTTTATGGGCTATACTGGGACCAGCCACCGGGGGGCGATCGAGACTCAGGGTTTATGGGCTATACTGGGACCAGCCACTGGGGCGATCGAGACTCAGGGTTTATGGGCTATACTGGGACCAGCCACCGGGGGGGCGATCGAGACTCAGGGTTTATGAGCTATACTGGGACCAGCCACTGGGGCGATCGAGACTTAGGGTTTATGGGCTATACTGGGACCAGCCACCGGGGGGGCGATCGAGACTCAAGGTTTATGAGCTATACTGGGACCAGCACCTGGGGGGCGATCGAGACTCTGGGTTTATGAGCTATACTGGCACCAGCCACCGGGGGGCGATCGAAAGCTTTGGCTTCACTTTTCAGCACTTGTGTGTCATGCTTGGCTGAAACTGGCGGTTATGGTAAGGGGTGGGACATTTCCCAAACACGCTTGAAGCGCTTGACCAATCCCAACACACTGCTCCAGCCGACCAATCAGAGCACAGTGTGTACAGAAGGAGGGGCTTCGTAGAGAGGGTGTAAAGGGGCGGGCCGGGTTGAGTTAGTTAGTAGTGTGTTGAAACTACTTAATAAGGGGCGGGACATTTCAAATATGGGAAAAATAATGTTTTTGAACATTCAAGCATGAAAACCTGTTCTAGTAGAGCCCAAAAACAACATTAAGACTTTGTAAAAGGGCATAATAGGTTTTCTTTAAATACTGGTATTCTTCATTGATGTGTTTCTTCTCTCCTGCTTGTCTCAGGTGTGTGGGATACCTGTTCCAGCGAGTGGGAAAGATCACCGCTACTGCAGTCGGTGGAGGATTCCTGCTGTTACAGGCGAGAACACAGTTTACAGTTACTGATCACAACAGTTACTGATCACTACAGTTCCCTTTTGAGAACTCCTTTTATGGAGAATATTGAAGCCTTTATTTAAAACGCAGTGCAGAGCACTGTATAAGCGTGCTGATTGGCTGTGCTGCGGCAACTGCACGAACCTATGGCGAAGCAGCGAGGACGTGAGAACCTATCATGGCGTCTCGCGCACGCCATAAATGGGCGTGGCTGATGACTATAAAGCAGCCCATTTCGCCATAGGAATCAGATTTAATCTTCTTCAGCGACAGACACATCTCTTCGCTGACCCTCCGGATAGAAGCCTTCTCCTCGCCGTCGAGAAAGCCTTGTAGCGGAACGAGTGACCTGGAGCAACAGCTCATTGGACGGCACTTCCTGTTCTTCTGACTAGACGCCGTCTACGCTGTTTCGCAGTTTCTCTGCGGCCATCCGGCGAGAGAATATCCTTTAAAGAGCTTTTCTCTAAAAGACCAGTCTGTGCTTCGTGTGTGCTTTCCCTCGCGAACACGGATGGGTACAGTGAGTGTGCTTCCTGCCTCGGCCCAGACCACGCGGAAGCTGCATTCGCTCACAGCGGCTGTTCTCACTGCGAGAACATGCCGCTCTCCGCTCTGCGCTTGCGGCCAGCTCTCTCTACTTTGGAGAGCGACCCCGCCCAGCTCTCTCTACTTTGGAGAGCGACCCCGCCCCTCGCTTTTGAGCCAGCCAAGCACTTCCCTTTGCCGAAGCACCAGGGTCCCCGGCCTAAGCTCACGCTGGACCTGGAGCCTCGAAAGCCATCCTAGCTCCAGCAAAAAAGAGAAAGGGGTCAGGCCTCGCTGCGGCCGGACTCCCCCTAAAGAAAGCTTGCGTGCTTCTTCAACCCCCCTTTTCAGTTCAGGCAGTTGGAGATGTGTTTGTTGCAGACAACGGGCCCGTACTGATCTACGCACCCCTGCAAACAAACACTTTTTTAACAGCGACCCACATACAGCACAAAATGAGCAAATTTCCTCTTCCAAACATGAGGGTGGTCCCCAGATTTCATTCAACCCCTAGTCTATCAGGCCAAGACCTGGGAAGCTATCCCCAATATGTCAAAATGGGTATTGAACACAATAAAACGAGGTTGCTCGCTTCAATTCGCTCGTAGACCCTCCGTTATCACACCGTGGTCGAGACATTGGTGAAGAGAAACGTGGCTCACGTCCTCCGCACCGAAGTGTCAAAACTACTAGCGAAAGGAGCTGTCGAGACACTTCCCTGAGCACTGAGCAAGTCAGGCTTTTACAGACGACACCCTCGTTCCGAAAAAGGACGGCGGCCTCAGGCCTATTTTAGACTACCAAACAAATCTTTGCGCAAATTCGCTCGAGGGATTGGTTTTTCTCAGTGGATCTGAAAGATGCTTACTTTCACATCCAAATAGCCCCTCATCACAGGCCATTCTTGAGATTCGCCTTCGAAGGGCAGGCATATCAATACACAGTCCTGCCATTCGGACTGTCTCTAGCACCCCGTACGTTTACGAAATGCATGGATGTGGCTCTCTCCCCCCTGAGACAGCGGGGAATGCGCATTCTGAATTACCTCGACGACTGGCTCTTTCTGGCCCAGCCAGAGGCGGAGTTACGGACTCTCAAGACCTGGCTCCTCGGCCATCTAGAACGCCTTGGACTCAGGATAAACTTTTCCAAGAGTGTGCTGACTCCCAACCAGCGTATAATGTACCTGGGAACACTTAGCTTGGCTCACGCCAGAACACGCTTTCTCTATTCAACAGCTAGCTGCTTCATTCAAAGCGGGCTCTCTCACGCCCCTCAGAACGTTTCAAAGGGCATTAGGCCTTATGGCCTCTGCGTAGTCAGTACTCCATCTTCAGCGCTGGCTCAAACCTCATGTCCTGGCTCATGCGTGGCGGCACGGCAGTCTACGTATAAGGGTAAACCACAACTGTGTCAAAGCCCTGGCCCCTTGGAAGGACACCAGCTGGTACCAGTCTGGTGTGAGCATGGGTTTGGTGTCGGTAAGGAAGGTAATTTCAACAGACGCCTCCAACTTAGGTTGGGGGGCTCTGTACGAGGGCAGACCTGCCCTCCGGCCTTTGGTCGAGCTCGGAGAAGCGCCAACGTATCAACATATCTTGAAATGAGAGCAGTTTTTCTAGCCCTAAAAACCTTCCTCACACATCTGGCAGGTCACCACGTTTTAGTCCGGACGGACAACATGGCGGTGGTGTCATATATAAATCGCCAGGGCGGTCTCAGGTCACACAACCTGTACACCATGGTCAAACGGCTCCTCACATGGGCTCAGGCCAACCTGCGCTCGCTCAGAGCAGCGCATGTACCGGGCATACTGAACTAGGGTGCAGACATGCTATCTCGAGACAACATTTCCCCAGGCGAATGGTCTCTCCACCCTCAGACGGTTCTTTTGATCTGGAGTGTCTTCGGAAGGGCAGAGGTCGACCTCTTCACCTCAGAAGACAACTCTCATAGCCCAAATTCTTTTCAAAGAAAAGGAATGCGCTGGCCTATGATTGGCCCAGCCGCCCTCTTTATGCGTTCCCTCCGGTCTCGATGCTCCCTCAGGTCATCAAACGGAACCTGGAACCATATTCATGTGAAGTACCACTGGTACTCTCTTTTCTACAAGAGCTGCTGGACACGGGCCGGACCCCCTCCACGCTCCAAGTGTATGTGGCGGCCATAGCAGTTTTCCACGCTCCTGTGACTGGCCTATCTTTGGGGAAAAGCGAACTGATTGTACGCTTCCTCAAAGGGGCCAGGAGGCTTAACCCGCCTCGACCTCCCTTTATCCCCGTCTGGGACCTATCTACAGTCCTCAGAGCGCTAAAGGGACCCCCTTTCGAGCCGCTTCAGTCGGCTGACTTAAAGGCACTTTCGCTTAAGACCGCACTCCTGCTAGCCCTAGCATCGGTCAAGCGAGTGGGCGATTTACAAGCGCTCTCCACGAATGCTTCCTGTCTTGAGTTTGGGCCCAACGACTCCAGAGTCGTCCTTAAACTGAGACATGGCTATGTACCTAAGGTGCTTTCGACTTCAGAGCCCAGGTTATTTCACTATTAGCTCTTCCCCCGTCGGAAGACGATAGAGACTTGAATCTGCTCTGCCCTGTCAGGGCTCTAAGAATTTATTTAGAGTGTTCTGCCCCGTTCAGGCAGTCGTAACAGCTCTTTGTATGCTTTGGTGGCCGCACCAATGGATAGTAGATGCTATCTCTTTAGCCTATGCTTCTATGGGCCCTCAATGCCCCATAGGCGTTAGGGCTCATTCCACAAGGGGCATGGCTTCTTCATGGCCCCTGATCCAGTGGTGTACCAATTGAAGACATTTGTGCGGCGGCTGGCTGGTCCTCGCCGTCCACATTCGTAAGATTTTATAACTTCGAAGTGCCGGCTTTGCAAGCACGAATCATTTCTATATAAGTGGTCTTGGCTCCTGTTGGGCCCAAGCCTCTCCATATTTATGAATATATAAGGCCTACTGTACTGTTGACTAGGGATGGGAATTGATAAGATTTGATCAATATCAATGCCACTAATGATTCTGGTTGTCGATCTGATTCTTTAACGATTCTCTTATCGATTCCTGATAGCACTGTGTGGAAAAAAGTAGTCATGCTTTTTCGGGGGTCTTTTTTTATTTGTTTTAAAGCTTACATTTGACTAAGCAAACTGTACTTTTTATGTAATTTATGTAATAAATGGAACCTCATTTTAAAGTGTTACCGATTAGTTATACACCGATTAAACGTACCGTGAGTTCAGTGTTGGAAAGATCAGTTGTTTTAACCATTCATTAAAACGATTAGATTCAAATGAGTCATTAGTTCGCAAATTGGACGTGTCATTATCGGACGTGTGCCGGCGGTTGGGACTTCCCACAAGATGTGTCATCACAGAAAACATTTCATCACTGGATAGTTTTTTTCGTTTATTTAAAGTGTGGTTTATGTCAGCTGAATGTGCGGAACGCTTTTCAGAGAAGATAAGGCAACGTATTTTAGCACAATTCACACCCAGCGGTAGCCTAATTCAGGAAAAACAAATCTCCGAATGCTCCGAATCACTACAGTTACCGATCACTACAAGTTACCGATCACTAGTTACCGATCACTACAGTTACCGATCACTACAGTTACTGATCACTACAGTTACCGATCACTACAAGTTACTGATCACTACAAGTTACCGATCACTACAGTTACCGATCATTAGTTACCGATCACTACAGTTACCGATCACTACAGTTACCGATCACTACAGTTACCGATCACTACTAGTTACCGATCACTACAAGTTACCGATCACTACAAGTTACCGATCACTACAGTTACCGATCACTAGTTACCGATCACTACAAGTTACCGATCACTACAGTTACCGATCACTACTAGTTACCGATCACTACTAGTTACCGATCACTAGTTACCGATCACTACTAGTTACCGATCACTAGTTACCGATCACTACAAGTTACCGATCACTACAGTTACCGATCACTACAGTTACCGATCACTAGTTACCGATCACTACAGTTACCGATCACTACTAGTTACCGATCACTACAAGTTACCGATCACTAGTTACCGATCACTACAAGTTACCGATCACTACAAGTTACCGATCACTACAGTTACCGATCACTAGTTACCGATCACTACAGTTACCGATCACTACAGTTACCGATCACTACAGTTACCGATCACTAGTTACCGATCACTACAAGTTACCGATCACTACTAGTTACCGATCACTAGTTACCGATCACTACAAGTTACCGATCACTACAAGTTACCGATCACTACAGTTACCGATCACTAGTTACCGATCACTACAAGTTACCGATCACTACAGTTACCGATCACTACTAGTTACCGATCACTACTAGTTACCGATCACTAGTTACCGATCACTACAAGTTACCGATCACTAGTTACCGATCACTACAAGTTACCGATCACTACAGTTACCGATCACTAGTTACCGATCACTACAAGTTACCGATCACTACAGTTACCGATCACTACTAGTTACCGATCACTACTAGTTACCGATCACTACAAGTTACCGATCACTACTAGTTACCGATCACTAGTTACCGATCACTACTAGTTACCGATCACTACAAGTTACCGATCACTACAGTTACCGATCACTACAGTTACCGATCACTACTAGTTACCGATCACTACTAGTTACCGATCACTAGTTACCGATCACTACAGTTACCGATCACTACTAGTTACCGATCACTACAAGTTACCGATCACTACTAGTTACCGATCACTACAAGTTACCGATCACTACAAGTTACCGATCACTACAGTTACCGATCACTACTAGTTACCGATCACTACAGTTACCGATCACTACAGTTACCGATCACTACTAGTTACCGATCACTACAGTTACCGATCACTACAGTTACCGATCACTACAAGTTACCGATCACTACAGTTACCGATCACTACAAGTTACCGATCACTACAGTTACCGATCACTACAAGTTACCGATCACTACAGTTACCGATCACTACTAGTTACCGATCACTACAGTTACCGATCACTACTAGTTACCGATCACTACAAGTTACCGATCACTACTAGTTACCGATCACTAGTTACCGATCACTACTAGTTACCGATCACTACAAGTTACCGATCACTACAGTTACCGATCACTACTAGTTACCGATCACTACAAGTTACCGATCACTACAGTTACCGATCACTAGTTACCGATCACTACAAGTTACCGATCACTACTAGTTACCGATCACTACTAGTTACCGATCACTACTAGTTACCGATCACTACAAGTTACCGATCACTACAGTTACCGATCACTACTAGTTACCGATCACTACTAGTTACCGATCACTAGTTACCGATCACTACAAGTTACCGATCACTAGTTACCGATCACTACAAGTTACCGATCACTACAGTTACCGATCACTAGTTACCGATCACTACAAGTTACCGATCACTACAGTTACCGATCACTACTAGTTACCGATCACTACTAGTTACCGATCACTACAAGTTACCGATCACTACTAGTTACCGATCACTAGTTACCGATCACTACTAGTTACCGATCACTACAAGTTACCGATCACTACAGTTACCGATCACTACTAGTTACCGATCACTACTAGTTACCGATCACTAGTTACCGATCACTACAGTTACCGATCACTACTAGTTACCGATCACTACAAGTTACCGATCACTACAGTTACCGATCACTACTAGTTACCGATCACTACAAGTTACCGATCACTACAAGTTACCGATCACTACAGTTACCGATCACTACTAGTTACCGATCACTACAGTTACCGATCACTACAGTTACCGATCACTACTAGTTACCGATCACTACAGTTACCGATCACTACAGTTACCGATCACTACAAGTTACCGATCACTACAGTTACCGATCACTACAAGTTACCGATCACTACAGTTACCGATCACTACAAGTTACCGATCACTACAGTTACCGATCACTACTAGTTACCGATCACTACAGTTACCGATCACTACTAGTTACCGATCACTACAAGTTACCGATCACTACTAGTTACCGATCACTAGTTACCGATCACTACTAGTTACCGATCACTACAAGTTACCGATCACTACAGTTACCGATCACTACTAGTTACCGATCACTACAAGTTACCGATCACTACAGTTACCGATCACTACAGTTACCGATCACTAGTTACCGATCACTACAAGTTACCGATCACTACTAGTTACCGATCACTACTAGTTACCGATCACTACTAGTTACCGATCACTACAAGTTACCGATCACTACAGTTACCGATCACTAGTTACCGATCACTACAGTTACCGATCACTACAGTTACCGATCACTACAGTTATCGATCACTACTAGTTACGATCACTAGTTACCGATCACTACAAGTTACCGATCACTACTAGTTACCTATCACTAGTTACCGATCACTACAAGTTACCGATCACTACAAGTTACCGATCACTACAGTTACCGATCACTAGTTACCGATCACTACAAGTTACCGATCACTACAGTTACCGATCACTACAGTTACCGATCACTACAGTTACCTATCACTACTAGTTACCGATCACTAGTTACCGATCACTACAGTTACCGATCACTACTAGTTACCGATCACTAGTTACCGATCACTACAAGTTACCGATCACTACAAGTTACCGATCACTACTAGTTACCGATCACTACAGTTACCGATCACTACTAGTTACCGATCACTACAGTTACCGATCACTACAGTTACCGATCACTACAAGTTACCGATCACTACAGTTACCGATCACTAGTTACCGATCACTACAAGTTACCGATCACTACAGTTACCGATCACTACTAGTTACCGATCACTACAGTTACCGATCACTACAGTTACCGATCACTACTATTTACCGATCACTACAGTTACCGATCACTACAGTTACCGATCACTACAGTTACCGATCACTACAAGTTACCGATCACTACAGTTACCGATCACTACAGTTAGCGATCACTACAGTTACCGATCACTAGTTACCGATCACTACAGTTACCGATCACTACAGTTACCGATCACTACAAGTTACCGATCACTAGTTACCGATCACTACAGTTACCGATCACTACAGTTACCGATCACTAGTTACCGATCACTACAGTTACCGATCACTACAGTTACCGATCACTACAAGTTACCGATCACTAGTTACCGATCACTACAGTTACCGATCACTAGTTACCGATCACTACAGTTACCGATCACTACAGTTACCGATCACTACAAGTTACCGATCACTACAAGTTACCGATCACTAGTTACCGATCACTACAGTTACCGATCACTACAGTTACCGATCACTACTAGTTACGATCACTAGTTACCGATCACTACAAGTTACCGATCACTACTAGTTACCGATCACTAGTTACCGATCACTACAAGTTACCGATCACTACAAGTTACCGATCACTATAGTTACCGATCACTAGTTACCGATCACTACAAGTTACCGATCACTACAGTTACCGATCACTACTAGTTACCGATCACTACTAGTTACCGATCACTAGTTACCGATCACTACAAGTTACCGATCACTAGTTACCGATCACTACAAGTTACCGATCACTACAGTTACCGATCACTAGTTACCGATCACTACAAGTTACCGATCACTACAGTTACCGATCACTACTAGTTACCGATCACTACTAGTTACCGATCACTACAAGTTACCGATCACTACTAGTTACCGATCACTAGTTACCGATCACTACTAGTTACCGATCACTACAAGTTACGGATCACTACAATTAACCTATCACTACAGTTACCGATCACTACTAGTTACTGATCACTACTAGTTACCGATCACTAGTTACCGATCACTACAGTTACCGATCACTACTAGTTACCGATCACTACAAGTTACCGATCACTACAAGTTACCGATCACTACAGTTACCGATCACTACAGTTACCGATCACTACAGTTACCGATCACTACAAGTTACCGATCACTACAGTTACCGATCACTACTAGTTACCGATCACTACAGTTACCGATCACTACAGTTACCGATCACTACTAGTTACCGATCACTAGTTACCGATCACTACTAGTTACCGATCACTACAAGTTACCGATCACTACAGTTACCGATCACTACAGTTACCGATCACTACTAGTTACCGATCACTACTAGTTACCGATCACTACAAGTTACCGATCACTACAGTTACCGATCACTACAGTTACCGATCACTACTAGTTACCGATCACTACTAGTTACCGATCACTACAAGTTACCGATCACTACAGTTACCGATCACTACAGTTACCGATCACTACAGTTACCGATCACTACTAGTTACCGATCACTAGTTACCGATCACTACAAGTTACCGATCACTACAGTTACCGATCACTACAGTTACCGATCACTACTAGTTACTGATCACTACTAGTTACCGATCACTACAGTTACCGATCACTACTAGTTACCGATCACTACAGTTACCGATCACTACAGTTACCGATCACTACTAGTTACCGATCACTACAGTTACCGATCACTACAGTTACCGATCACCACAAGTTACCGATCACTACAGTTACCGATCACTACAGTTAGCGATCACTACAGTTACCGATCACTAGTTACCGATCACTACAGTTACCGATCACTACTAGTTACCGATCACTACTAGTTACCGATCACTACTAGTTACCGATCATTACCGATCACTACAGTTACCGATCACTACTAGTTACCGATCACTACAGTTACCGATCACTACAGTTACCGATCACTACCGTTACCGGTTACTACAGTTACTGATGCTTCAGTGTTTAAATGTGACTCAATGGGCTTTTGTCTCACAGATCACTAATCACAGCGGCTACGTCCAAGTGGACTGGAAGAAAGTGGAGAAAGATGTAAACAAAGCCAAGAGGCACCTGAAGAAAAAAGCCAATAAAGCCACACCTGAGATCAACACGTTTATTGAGGAGGTGAATAAAATGGACACGATAATGTATTGTGCCAATCTGAGCTTAAAATAACAGGAATTCATTAAAAGAATTGAATCTAGGACTTTAACATGGATTTTTCCTTTTTTATAGTTTAGTTCAACAGTATGCAGTCATCATCCAGTGCTCTGAATCTCTTCTGTGTGTGTAGCAGTGGTCTCTTCTGGTTATAATAGTTTTAAACCTCCATGTTTTCCAGGCTTCTGAATTTGTGAAGAAAAACATCGTCGTTTCCAGTGGATTTGTTGGCGGCTTCTTGCTCGGCCTCGCCTCTTGAGTGCTTCTGTGACGTCCCATCATGCACCTCATGTTGCTCTTCTACCTTCACTCACTCAGTGTGTGTGAGTCTGATGAAATGGAGGTGATGTGAGCTCATTCTGTGCAGAACTGAACGCTATAAACTACATCATTCGACAGTCTGTGTTTGCTTCTCTGAGAAAACAAACGGATGGAAAACTACTGTTCCCAGCTAATGCTTGTACAGGTTTTTGTAATTTTGTTCTTGGTGAAGTTACTGTTGCGTTCTCATTGCCTTTGTTTGTTACCTCACTGTTTCTTTATGGGGACTGTTTACATTGTAAATAAAAATGACTCCTGATTCAACTTTGTGACGTCTTCATTTTGTTGTTGTTTAATTTCAACAGTGCTATCATATGATGGAGTGTCTGGTTTGTTCATATATGGCTTACCTAATTTTCCATTGGTCTTTTTCCAGAGGTGTAACTAAGGTCAGAGGTCATCAGAGGCTCAACCAATCCTCCGCTGGAAGAATAAAAAATCCATCATCCATTTAGTGCACTTTACAGTTATACATGGAATATTAATATGTTCAATCATTTGAAGCTGAATGAGCAGTCCAGTCTTTGTGTTTGATAAATGTTGTCAGTAATTGTAACGCTTGCATTGGCCTGTATCTGTCCTTCTACTTTTCTTATTTTTCTTTTCTCTTGCTGTCTCTCATCATCATGTTGTGAAACAAGACCAGTTTTGGGCAAGCTACTCAAACATTTAGCTGTATAAAACACCAGCTGCTTCTCCAAAATGGCTCAGACATTAAAGCTAATTACACTACAAGTTAATTTGGTTGACTATATGATCCAAAAAAAAAAAAACTCCAAAGGAAATATTACCATAATAGGAAATAATTATTAGACCATAATGCTATATCAGATGGTTTTACTCAATAGTTATCAAATTAATGTATGGTATTTATACTTCAAGGTGGTTCAAAGAACGGTAGGCTACATGTAAAAAACAAACATGGTACTGATGATACGTCCAAAAAGCATGTGAACAATGCTGTGTGCGGTTCAGTGTTTCGGCCGTCACATGGAGAAGAAGTTTAAACCCTCAGGCTGGGGCTCTCTCTCGTTCCCACTGCCATTCCCCTGATATCTCTCTCTCACTGGAGTGTGTGTGTGTGTGCGCGTTTACTTTTTTTGCTAATTGTCTTGAACCAGCATGTCTACTGTAATGAACAGAACCGTCTCCAACTCATTGTAATTTGTTTGCAAATAATATACATTTAAAATATCACATTATGACCATGTGTTGTTTTAACTTAAAATGACTTCCAATACTGTAGATTTAACAAAACTATATTTTCTAAATTGACTAAATGTTAAATTTAGAACAAACTTCATGACAATATATTTATAGAAAAAACCTAATACTAAACATGTTATTGCATTATCATAAATCACATTTAATTATTTGTATAACTAGTTTTACTACAAAATCCAGTTAAACTATGGTTAGTGTAGCAAAACCATGGTTATGTTTTATTTGTAGTAAAATCATCATTATTTTCCATACGGCTTGTGTTTTCTGCTCTAGCGTCCTCTAAACCCGTCATAAACCCATGAGTAGAACTACACTTCTACTGTAACTCTACAATGTGCGTTAGCACAGTGGATCTCAACCTTTTCTATTCACAAAACATTTGCATTCTGTTCATTAACTCCAAGTTATTTAAACAAATTCAATACAGATTTAAGCCTTCAGTGATCTTTTTGCAAACACACTTTACACCACCGTCACTGCAGGAACTCCTCCAGCACCAGCACTTCCTCCGCTGTGATGAGCTAACACGAGTCACCGTCCCCGCGAGCCGAGCACTGGGGGGCAGAACCACACTCTAAAGAGTTATTATATTTAAAAACACTTTTGTAGAGAAATGAAAACAGGAGTGAAGCACCAATCATGACGTTTCATGGCTGATATTGATTTTTTTTTTACAAGCAAATTGGGCAAATCCAAAACCGGCTGCCAATTCGTTTCTGTAAGTTTATGGTTTACGAGCTTTATAAGAGGCCTTGAGCATCCGTAACCATCTGAAATTAGAGGCAACCACTGAATTTAGTCACAATCCAAACAGAGATGCTACACGTGCAGCATGAGCAGGTGCTTTAATTAAATGAATGAATAATTTCCAGACTTGGAGCAAAAACAGAATTCCGTCCGAGTGTGAAATGCTCCATCCGAAGCGCTGACCCAGCGGACTCTCCCGGACCGCAGGGGGCGCTGATGGACCCAGCGGACTCTCCCACGAGCCCTGGTACCCGATGTGCTCAAGCATTCAGTCACGCGAGACGCAGACACACACACGAGAAGTTTCAGTATTTGCAATTTCCAACTTTAATTTGGTAAAATCATACGATAAACACACATTTTCATTTTTCGTGCAGTGCACAGCCTCTAAACTAGTACGTAAAGCAAATACTCTAACTCTAAGGGCTCGGGTGACGTTCTCCCACACGATCAGGTGACCGAAAGCCTCGCTCACGCCCTCCTTCTGCAGCGAAGGCTCTCGGCCAATCCCGTCAGAGAACACCAGCGCCCAGTATGCAAATGCAACAATAGAGAATAACCACATGTTTCTGTTACTTAAGATTGCCGTGTGCCAGACATTCACTGGGGGTAAAGACACAAACAAAAAATAAAAATAAATACCGGAAAAACAAAAACAAACAAACAGAAGAACAACTGGAGAATCTGAACACTTTGCACTGATACACATTTACAAAAATATTTCTGTAACTTTTTCCCAAACCTTGGCATGGTTGTTTAGCATTCAAATCGTGGCTGCCAATTCAGAGTTCGATTGATCGGATTGAAACGTTTAGTCGGCGAGACCATTACAGATGCGAATTTAGGCGGACCGTAAACATTAAAAAGCTCACACTACCCCGAAAAATATAAACTTCACGCATACGGGTGACATTCAACATTCAAGTGCCAGTGTTTTTGTACTGTCTTTTGGTCAAGTTACTTGAAACTATCACTTTTAGGCTTATAAAAATAAATATTTCTCAAAAATGCTTAATAAATTACACAAACTAGCAGCAAAAGTAGAATCTAGTAATCTGTGCAAATAGCTAAATTCCCACTGCTAATCCCCCTGGTCCCAAATCAATCCTGGTTAACTATTGGAGAACCCTTCCCCTTTTGTAAACAAGCTGCGTTTCACTATCTTCACACACAATATTTGGAAGCTTAAGGACACGCACTCAAGACATTTATATAAAACCCTAGATGTGCAATAAAACGACTTTTGTAAAACTTGAAGGGCGTAACACAGAAGGGCCGAGAGTAGCACCACTGCTATCAAGTCACACAATACTGTCGAAGCATCGGCTTCACGTCACCGTTTTCAAATCCATGTCGAAAGGCACAACACGCTTGAGTAAATCTATTGCACTTCAGTTAAACGCGTCCCACTCGCCCTCGGCGGACGGCGGCACACACCCGCGCGAGCGACCCAGGGCTCATGGGAGTTTGAAAGAACCTGTCTTTGGCCAGGGATGCCACGGAAACCAACCGACCGACCAATGAGAGTCTGGTTTTACACTTAGCCACACCCCTGTCGTGTACGCTGAACTCTGACCCCGGCGCGCGCTAGCCCGGGGGACGCAAAGCCGTGTAAAGCCGAGGATGTCTTTTTTCGGAATTCAACGCAGCTTGAAAAAGAGAGAAAAAAAAAATCTAAATCAAAAGTGAACAAACGTTACTTGTAAGGAACGTAAAAGCCTGCTGCAGAAATCGATTTGAAAATCTCCTTGACCAAAAAACAAGAACACTAGCATGCGGATTTCTTCAGAGACGAGCCGGGCGTCCGGGGCCAGGCGCTCTGACGGCGTGGTCCTCGAGCAGCCATTGAACTCTTCGCTACGGAAGTCGCCACAAGCCTCCCATTATCAACTCCAAGAATGGGTTTGGAAGGACGTACAAGAGGTTAATCCAATTGCTACATCCTAATATTTTAAAAGAAAACAAGTTAAATAAAGTAATCCAACACCACTAAACAGCTAGTGTGTGTTAGTGAACTAGCAACACCACTAAACGGCTAGTGTGTGCGTGTGTGTTAGTGAACTAGCTTAGCTGCCTCAATGGTAGAGTTACACAGCGGAGTGGCGGAGGCAGACACGGTTCATCACAACAATCAAATTTAAGATTATCATATACTGGAATGGCTTGGTTTCTTTTCTCAGAAGACTACTGTCTCTTATAGATACCTCTACAGGATAGAGTGAGCAAGCATTCGATATTTTAACTCCCTTGTGATGCGGTTTTACCACACAAGAGGGAACGAGCCAATCGGGGGGCGGGGGGAGGGGCGGGGCGTAGGGGTCAGGCCCATGTGACATCAGCACTGGTGACCCCATCTGAAATTTCAGTTCAAAACGCGGTTGCGACAGACCATCCCAGAGTTTGCCAAGGTTTGATTACATCCAAGCTTATTTTGTTATACCATCCAAAACAAAAAAGTCATTTGGGGGGAGAAAACGAAGAAAGAAAAGAGAAAAGAAAAGAGGGGAAACAACTGTCAGCCAGACATTTAAAAAAAGAAGAAAAACAAACCAAAACACAGCGAGTATAAATTTAAAGGCACAGTACATTAACAAACGAATGATTCTCATTTAGTATAAAGAAATGAGATGTAGTGGAAAACTAGAGTCCGGGAACCGAAAGCAAACTCGGCTCCGCCTTCAGCACGGGTTCGGGACACTGCTTCCTGCTACGGCCAAGCCTTCGCTGTCCTGGCATCCCACAATCCCACGGGGCGAAAGCCTCTCCGGGTGGGGTCAGAGAATCACAGCTGGTAATGTACTGCAAAGTTCTTCAAAGCTACACAGGGTATATAGTCTGGCTATGGTACATCATGTGGTTTCCGTTCAGTGAGTTTGGCATGGTGATCCACTGTAATGGGGAGTGGGGTGGAGGAGGAGGAGGAGGAGGAGGGGGGGTCTCAGTTACCCCACCAGTCCACCTGAGAGTAGTTCCCTCCATAGCCATCACTGCTGTAGAAGTTCCCGAAGCCACCTGAGGACACACACACACACACACACACGTTCAGATGCGCTCGAGCGTTAGGCGTCACACACTCCTCTTTCCGACAGCTATTAGACTCCACTTTAGGCTCTGCTGCTCCAAATGACTAGAATGTGCTACTAAAGTCATTGTAATCGGAGTCATTATTACTTTTAGGGAGTGTTTTATCCACTTTTTAAGTGTGTGTTTTGTAATATGTTAGTATGTCTCAGGACATGTAACTCTGCCAGGCTGCTGTTGATGAGAACAGGGACTCGCCTGGTGAAAGAAGCTCAACTAATGCGTCATCGCTTGTCCCAGCAAAAACAGTTGCTTGTCCGGTGTGTTGCAAATACTTATTCTGAAGCAATATTCTCATGGTTTAATCAGCTTTGATATTTAAATCCGCATATTGTAATATCTGCACCTTTAAGGGGCATTTCCCCCTAAATATAAGCTTCATCTTTCATTTGAAATTCCTAAACTTGATCAATAATTCAAATTTATAATAAAACACTATAGGGCTGATCAAATTAAATAATTTACACTGAAAAAATTACAACTGCACTAAATAATGTTATGAGATCGTTTCTTTTGTATATTAAAAAAATATTTAAAACGTTGTAAAGAATGACACTTTAACACGAAACTAAAGCGCCAGTAGGTGGCGGCAGAGGAGCGTCTTAATGAGCGAGTCAGAGTCGTTTATTTAAGCGAATCGTTCAGGACAGAGGCAGATGTCTACGAGGAGCTCACTGAATCTTTGACTCGCTCCACACGCTGAATCGTTCAGGACAGAGGCAGATGTTTACGAGGGGCTCACTGAATCTTTGACTCGCTCCACACACTCAATCGTTCAGGACTGAAGCCCGGTTGAGTGTTGCTGAGAGATCTGCGATGGTTCTGCTGTGATCTTTATTTGGAACTATTTTCACGGCTGAAACGAAGTCAATATTGCGTCTAAAATTCTTAGTGACTTCATTTTTCATATAAAATCAATGTCACATTTTCAATCATGACGGTCAGGAAAACAGCACTCGTGTGAGGTTCAGGGCTCAACATAAAAAAAAAAATCCCCACTGGCCCCCGGGGCCAGTAGATCAGAGTTTTGGTGGCCCCTTATATATTTTTACTGGCCCTGAAAGAAATATAAGGAAAAGCACTTTTCCATTAAACTGTAGGCCTATTTATTGTATACATTAGGATTAATCAATACAGCAAAGGGAGTACAGGAACTAAGAGAGAGCCCCTGTATGCGAAAATAACCAGATGTCAGCCTGCAGTAGATTATTTGTCAATACCTGCTCTCTCCTCATCTCCATCACTCTTTCTTTTTTTTCTCAGTCTCCTCATCTTACTTATGCTTAAAGCTAAAGTTATTCATTCAAGAGCTGTGAGTGATTTTCTTTTTGCCTTTTGTTGTTTAATTCTCAGTAATGGCGCAATCCTCAGCATGTTTATTAGACTGGTTCCCCTTTAAGAACGAGTGCGGATCTAATAGTCTACTGATGCACCATATTTTCTCCCAAATATTTCCATAACTACGTCCATTTTAGACATAAACTGTTTAAGTGAATCTCCAAGGCGGTCATTTTGACATATTTTTGTGTATATTTGATCGTTTAGACGCGCTCATGAAGCCCAGTGTGTAATTTGCTTGTCTCGTTACGGTGTGTTTCGGAGCGCGCGCCGCATTATGAACAGCATCTCTTACGCAGATATTTGTGCTTTTAATAGCTCTTTTTATTATTAAACGCGTCCCGCAATTTAGCAACAGCAGAGACGGCATTTTACAACAATCACCGATCGTGCTGATTCTGGCTTAAAGTTTTAGTTAAGGTGAAATGGCAGCGTACTGCTGCGATGGGAAGGAAGTTGCGCTAGACAGAATGCGGCTATAGTTTTTAATGGTTTTACCTCAAATATTCTATAATCTTTGGAAGCCGAAATCTAAAATAAAATAAGACTAATATCACAGATCTAAAGTGTGCTACGGTTGAGTGTTTAGTTCTGTCCTCCGCTCTGTGGTCACTCATTAAGGTGCGCTGTCGTGCTGTGGCACCGCGTGAGAGATCTCTCTCTATCTGGACTGCGAATAGCAAAAATGCATCACAGACTAATGATTTAATAATATATCCAGAAATATCCAGAGAGCCTCAACACAACCTCGTTACCGTCAGGATTACATTCATTATCCACTATCGATCGCAACTCACAATAAATGTAATCAAATCAGAATCATTCTCTCGTTTTAGTGATTCACTAGTTGTTTTTGTTATTGAGGTTTTAATCCGGCTACTCGTCCGGTCAGGAGTAAAGCCTTCACTTGCCCCTTCAAAAACATCCGCTAGTCCTGGACAAGCGCTAATGTCGAGCCCTGCTGTCACTCAACCAGAGTGGAAAACACAGTAGTCAACATTTGAAGTGGATCAACAAAATGTTCAAAGTTGGCTTCGATAAGAACAGATATTGTTCAAAATGCATGTATAACTGATGCAAGGTTGGTCCACTTGAAGTGTTGACGCATGTGTACAGCAGTTACCGCCAGGGTTAGGGAGGTCCGGATGAGCCTTACCGCCACCGCCGCCGAAGCCGCGGTTCCCCCCGTGGCCCCCAGTGCTGCGGCCCCCCCGGCTGCCGAAGCCGCCGCTGCTGGTGCTGTTGCTGGTCTGACGGTAGTCTCGGGCTCCAAACCCACCGGAGAACCTGAGGAACACAGAACCAGTTTAATGAGGAGTCCACGAGAAGATCACAACACTCCTGAGCAATGCCTGGCGCGTGTGTGTGTGTGTGAATATATGTGTGAGTGAGTAGTGTGTATGTATGTGTGCGAGTGAGCGTGAGTGTGTATGTACGTGTGGGAGAGCGTGTATGTGTGAGAGTGAGTGAGTTTGTGTGAGTGAGTACGCATGTGCGTGTGTGTGTGTGAGAGTGAGTAGTGTGTATGTACGTATGTGAGTGTGTGTGTGTGTGTGTGTGTGTGTGTGAGTGAGTAGTGTGTATGTACGTATGTGAGTGTGTGTGTGTGTGTGTGTGAGAAGTGTGCATGTATGTGTGAGTGTATGCATGTACACGTGTGTGATTGAGTGTGTATGTGTGAGAGTGAGTAGTGTGTATGTACGTATGTGAGTGTGTGTGAGAGTGAGTAGTGTGTATGTACGTGTGAGTGAGCGCGAGTATGTACTTGTGAGTGTATGCATGTACACGTGTGTGATTGAGTGTATGTGTGAGAGTGAGTGAGTTTGTGTGAGTGAGTACGCATGTGCGTGTGTGAGGTGAAGGGAAGGGCAGGTGTGTGTGTGTGTGTGTGTGTGTGTGCTGACCTCTTGGAGCGCCCGCGGGTGCTGCTCTTGTGCTGGTGTTCGTAGGCCAGGCTCTCCAGCCACGACGGCACCTCCTGCTTCGCCTCCACCAGGATGTCCAGCAGGTCCTTCGTGATGTTGCCGTTCTTATCGTTGAAGAACGACGTAGCGAGACCTGTGGCGAGCACACCGAGCACGAGTCAGACTGGGACTCACACACACCGCAGATGAAGCCCACACTACCAGTCTAACGTTCGGGTCGCAAGGCTTGTAATGTTTTTAAAAGCGGCCTCTTCAGCTCACCAAAGCTGCACTCGCTTCATCAAAATAAAAGCAATAGAAAACAGATTTAAATTGTAATTCTCTATGTGAATATACAGTAAAGTGTAATTTATTCCTGTGATAAAGCTGTATTTTCAGCATCATTACTCCAGTCTTCAGTGTCACATGATCCTCCAGAAATCACTCTAATATGAGGATCTGATGCTCAAGAAACATGATTATTTTTTGTATTTGTAATCAAATAAATGCAGCCTTGGTGAGCAGAAGAGCCTTCGTTTAAAAACATTAAAAATCTTACAGATCCAGAACTTCTGACGGGATGTGTACATGCAGGTGTATCGATGATGATGATGATGATGTCATAGTTACCCAGGTTGCCCACACGGCCGGTACGCCCGATGCGATGGACGTACTCCTCGATGTCGCTCGGCAGGTCGAAGTTGATGACGTGCTTCACGTTGGAGATGTCGAGTCCGCGGGCCGCCACCTGTGGACGAGAGTGTGAGACCGGCAGCTCAGAGGTCAGAGGTCACACCTTACACCAGTGGAGTGACTCTAGGGTCGTCAATCACTGATGATCTTTACAGCGGAAGTGAATCATAACTTTATCTGGACAATAACTTTATTCTAGAGCTGCTGTAAAGCCTGTTAAACTGATACTGTAATCTCCTGTTAAAGCATGAGCAATGACATCATATTGCTGAGAAAACCCAAACGCCTGATTGAGTGTTTAGACTTTGAGGATTAAAGAGAGAGAATGGATTCTCTTCATGGCACAGGGGTCGTCCACACACATTTGAAGGCAAACTCTTCATATAAAAGTGCCCCGATGAGCCCTGTAACACAAGCGGAGCAAGGAAAGCCACGTACGGCGGTGGCCACGAGGATGGGGCATCTCCCGGACCGGAACTGGTGCAGCGCCTCCTCTCGGTCGCGCTGGGAGCGGTCCCCGTGGATGCTGGTGCACGCGTAACCCTCGCGGTACAGGAAGTCCTCCAGAGCGTCCGCTCCCTTTTTGGTCTCAACAAACACCAAAGTCAGAGATTCTTTACCTAGTGGACGAGATGAAGACGATGAGCACCTGAGGAAGGCCTTCAGCAGGAGCAGAAGCTAATGAATGGCAAACAGGAAGTGACAAGCATTTGGATCTCACAGAAGTGGAAGATTAAGACTAGTGCAGTTAAAGCCAATGCTGAACCTCACTGTGCTGTCCTGCTAAACGCAGATAACAGCAGTCATGTGACGTTACAGGGTGTGTTTGCCGGTCAGCGCTGGGACTCACGGCCGTTTCCTGAAACTATGGTCGCAAACTGGTCGTTCAGCCGCGCTGGTTAATGATGTCACCAGTGTAGGAGTGATCACTACTGCTAATGAATCTGTATGAGATCGAGTTAACGCCTGATGTTTTACTATAAATTAGACACGGCCTCTGAGGAATATTTCTAATTTTTATTTTGCTTTATTTCCAATTCACTCATGACTCGTTCTTGCGCACTAGAGTTCGTTCACACACACACACACACTTCAATAATGACGCTTTCAATCTCTCGACAAACTAAAGACGTAAATGACATTTGTATGTATTCTAAATTAAAGACACAGATTGCACTGAATGTCAGATTGCTTGGGATTTATTGAGTCACGTCATGCAAACGAGAAACTGCTTCTAGCTCGAGATCTGTCGCTCACACACACACTCCTCTGCGATGCTCACACACACTCCTCTGCGATGCTCACACACACTCCTCTGCGATGCTCACACACACTCCTCTGCGATGCTCACACACACTCCTCTGCGATGCTCACACACACTCCTCTGCGATGCTCACACACACTCCTCTGCGATGCTCACACACACTCCTCTGCGATGCTCACACACACTCCTCTGCGATGCTCACACACACTCCTCTGCGATGCTGTCGCTCACACACACTCCTGCGATGCTCACACACTCCTCTGCGATGCTGTCGCTCACACACACTCCTGCGATGCTCACACACACTCCTCTGCGATGCTCACACACACTCCTGCGATGCTCACACACACTCCTCTGCGATGCTCACACACACTCCTCTGCGATGCTCACACACACTCCTCTGCGATGCTCACACACACTCCTCTGCGATGCTCACACACACTCCTCTGCGATGCTCACACACACTCCTCTGCGATGCTCACACACACTCCTCTGCGATGCTCACACACACTCCTCTGCGATGCTGTCGCTCACACACACTCCTGCGATGCTCACACACTCCTCTGCGATGCTGTCGCTCACACACACTCCTGCGATGCTCACACACACTCCTCTGCGATGCTCACACACACTCCTGCGATGCTCACACACACTCCTCTGCGATGCTGTCGCTCACACACACTCCTGCGATGCTCACACACTCCTCTGCGATGCTGTCGCTCACACACACTCCTGCGATGCTCACACACACTCCTCTGCGATGCTCACACACTCCTCTGCGATGCTGTCGCTCACACACACTCCTGCGATGCTCACACACACTCCTCTGCGATGCTGTCGCTCACACACACTCCTGCGATGCTCACACACACTCCTCTGCGATGCTCACACACACTCCTCTGCGATGCTGTCGCTCACACACACTCCTGCGATGCTCACACACACTCCTCTGCGATGCTCACACACTCCTCTGCGATGCTGTCGCTCACACACACTCCTGCGATGCTCACACACTCCTCTGCGATGCTGTCGCTCACACACACTCCTGCGATGCTCACACACACTCCTCTGCGATGCTGTCGCTCACACACACTCCTGCGATGCTCACACACTCCTCTGCGATGCTGTCGCTCACACACACTCCTGCGATGCTCACACACACTCCTCTGCGATGCTCACACACTCCTCTGCGATGCTGTCGCTCACACACACTCCTGCGATGCTCACACACTCCTCTGCGATGCTGTCGCTCACACACACTCCTCTGCGATGCTCACACACACTCCTCTGCGATGCTCACACACACTCCTCTGCGATGCTCACACACACTCCTCTGCGATGCTCACACACACTCCTCTGCGATGCTCACACACACTCCTCTGCGATGCTCACACACACTCCTCTGCGATGCTGTCGCTCACACACACTCCTCTGCGATGCTGTCGCTCACACACACTCCTCTGCGATGCTCACACACACTCCTCTGCGATGCTCACACACACTCCTCTGCGATGCTCACACACACTCCTCTGCGATGCTCACACACACTCCTCTGCGATGCTCACACACACTCCTCTGCGATGCTCACACACACTCCTCTGCGATGCTCACACACACTCCTCTGCGATGCTGTCGCTCACACACTCCTGCGATGCTCACACACACTCCTCTGCGATGCTGTCGCTCACACACACTCCTGCGATGCTCACACACTCCTCTGCGATGCTGTCGCTCACACACACTCCTCTGCGATGCTCACACACACTCCTCTGCGATGCTGTCGCTCACACACTCCTGCGATGCTCACACACACTCCTCTGCGATGCTGTCGCTCACACACACTCCTGCGATGCTCACACACTCCTCTGCGATGCTGTCGCTCACACACACTCCTCTGCGATGCTCACATACACTCCTCTGCGATGCTCACACACACTCCTCTGCGATGCTCACACACTCCTCTGCGATGCTGTCGCTCACACACACTCCTGCGATGCTCACACACTCCTCTGCGATGCTGTCGCTCACACACACTCCTCTGCGATGCTCACACACACTCCTCTGCGATGCTCACACACGATGCTGTCGCTCACACACACTCCTCTGCGATGCTCACACACACTCCTCTGCGATGCTCACACACACTCCTCTGCGATGCTCACACACACTCCTCTGCGATGCTCACACACACTCCTCTGCGATGCTCACACACACTCCTCTGCGATGCTCTCACACACACTCCTCTGCGATGCTCACACACACACACTCCTCTGCGATGCTCACACACACTCCTCTGCGATGCTCACACACACTCCTCTGCGATGCTCACACACACACCTCTGCGATGCTCACACACACACACTCCTCTGCGATGCTGTTTGCGAATGTTCGCTGTAACTACGACTCGCTGAACTGCTGATAACGACGGAGCTTGTGACCATAGTTGGCTCACGATGCTTTGGGAAACACACCCCAGTTCAGCACGGCACACACACTTCATGCACAGATCCAGCTGAAGGAACCAACCACTGGAAAGGAGCATGGGGGGGGGGGGTCAAATAAAAGATCCTAACACCATACGAGAACTACATCTCATTTGACATGGCAAAAGGGGTTGGAAAACAATGTTCAAGCAAAATAAAGAGGTGAGATGAGACTTGCATTTGTTCCACTTCCCGTGGAGAGATAAACGTCTCTACTCACCAGGTTTTTCTACGTTCTCCCCCGTATTGTCCTGAACCTCACTCGGAATAACTAAATAGAATCAGACCTTATGATGAGCTTCAACAAATATCAGTTTCATTCTAGGTATGGCATACATGGGTTCAGATGAAGCTCTACTGCACTATGGGAGGACCGTACAGAGACTGAACATCTAAAGCACTGAAAACTCTTCATATTCAGCAGTATTACCCAGCCTGCACTGGCCCTGCTGGACGAGCAGGGCGATGACATCACTGCAGATCTGAACTCATTCTATAACTGATGTACTTCACACTGTTATTGAACCAAACATACACTGATCGGACTTACAATTACTGTTGATTTTTCAGAGCTGAACTCGGTTTGCATCATTGAATTGTTATTTTCCCGTTTCATCACCATAAAAAATCTGCATTATATGAAGTGCTAAATAACTATGGGTGACTGGATCTGTGGCCTGATCTCCCTGAACCTTCACAATACTGGTGTTTAGAGCAGTGTTTCCCAACCCTGCTCCTTGAGGCACACCAACAGTGCACATTTTGGATGTCTCCCTTATATTTCTGGTCTTGGAGTGTCTACTAACGAGCTGATTCAGGTGTGATCGATTAGGAAGAGTTGGAAAATGTGTAGTGTTGGTGTGCCTCCAGGAACAGGGTTGGGAAACACTGGTTTAGAGGGCCATTTCATATTACACTGAAACCCAAGAGCCCTCAGCAGAGATTACTTTACTGAGACCTCCTCAATATGAGGCGTGTGGAGCAGAGCCGCCATGGCCATCTGAGCGGACCACACGCCTGAGCTCTGGACATCAGGGCAGAGACACGTACCTGTGGCGTTCAGCAAGTCAAGGAGGAAGGACCTCTTGTCGTTTTCCTCCACCCACACCACCTTCTGTGTGATGTTCTCCGAGGTGGACCCGACCCGGCCCACCGCCAGGAAGATGTACTCCTCCAGGAAGTCACGAGCCAAGATCTGAGGAACATTAGAACACCATAACGAACCGTCCAAGAAACCCGAGTCTCAGTCTCCACACTGTCCATCCTACACCGTACGCCAGATTAAAATAAGTGTCACAAAGTGTAGTGTTGAAGAGTGTGGCCGGAACGTCTACTATTCCCGGTGGATTATCGAAGTGTGGATATTACCCACAACCCATTGTGCTTTGGAGGAGGAACTACAAACACAAGTAAAAAGTAAAAAAAAAACACTACAAAACATGGCGGATATGCGCGACCGACGGCGAGAGGTTTAGATAAAGGTTTGAGCGACTCAGTTTAAACTGATAATAAAATATTTAATGTTATTCGTATTATATTTGTATAAGTTTTAAATGCCTCGGGTCTGCAGATCAACGTGCTTCTGTATTTCTCTGATACAGTAGGAAATAAGAGGATTTTAACAGATGATTGACAGGTCAGTTTGCGTGACAGGGCAACCATTAAACACGCAACTGTATGACGTGACACATTTACATTTATGGATTTGGCAGACACTTTTATCCAGTGACTTACAATGCATTTCAAGCTACACATTTACACTCTTATCAGTTCTAGCTTTCCCTGGGAATCGAACCCATGACCTTGGCGTTGCAAGCGCCGGCGCTCTACTGTTTGAGCTGCAGGAAAGCTATAGCAGGACATCCCAAGACTCACCTGGATCTCCTTGGGGAAGGTGGCGCTGAACATCATGGTCTGTCGGAGGCCTTTGGGAGGCATGGTGTCCTGCTCCACGATACGCCGGATCTGTGGCTCGAAGCCCATGTCCAGCATGCGGTCCGCTTCATCCAGAACTAGGTAACTAGAGACAGAAACAGCTCACGGTCAAGCCACAGACAGATGTGATGTGAACAGATGTGACCCGGACCACAGACCCAGTCTCGGGTCGCACAGTACATCTGTGGCCATAGCAACAACACTGTACGGGTCAAAATTATAGATTTTTCTTTTATGCCAAAAATCATTAGGATATTAAGTAAAGATCATGTTCCAATAAGATATTGTACATTTTCTACCGTAAATATATAAAACATTTATTTCTGTGAGTGAATGCAGCAAATCACGGACATTAATGACCAACTTTAAAGGGGATTTTCTCAATGTTTCGATTTTTTTGCACCCTCAGATTCCAGATGTTCAAATAGTCTCGGCCAAATATTAATGTCCTAACCTAACAAACCATACATCAATGGAAAGCTTATTTATTCAGCTTTCAGTCGATGTATATATCTTATATAAAAAGAAAATGGCCCCATGGGCAGATGCTTGACGTACTTGCAGTAGTCCATGCCGATCTTGCCCCGCTCCATCATGTCCACGAGCCGGCCCGGTGTGGCCACGAGCAGATGACAGCCTCGCTCCAGGTCCCGGATCTGCTGGCCGATGTCAGCGCCGCCGTACACCACACAGGGCCGCACCAGAGACCGGTACGCAAACTGGAGGAGACGCCAGGGTTAGACCGCTCAACTGACCCTAATGACATCAGGCTAGGGAATCATTTTAACGATTCCAATTCTCAATTCCAATAAGGTATAAAAAAAAACAGATATCATTCACATTTAGTCATATTGCAAAACATTTAATTGTAGATTAATATCATGAACACAAATCATCAGCTATAGAACACTTACAGCAGCGTTTGCCTGTGATTTAAAAACGCTAGAGAAACAACTAGCCGAACTAATGTAAATATCAAGCATTATTAAAGTAAACACTCAGTAATTAAACAAATATAAACTAGCAAATCACAACAAATAAACAACTGAAGAAATATAAGATTGAAACAAACAGTGTTTTAAGATTTAGGTGTTTGGGGCAGAAACTAATCGAATGTAAAATAACACTGCACTTTAATAATAAAATATACATTACAAAGAGTTACAGAAGTTATTCAGTGAAGAACGAGTGTGTGTTCTCCGTCTTCTGTTGTGTGATTTAGGGCTGGTCCGAATACCATTTTTTGAGCTTCGATAGTAATGAACATCGAATATTCGAAGCTTCGGAATCTCTCTATGTCTGTCTGTCCGTTTGCATTTTGGTTATTTCGAGAACCGTTCATCCTAACGACTTCACAAGGAGTGCAGTGTCGTATTTGGTGCAATATAGATATAGACAGGCGAGACACGTTCAGAATTAATAAACTTATTAAACTACAGAACAGCACAAGTGGCGCGCCTCACGCGAGCAGAGCTTTTGCTCCGAGAACGGACACTGCATTAGTGATATAAAACACACAGGTCTGTTAACTTAAATATTAGACTACCTTATTAAAAATATTGCTCAAGTTAACAGACCTGTGTGTTTTATATCACTAGTGCGATATAAGCCCTGCTCGCGTGAGGCGCGCCGCTCCTTTAAATCTACCCTACTTTGTCAGTAATTTGTTAGTGAGAAAAATATTAGACTACCTTATTAAAAATATTGTCTTATAATATTTCTCACTGACAAAGTAGGGTAGATTTAAACAAATAAAAACGAAATTTAAATAAAGAAAAAAGGAAAAAAAAAATAAACGAACTAAATAAAGAACACGGTAGCAATAACAATAACAATTTCAATAACTTTATATTTCGCAGTAGATTAATTTAGATTGATAATAACGGGTAAAAAAGGATTATACATTTTGTTTCTATTATTCTATTTTCCACAATGTCAAAGCAACGCAGCTTAACCCAAAACACGAGCTCAGGCACTTCTGTCCACACACACTCCGCTGTTCTGCTCTAGCCAGAGATACTCCCGTTGCAGGAACACTTTTAGTAGTCCAAGAAAACGCAAATATATTTATTAAGTAGTTATATGTTAAGTATTATATTTCACCAGATTTTATAGTGTAAAACATTCAAGCGAGAATGAGAGCCGTTTCGAGGAGGTTGCCAGGTGTGCAAAAACCCCCCCTGAATATTCCAATGTTACATTTTCAAATCGAATACCAACCCACCGAACGAATATTCGGGTCCAGCCCTAGTGCGATTAGTGTTATTATAGAGACAGCAAGAATATTAGTGCTGTCACTGTGTGTGTATTTT
The DNA here is from genome assembly GCA_029959095.1 of Rhinichthys osculus. Taxonomy (NCBI): domain Eukaryota; kingdom Metazoa; phylum Chordata; class Actinopteri; order Cypriniformes; family Leuciscidae; genus Rhinichthys; species Rhinichthys osculus. The sequence continues at coordinate 265,607 of JARWKJ010000010.1, forward strand.
ATTACTTTAAACCCACCATAAAGGAATCGATAAGAGGAACCAAATTAATTTTATAACAAGTATCCGATTCGCCACTCTCGTGGTGGTTTACCTTCCTGGCCTCGTCGTAGATCTGGAGCGCCAGCTCTCGTGTCGGGGCTAACACCAGGGAGATGGGATACTGCTTACGCCGGCCATACTTCCCGTTTTCCTGAGGACAAGAACACACCCAGTTAAGACCTGTTAAGACCCAAGACATTTCTTGACCCGTTCCCGGACAGACGAGTCGGTACCTGTGCGCTGTTCTTGGCCGCCTGCAGCGCTTCTCCCGGGCCCTCGGTGTAGATCTGGCTCAGAACCGGCAACAGGAACGCCGCAGTCTTACCAGAACCTACAGGCACAAACACGTGTCAATCGAGTGCGGTGTGCCACACACACACACACACACACACACACACACACACACAAGCTGACGTCTGACCTGTCTGTGCGCACGCCATCAGATCTCTCTTGGACTTGATGATGGGAATGGCGTACTTCTGGACCGGAGTGGGTCGTGTGTAGCGGCTCAGGGCGATGTTACCCATAATGATCTCGCCCATCTCCAAATCTTGGAACTATCACCAAAAAACACAAAGATGTTAAATTAAAACCAAACCATTAATTCCCAATTGAACTGTGCAGGAGATCTTCAGGCCACTCACGCTCTCGATGTGCTGTGGGCAGTTCTGGCCTGTGGCTTCGACAGGAATGTCATCATATTTCTCAAAGTTAATCCCGGTGTTGCTGGCAGCGAACAGCTCACTGCGAGAAACCGGAAACAAGCGTCAGGCAAAGCACCGCTTCGGGTTTAAACCCAATGCAACGTCCAGTTCATATCAATGGATGCATGTGCAAGACTAGCACATATGAGCACCATAACTACCTCATTCCGTCGCTCTTTGATGAATTATTAAACATTCTATTAGCCATTAGAAAACAAAGAGGGAAAATGAAATTGCTTAATGGAGGAAAAAACTAGGTGACACACAGGAAACAGGATTTGTGTTTGAGGGTTAGGGAAGTGGAGGACGTCACATCAACACTCACTGTTCCTGGCGCTCGTTGGGAGGCAGCGGCTTGGACCAGTCCTCTTCATCCCGGGAGTCTTCTCCCCAGCGGCTGTTGCCACCGCCCCCGAAGCCGCCGCGCTCGTACCTGCCGGACACACACACACGCTTCAGGCCTGTACACACTCCGATTTCACACTGAGACGGCGCTTTTATTAATGTAAACGTGGGTAAAGAGCTGCTATGGTGTGGACTGCCAAACAGAGGTCTTTAAAAACGATGATGTAAGTTTAGTCATGTGACGCATCTACTGTACCAATAGATATTCATGTTTATAGCGGTACTGTGCGGTTCACTTTCACACCGTTGCTGAAATATGTTCTTCATATCAATGACAGAATTCACTCACGTTAGCTGTCCTGCGGGAGAACATTAGCAGTGGCGTTTCAGACCAAACACACACTGGCGAGCGAGCGGCCTGACCATCGGCGAACGCGGAGATATTCTGATAAATGAAATGATCCTGCTAGAAGAATTGCGCGACAACCATTTATTTCCCCGTCTGCATCATCTCAGCGCTTCTGTGAGGGCTTACACACGCGCAGTCAAGGGGAGTTTAGCGTTTAAGAGTTTCTCATCCGCACTGAAACGTCCTAATGGAGAACGTTTATAAACAAAAACGCCGTTTTCAAATGTATCCGGATAAATGTAGACGTAGCCTTAGCTAAAGCTAGGAGCGACAGACTCCTGTAACGTGCTGAAGAGGAGTGAAGAGGTCTTACCGGCCCCTGGAAGAAGAGCCGCGGTCGTTGAAGAAAGAGGACTTGCCCCGGTCAGAGCGCCCACCGAAGCTGTTGTACGCCGCGTCTTTAGGGGCGTTCCACCCACCGCCATCTGTCATGACCACACACACACACACACATCAGAACACGGCAGGTAACGCAAGTCATCAACTCACATTCATTTATAAAGCGCTTTACAACACCGTTTCAAAGCAGCTTCACAGAGATAACAGGCAAATAATGCAACAGTCCAGCTTAAAGGTGTCATGTGACCCTTACGGAGAGACTGAACCTGGACACTTCTGAATGTTAGTGGAGACGTTTATGTAGTTGTGGAGTTACACTGATCATCGCATCATCATGTTTAACTCTTACACAAGTGTCCAGTTCCCCGCCAGAACGGTTTCAGGCTTTGCTGGATCTTCTGCCATGCGTGAGAACTGGTCTCTGGTGGCGCTCGCCGAACCGAACGGAAACGTGCAGATTAAGGGCCGGGAATATTATGATAAGATCCTCTTCATACGGCAGAAGCGGAGGAAATCTGAAGGGCTTATTTTAGACGTGCTCTCAGAGAAAGGCTCAGCAGAACACCGTTACTGGGTTTCAGGTTTTCTGTGTCGGTCGAAGCGCCGGATTACAGCACTTCCACAGCGAAGGACAGATTATCATGATATGTCCCTTTAAGTTAGTTTAGCGATGGTACATTTTTGTTGTAAAAAAGTTATCTTAGTTTATATATACAGCCGCTCTGGAGAAACAGTGATGTCATCGTCCAGCTCAGCTCTCATATAATGCAGTCAGTGCAGGAGATCAATAATATTGCTGAATATTAAACTAAGCAAGACAAAAGCCAAAGGCGACAGAGGAACCAAAACTCCATCAGGGACAGAATGGAGGAAACCAGACTCAGTCTCAGCTCTGGCCGACGAACAACAGTGTGTGATTATGATTGAGGTCAGAGGTCATAAGACATGCCTGCGCTCTGCAGAGTCTGGATGGGGTTGAAGGATCCGCCGGGTTTGCCCCTGAACCCTCCTCTTCCCCCGCGGTCGGTGCGCATCGGCCCGCGCCCGAACCCGTTCCCTCCGTTCATACGGGGCCCGTCGTGGAAGCCGTTCACGAAGCCGTTGCTGCGGCCGTTATCCCATCCTCCGGGGGAATCTGAGAGAGAGGAGAGCACGGGTTATTGCACACCGGACACACGTCTTCAGCCGCTGCAGCCGGAGCGAGAGAGGAGCATTCTGGGACGCAGAGGCGCACGCAAGCAGTTAGTACAGCAGGAGCAGTGCGCTCCACTCCGCCGCCCTCACACTGTGCAAATGCAGAAATCAAAGCAAAGCAAATATGTCCGAGTCTGCGTGATCTTGGAGACAAACGCCAAAATAACCTGTTAGTTACGATTCCAAGTGTGTGCCGAGAACTACGTGTGGACTCATGCATCTCTGAGCACTTCTCCCCTCAGCTGAGGCTGTCAGAAGAGACACTTACAGCTAGCGGGCGCCACTGGGAAGCCGCTCTGTCTACCAGAGGAACTCACGCCTGCTAAGAGAAGAGACGTGCGGTCAGGAGGACACGGGCCAGGGGGACTAAAGGTCAAAGGTCAAGGGGCGGAGAGACACGGCCAGTGCGTTTCAGACAAGCTCTGGTGGAGTTTCAGAAGCAGGTCTGAGCTTCACATGCCAGCACAGCGATCCCTCGTGTGATTGGACAGAGGGTGAGGCACAGCCGCCCGGAAGCGCCCGTGGAAAACCACGGTTGTGTTTTAGGATGTGAACATCATGAAGACGAGGGCAGCTGTAGGGCACTAGATGCACGTCACACACGGAGAACCCTACACACACGCTGAGCCACAAGTGGGATTTAAATGTTAGACAATTACAAGTTTTTCACGGCATTGGAGTTTTGCGAGGGCTAAAGATCGTTCACACAGAATAGCTACAGTAGTCAACACTGTAAGTGGATCAAAAGAGTGCATCAAAGTTGTCCTGAGGCAAGAACGGGCACTGCTCCAAACTCATGTTTAACTTTGATGAAAGGTTTTGATCCACAGATGTTGACGCCCGTCCACACAATAACATGTGGCTTGTTAAAGGATTCTGATTGGCAGTCAATGGTTATATCATTCATCAACTGGAAAAAATTGAAAAAACACTATAGTCTCTGTGCCGATATTGTTATGCACTGCTATTCTTTTACATTTACAAAGATTTTTAAAACAATATCTACTACTAGATGTAACGGGGCACTTCAACATCAGCAGCGCAGAGGAGGTGTACGTACCGTTTTTGGGACCTTCTTTGTTCCTTAAATGAGGTGGAATGTAACGCCCTGGTGAAGGACAGACTTTGTTAGCATGGCAAACACACACATTACTTCATCTCTAGAGTTAATCACTTCCTGGGCTTAAACGGCATGATTAAACAAGATGTCAGAGCTGATCTGAAACGGGTCTAAGATGCAGATACTCACTTCCAGGGATTCCTTCAGCGTTGTTCAAGTCTAGCACAGCGAGCTGAAAGAGAAACGAGATGAAACCATAAACACCTGAACCGGGTCATCGAGAAAAGCGAATAACGTCACTTCCGGCAGAGGGCGCGCGAGAGCTCGGGCTCATTCAGCACAAAAGATCACGGAGGACAAACAAATTTATAATTGAACGTCATCAAAAACACTAATTTACTCGAACCCTTCCTGTAGAGTAAGTTGTAAATTGGTTTAGACAACTGCATGTCAAGCACAAGGCTGATTAACAGAAATAAACATCGCCACATCCAAATTAAAAAACCGAAACCCGAGCCGAAAGACAGAATAAAAGCCGAGTGTCGCTGAGGTAAATTACGCCACTAACGTTCACAACACCTTTAACACGCGTCATGCCTTAATTCAACGCGAACAAAACGGATTATTTATTATTAATGACTTGTCAAATTATATTAATAACCTTAGAAGATTCTGAATGTTTCAGTCGAGATATTCATGTCGGTTTGCGTTCATTTAACGTACAGAATATTAAAGTACATTACGACATGAAATGACAGCGAATATAAACCTTGATAGCAAATGCAGTGAAACGGGGAACTGGTCAGACAAAGGCCCAGAAGAAGCTAAACAACAGGCCCGAGCGTCTCTCAAATCCGCCAGATTAAAGTTTCTCCTCGCGGGATTTAATGTGTCCGAACGACATCATAATCTACACACACATCCATATTTGAAACACGCAATCCTCCCGAAACCCTCTAATGGAGCATCACATGAACACTGCGATGAAACGCAGCGGCGCGTGACGAATAAACGCTCCGCGTTCCGACGCGCCGCATCTCCGCCATCATCCGCGCATCGACAGCAGCGCCTCCATCTTAAACACGCAGCGCGGCTTCAGCGTCACCTCAACCCGCCCGAAACTGCCCGAACCCCCGCGATGGACACCGGCTCACCTGCTGGTCTAGACCGTGTACATTCTCGACGGCCACATGACTCATAACTAACGAGTGGTGAAGGTTGATCTCGCGCAAAAACAGGGTTCTTTGTTTGCCGGTATGTTGCTCGTGCTCGCGCTGCTCGTGTCCGGTGATTCCTCTCTCGACGCCGGTCGGTCAGACTTATAACTTTGAGAAAAAAAAATGAAAGAAAAACGGTTTATTCCACAAAACGTAAACGTTGCTTTAAAATGAAACGTGTCGGTTTGAGTTTTCGTCCGTGTGTGTGAAAGTGTTGCGCGTCGAACTCGAGCTGCGCGTCTCTATCGGTCTGAGGGTGAAATAAGAGCGCAGCGGAAACCGCGTCACTTTATTGGACGACGCGAGACGACAGATCTCACCGCGTGACGCGTTCTCGCGAGACTTCGAGGAGCGACGCCACATTGATCTGTTTACAGTAGTGAATGCGGCCTAGTGGCGATTATAAAGTTTATCTCCATAATCTGTCAGCCATTTAACGCGCGCATTTTGTCTTTTAAAGTCCCCCTCCTGCAAACAGGGTTAATTTGCTCTAGAAGCGCGCGTCCGTAGTTTTGATCTACTACAGGACACGCGCACTAGAGCCGAGGAATGCATGAGTTAATAGCATGAACCGTGAATGCGGTGTCAGTGCTTCGGATAAATGCCAAATTCGTGTAAATATGAGCAAACATGACTTGCCTTCTATTAGAATGCGTTTGCAAGTATCAGTGTGTGTGTCTTCCATCAGGGCATGTGTGTGTGTGAAGTGTAAATTCATGTTAAAAGTGCTGTCCACTCGCTTAATGAAGCATTTCACTAGAATTATGAATTCTCCAAAAACATGGAGCTGCATTAAAACTGCCTGCTACTTAAATGCCAGAACATGATGCTTTAAAACACATTAAACTACAGGCCTTTTTAGCCTTTGTCTTGCTTTGGGTACATTTAATTTAATATTCAGCAATATTATTGATCTCCTGCATCGACAGCATTATATGAGAGCTAAGCTGAACTGGACGATGACATCACTGTGTTCTCCAGAACGGCTGTATATATAAATTAACTAAATTAATAACCTTCTTACAACAGAAATGAACCATCTCTGAACTTGGACTGACGCTGTTCTCTTCTGGAAATAAACTGTTGCATTATTGTCTTGTTATCTCGGTAAAGCTGCTCTGAAACTGATGTAAAGCGCAGGGTAATAAAGCTGACTCGACTAAAGCCAGAGCATCAAATGTGGGTCAGTGTATTAGACAGACGGGTTAATCAAATACCATTTATTTTGACCGTTAAAGTATAATTTTACAGTGTGCTGGGTTTGTACAGTGCTCGAGGGCCGTCGAGGAGAATTATTCATGCACATTTCACAAAAACAGCTGTAGAATTCAAACAAAATTAAACCCTGAAAAGGAAAACCAAAGCAGAAGGCAAATGTCATTCTAAGCGGTTCACACACACACACACACACACACACGAGCAGACTGAGGCTTGAGGCTGTTAGCCGGCCGGAGCTGTGGTGATCACGGTTACCCCCCCCCACTGGAGCCTGGGCCTCTGGCTGGGTCCGGGTTCTGGACGATCTCCACCTCTACCAGATGATTTAACAAGCGTGTGTGTGTGTATGTGTGTGTGTGTGTGTGTGTG
>JARWKJ010000010.1:274685-337185 GCA_029959095.1 Rhinichthys osculus
AGTGCAGAAGCGAACTGATATTGAGCGGTAGTACGAAGTCTGACGTAGTCAAGCTAACACTTTTATGACTAACTCTGATTGTGTTCGTCTGAAAGAAGAGTGTCATACACACACCTAGGATGGCTTGAGTGCGAGTAAATCATGGGGTAAATTTCATTTTTGGGCGAACTATCCCTTTAATGTCCGACTGTACGGCAGTCAAGAGCGTTAGAACGGAGTTGTGCGTCCTCCATCAGGGAGCGCTCGGGCGTGAGCTCGTCACACGCGGATTGAAACAGTCGCTACACAGAAATCTCTAACGCTAGTTTTGGCCGCGGCTCGTCTTGAAGAACGGAGATCGTCTGGCGGAGTCGCAGGAGGAATCCCTGAGTCAGATCTCCCACACCCACAGAAGCTCCACGAGGGTCATGTGATCCACACACACTACTGTCAAAAGTTTGAGGTCAGTAAGATTTTTTTAATTTTTTAAAAATTGTATTCATCAAAGACGCATCAAAGTGATCAAAAGTGACAGTAAAGACATTTATAATTTTAATCCTGAGAAATAAAATGTATCAGTTTCCACAAAAATATGAACTGTTTTCAACCCTGCAAAAGTTAGCCTGTGCTAAACGCTAGGCTAGTGGTGTGTGTGTGTGTGTGTGTGTCTCACCTGCTGATACTGAGACGGTGCCGCTGGAGAGGGAGGATAGAGGGCCGTGTCTTCAGGCGGCGTCGAGTCGTGCTCGTCAGGGGCTTCCTGATCGTCCGGCTCCTGAACACACCAAACAAACGTGTGTGTTGAGCTAGCAGAGAGCAGTGCTAACGCCACGGCTAGTGCTAACGCCACGGCTAGTGCTAACGCCACGGCTGGTGCTAACGGCACAGCTAGTGCTAACGCCACGGCTAGTGCTAACGCCACGGCTGGCTAGTGCTAACGCCACGGCTGGCTAGTGCTAACGCCACGGCTAGTGCTAACGCCACGGCTGGTGCTAACGCCACGGCTAGTGCTAACGCCACGGCTAGTGCTAACGCCACGGCTGGTGCTAACGCCACGGCTAGTGCTAACGCCACGGCTAGTGCTAACGCCACGGCTGGCTAGTGCTAACGCCACGGCTGGCTAGTGCTAACGCCACGGCTGGCTAGTGCTAACGCCACGGCTGGCTAGTGCTTACGCCACGGCTGGTGCTAACGCCACGGCTAGTGCTAACGCCACGGCTGGCTAGTGCTAACGCCACGGCTGGCTAGTGCTAACGCCACGGCTAGTGCTAACGCCACGGCTAGTGCTAACGCCACGGCTGGGGCTAACGCCACGGCTAGTGCTAACGCCACGGCTAGTGCTAACGCCACGGCTGGTGCTAACGCCACGGCTAGTGCTAACGCCACGGCTAGTGCTAACGCCACGGCTAGTGCTAATGCCACGGCTAGTGCTAACGCCACGGCTGGCTAGTGCTAACGCCACAGCTGGCTAGTGCTAACGCCACGGCTAGTGCTAACGCCACGGCTAGCGCTCCCACAGAACGCGGCAGCTGATGACACCTGAACTCAAGGCTGCACGATATCAGAAGACACTGACATGGAGATTTCTGCCATATATAATGCGATATTACAAGATTTTTACCAGATGATTTGAATAAACATATTTGGAAATAATAATTAAATCCCTTTCAGAGATTAACGATTTCAGAAAAAAAATAGTTAGGTTTGATTTTGCAAGAAGCAACTCGAACTGCAGTTTAAATAAAATATTAAACAAAATAAGAAATATCTTTTTACTATTGCACTGTAAAATAAAAATTACAATACTAATATTTTTCTTCATTTCTTCATTTTTCAAATGGCAAACCATCAAAGCTTTTATTCATCAAGCGGGTCTCCGAACGCACCACATGACGCGCTTCACTCTGAAACCACCAGCGCATACATTTATTTGATTAAGTCGTAGCGATATCGCTGTTATTCCGATGTGTATCGTGCAGCTCTACCTGGAAAGCAAATTGCATGAATGTAGACGTTAACAACTTAGCAATAAAACAAAAACTTCCCAATCTTAATATCTTCCTAAATCTCAGAGTCGTACCCATCATGGCAGAGACGGCTGAACTCACCAGCGGCGTTTGGTGAGGTTTGAGTGACTGAGCGCTCACCTCTTCAGGACAGAGCTCGCAGGCCTTGGCTAGCGTCATGCGCGCGCTGTGCGAGCGCTCCAGGAAGTAGCCGTTGGACGTCTCGTTGCTCTGCACTGGAGGAGACCAGTTGTTGTACGTGTACTGAGGGTTTCCAGTGTAAGGCCTGCGCTCTAGCTCATCGCCCAGCCATTCCACCGCCCACGTCCACTTCCTCTTCAGGTCCCCGTTACTCTGACACACAAGCACAACACAATCACTACACAATCACCACACAATCACTACACAATCACTACACAAGCACAACACAATCACCACACAATCACCACACAATCACCACACAATCACCACACAATCACCACACAATCACATCGCCCAGCCATTCCACCGCCCACGTCCACTTCCTCTTCAGGTCCCCGTTACTCTGACACACAAGCACAACACAATCACTACACAATCACCACACAATCACTACACAATCACTACACAAGCACAACACAATCACCACACAATCACCACACAATCACCACACAATCACTGCACAATCACCACACAATCACCACACAATCACCACACAATCACTGCACAATCACCACACAATCACTACACAATCACCACACAATCACCACACAATCACTACACAATCACCACACAAGCACAACACAATCACTGCACAATCACCACACAATCACCACACAATCACCACACAATCACTACACAATCACCACACAATCACATCGCCCAGCCATTCCACCGCCCACGTCCACTTCCTCTTCAGGTCCCCGTTACTCTGACACACAAGCACAACACAATCACCACACAATCACCACACAATCACCACACAATCACCACACAATCACCACACAATCACCACACAATCACTACACAATCACATCGCCCAGCCATTCCACCGCCCACGTCCACTTCCTCTTCAGGTCCCCGTTACTCTGACACACAAGCACTACACAATCACTACACAATCACCACACAATCACCACACAATCACCACACAATCACTACACAATCACCACACAATCACCACACAAGCACAACACAATCACTGCACAATCACCACACAATCACCACACAATCACCACACAATCACTGCACAATCACCACACAATCACTACACAATCACCACACAATCACTACACAATCACCACACAAGCACAACACAATCACTGCACAATCACCACACAATCACATCGCCCAGCCATTCCACCGCCCACGTCCACTTCCTCTTCAGGTCCCCGTTACTCTGACACACAAGCACAACACAATCACCACACAATCACCACACAATCACTGCACAATCACTGCACAATCACTGCACAATCACTGCACAATCACCGCACAATCACTACACAATCACCACACAAGCACAACACAATCACCACACAATCACCACACAATCACCGCACAATCACCGCACAATCACCGCACAATCACTGCACAATCACCACACAATCACTACACAATCACCACACAATCACCACACAATCACCACACAAGCACAACACAATCACTGCACAATCACCACACAATCACATCGCCCAGCCATTCCACCGCCCACGTCCACTTCCTCTTCAGGTCCCCGTTACTCTGACACACAAGCACTACACAATCACTACACAATCACCACACAATCACCACACAATCACCACACAATCACATCGCCCAGCCATTCCACCGCCCACGTCCACTTCCTCTTCAGGTCCCCGTTACTCTGACACACAAGCACTACACAATCACTACACAATCACCACACAATCACCACACAATCACTACACAATCACCACACAAGCACAACACAATCACTGCACAATCACCACACAATCACCACACAATCACTGCACAATCACCACACAATCACTACACAATCACCACACAATCACCACACAATCACTACACAATCACCACACAAGCACAACACAATCACTGCACAATCACCACACAATCACCACACAATCACATCGCCCAGCCATTCCACCGCCCACGTCCACTTCCTCTTCAGGTCCCCGTTACTCTGACACACAAGCACAACACAATCACCACACAATCACCACACAATCACTGCACAATCACTGCACAATCACCACACAATCACTGCACAATCACCACACAATCACTACACAATCACCACACAATCACATCGCCCAGCCATTCCACCGCCCACGTCCACTTCCTCTTCAGGTCCCCGTTACTCTGACACACAAGCACAACACAATCACTGCACAATCACTGCACAATCACTGCACAATCACCACACAATCACTGCACAATCACCACACTATCACTGCACAATCACATCGCCCAGCCATTCCACCGCCCATGTCCACTTCCTCTTCAGGTCCCCGTTACTCTGACACACAAGCACAACACAATCACTACACAATCACTACACAATTACCGCACAATCACTACACAAGCACAACACAATCACCGCACAATCACCACACAATCACCACACAATCACCACACAATCACCACAAAATCACATCGCCCAGCCATTCCACCGCCCACGTCCACTTCCTCTTCAGGTCCCCGTTACTCTGACACACAAGCACAACACAATCACTACACAATCACTACACAATCACCGCACAATCACCACACAATCACTACACAATCACCACACAATCACCACACAATCACTACACAATCACCACACAATCACTGCACAATCACATCGCCCAGCCATTCCACCGCCCACGTCCACTTCCTCTTCAGGTCCCCGTTACTCTGACACACAAGCACAACACAATCACTACACAATCACCACACAATCACCACACAATCACCACACAATCACATCGCCCAGCCATTCCACCGCCCACGTCCACTTCCTCTTCAGGTCCCCGTTACTCTGACACACAAGCACAACACAATCACTACACAATCACCGCACAATCACCACACAATCACTACACAATCACCGCACAATCACATCGCCCAGCCATTCCACCGCCCACGTCCACTTCCTCTTCAGGTCCCCGTTACTCTGACACACAAGCACAACACAATCACTACACAATCACTACACAATCACCGCACAATCACCACACAATCACTACACAATCACCGCACAATCACCACACAATCACTACACAATCACCACACAATCACATCGCCCAGCCATTCCACCGCCCACGTCCACTTCCTCTTCAGGTCCCCGTTACTCTGACACACAAGCACAACACAATCACTACACAATCACTACACAATCACCGCACAATCACCACACAATCACTACACAATCACCACACAATCACATCGCCCAGCCATTCCACCGCCCACGTCCACTTCCTCTTCAGGTCCCCGTTACTCTGACACACAAGCACAACACAATCACCACACAATCACTACACAAATCACCACACAATCACCACACAATCACCACAGAATCACCACACAATCACCACACAATCACTACACAATCACCACACAATCACCACACAAGCACAACACAATCACTGCACAATCACCACACAATCATCACACAATCACTGCACAAGCACAACACAATCACTGCACAATCACCACACAATCACTGCACAATCACTGCACAATCACCACACAATCACCACACAATCACCACACAATCACTACACAATCACCACACAATCACCACACAATCACCTAACAATCACCACACAATCACCACACAATCACATCGCCCAGCCATTCCATCGCCCACGTCCACTTCCTCTTCAGGTCCCCGTTACTCTGACACACAAGCACAACACAATCAGTACACAATCACCACACAATCACTACACAATCACCACACAATCACATCGCCCAGCCATTCCACCGCCCACGTCCACTTGCTCTTCAGGTCCCCGTTACTCTGACACACAAGCACAACACAATCACTACACAATCACCACACAATCATTGCACAATCACCACACAGACACCGCACAATCACCACACAATCACCACACAATCACCACACAATCACTACACAATCACCACACAATCACCACACAATCACCACATAATTACCACACAAGCACAGCACAATCACCACACAATCACCACACACACACACCGCACAATCACATCGCCCAGCCATTCCACCGCCCACGTCCACTTCCTCTTCAGGTCCCCGTTACTCTGACACACAAGCACAACACAATCACCACACAATCACTGCACAATCACCACACAATCACTACACAATCACCACACAATCACATCGCCCAGCCATTCCACCGCCCACGTCCACTTCCTCTTCAGGTCCCCGTTACTCTGACACACAAGCACAACACAATCACTACACAATCACCACACAATCACTGCACAATCACCACACAATCACCACACAGACACCGCACAATCACCACACAGACACCGCACAATCACCACACAATCACCACACAATCACCACACAATCACTACACAATCACCACACAATCACCACACAATCACCACATAATCACCACACAAGCACAGCACAATCACCACACACACACACCGCACAATCACCACACAATCACATCGCCCAGCCATTCCACCGCCCACGTCCACTTCCTCTTCAGGTCCCCGTTACTCTGACACACAAGCACAACACAATCACTACACAATCACTACACAATCACCGCACAATCACCACACAATCACTACACAATCACCACACAATCACATCGCCCAGCCATTCCACCGCCCACGTCCACTTCCTCTTCAGGTCCCCGTTACTCTGACACACAAGCACAACACAATCACTACACAAGCACAACACAATCACCACACAATCACTACACAAATCACCACACAATCACCACACAATCACCACACAAGCACAACACAATCACCACACAATCACCACACAATCACCACACAATCACCACACAATAACTGCACAATCACCACACAATAACTGCACAATCACCACACAATCACCGCACAATCACTGCACAATCACCACACAATCACCACACAATCACCACACAATCACTACACAATCACCACACAATCACCACACAATCACCACACAATCACCTAACAATCACCACACAATCACCACACAATCACATCGCCCAGCCACGTCCACTTCCTCTTCAGGTCCCCGTTACTCTGACACACAATCACCACACAGACACCGCACAATCACCACACAATCACCACACAATCACCACACAATCACCACACAATCACCACACAATCACCACACAATCACCACACAAACACCACACAATCACTACACAATCACCACACAATCACCACACAATCACCACACAATCACCACATAATCACCACACAAGCACAGCACAATCACCACACAATCACCACACACAATCACTACACAATCACTACACAATCACCACACAATCACATCGCCCAGCCATTCCACCGCCCACGTCCACTTCCTCTTCAGGTCCCCGTTACTCTGACACACAAGCACAACACAATCACCACACAATCACTGCACAATCACCACACAATCACTACACAATCACCACACAATCACATCGCCCAGCCATTCCACCGCCCACGTCCACTTCCTCTTCAGGTCCCCGTTACTCTGACACACAAGCACAACACAATCACTACACAATGACCACACAATCACTACACAATCACTACACAATCACTACACAATCACTACACAATCACCACACAATCACCACACAGACACCGCACAATCACCACACAGACACCGCACAATCACCACACAATCACCACACAATCACCACACAATCACCACACAATCACTACACAATCACCACACAATCACCACACAATCACCACATAATCACCACACAAGCACAGCACAATCACCACACAATCACCACACACACACACCGCACAATCACCACACAATCACATCGCCCAGCCATTCCACCGCCCACGTCCACTTCCTCTTCAGGTCCCCGTTACTCTGACACACAAGCACAACACAATCACCACACAAGCACAACACAATCACCACACAATCACCACACAATCACCACACAATCACCACACAATCACCGCACAATCACTGCACAATCACTGCACAATCACTGCACAATCACCACACAATCACTACACAATCACTGCACAATCACATCGCCCAGCCATTCCACCGCCCACGTCCACTTCCTCTTCAGGTCCCCGTTACTCTGACACACAAGCACAACACAATCACTGCACAATCACTGCACAATCACCACACAATCACTACACAATCACTACACAATCACTGCACAATCACCACACAATCACCACACAATCACAACACAATCACTACACAATCACATCGCCCAGCCATTCCACCGCCCACGTCCACTTCCTCTTCAGGTCCCCGTTACTCTGACACACAATCACCACACAATCACTACACAATCACCACACAATCACCACACAATCACTACACAATCACCACACAATCACTACACAATCACCACACAATCACCACACAATCACTACACAATCACCACACAATCACCGCACAATCACAACACAATCACTACACAATCACCACACAATCACTACACAATCACCGCACAATCACTACACAATCACTACACAATCACTGCACAATCACCGCACAATCACCGCACAATCACCACACAATCACTACACAATCACTACACAATCACCGCACAATCACTGCACAATCACCACACAATCACTACACAATCACCACACAATCACTACACAATCACCGCACAATCACTACACAATCACCGCACAATCACTACACAATCACCACACAAGCACCACACAATCACTGCACAATCACCACACAATCACCACACAATCACCGCACAATCACCACACAATCACCACACAATCACTGCACAATCACCACACAATCACCGCACAATCACTACACAATCACCACACAATCACCACACAATCACTACACAATCACATCGCCCAGCCATTCCACCGCCCACGTCCACTTCCTCTTCAGGTCCCCGTTACTCTGACACACAAGCACAACACAATCACTGCACAATCACTGCACAATCACTACACAATCACTACACAATCACTGCACAATCACTACACAATCACTACACAATCACTGCACAATCACCACACAATTACCGCACAATCACCACACAATCACCACACAATCACCACACAATCACCACACAATCACCACACAATCACATCGCCCAGCCATTCCACCGCCCACGTCCACTTCCTCTTCAGGTCCCCGTTACTCTGACACACAAGCACAACACAATCACTGCACAATCACCGCACAATCACCGCACAATCACTGCACAATCACCACACAATCACCACACAATCACCACACAATCACAACACAATCACAACACAATCACCACACAATCACCACACAATCACAACACAATCACCACACAATCACATCGCCCAGCCATTCCACCGCCCACGTCCACTTCCTCTTCAGGTCCCCTTTACTCTGACACACAAGCACAACACAATCACTACACAATCACTACACAATCACCACACAATCACCACACAGACACCGCACAATCACCACACAATCACCACACAATCACTGCACAATCACCACACAATCACCACACAATCACAACACAATCACCACACAATCACATCGCCCAGCCATTCCACCGCCCACGTCCACTTCCTCTTCAGGTCCCCGTTACTCTGACACACAAGCACAACACAATCAATACACAATCACCGCACAATCACCACACAATCACTGCACAATCACCACACAATCACCGCACAATCACTGCACAATCACCACACAATCACCACACAATCACCACACAATCAATCACCACACAATCACAACACAATCACTACACAATCACCACACAATCACCACACAATCACCCCACAATCACCGCACAATCACCGCACCGGAGAAATCGACGTGTGACAACACTGGTATCACCGGCGGGGGCTTTTAAATCGCTAATTTAAAGGCAAATGTAAAATTGCACAGAAATTCATAATGGTGCGGAGCATCCACATGTTAGTTTCGTTGGTAACACTTTACAATAAGGTTCATTAGTTAACATTAGTTAATGTACTAACTAACAATGAGCAATACATTTGTTACAGTATTTATTAATCTTTGTTAATGTTAGTTACAGCGGTTCATTGTTTGTTCATGTTAGTTCACAGTGCATTCATTAATGCTAACAAATACAACCTTTGATTTCAATAACGTATTAGTAAATGTTGCAATTTATATTAACTAAGATTAATAAACACGAAAGAAGAACTGTTCATTCTTAGTTCATGTTAACTATGGTAGTTAACTAATGTTAACTAATGAACCTTATTGTAAAGTATTACCGTTTAGTTTTCAAATTAGCGCCAATTCAGGGCGGATTACTTGAATGGTGAGTTCATTAGCCTATTATTCCTAATGAAAAACACAACAACCAAACAGTGCATGACAAATTTGCTTAAATAGGCGCTTTTACATGTCGCTTTGACACGCCATGGTCTCGTCAGTCAGCTCCTCGCTCTCCGAGTCCTGCTACAATCTCTGTTACCGTAAATTGCATGTTTATCTCTGTAAAGCTGCTTTGAAACAATCTCCATTGTTAAAAGCGCTATATAAATGAAGATGACTTGACTTGCTGCTGATCTGAGCGGCGACTCGTTCGGCTCACGATTCATTAAGCGGACATGTTCAGTTTAATAGTGTCTGTTCTCTAACTGAACTAAATGATTTTATATTAATAAAAATTAAATCGACAATGGGAGTTGGGGGGGGGGGGGGGGGGCTGCTAGCGGGGCTCCTGGGATTGAGGAGCTGTAGACGGGGCGTGCGCGACACACACACACACACACACACACACACACACACACACACACACACACACACACACACACACACACCTGCAGGATCTGATAGGCCACAGAGCAGTTGCTGAACAGCGCCACCATGCACTTAATGCACTGATAGGCCCGCTTCTGGTAGTGGTTCTTGGAGCGCTGGATGGTGTCGAAGAGCCCGTCTCGGTCATCGGGAATGCCCTTCAGAACATTGTGGATCCTAAACAGAAGGACAGCGCAGGCATGAGGATGCGGGCTCAACATCGGCTGTTTACATGTGCAGCCATCACGCATCTCTCCCAGTGATCAGAGCAGGGGCGTAACCGCAGAACACTGTTTACACGACACGAGAAACCTCTTCACTTCCACTTACACGTTTCATTATTCTGATTATCTCCAAGAATTAAGTTATTTTCACAGAGCCCGGCACACGTGATGAACTCATACAGTCATGTGTCACTGTTTTAAACTACTGGCATCAAACGTAAAGCACATTTCTATGGACGCATTCAGTCAACATGAACGTGTTTCTTCAGCAACGTCTTTCCTGCAGTTGTTCATGAACCACCAGCACACGCTGGCTTCGGTCAGAGGAATAGACATGCCAAGTCTTCACATGCCCATTTACTGCCATTAAAATCAGCTTACGCCACATATATTACTGTGGCTGAAGGGGCTTTCGCACCGGATAGGTCTGGGAACGAGCCACCAGAGCTAATGGTTCTCTCAGGGACGTTTTCCTGTTGCGTTCGCAGCGCCAGTGGGAACTCTGGAGAGATGAAAGACACGCTTGCTGAGAACGCCAGAGTCTGAGCTCACAGCGCTCGCATTCTCCTGTTCTAACAGTGCTGTCTGATACGCTATTAGATGCTGTTACACACAGAGAGGAGACCGTAATAAAGTGATTAGCGTGTGGCGTGTGTTTGATGTCGTGTCGCTGAGCAGAAACGCATCATCATGTTCCTCTCGGTCTCCTCAGTTGCGTTGGGTTTTCTCCTCAGTGTAAAGGTTGAGAGCTCCATCTATCTCTGCTTTACATGTTCGTAGAGTTAGTTTCTGGAGTAAATATAAAGCCTATAATCTGTGTGCTTTTTAATAATGGCGGGCGCTGGTGTTTCACGAGCGTTCAGCCAATCAGCGAACACTAACGTCACTGTAGTTCCTCGAGCGCTGGGTTAGAGCGACTCTGGAGGAGTAAAGTAGTTCCTCTAGCGCTGGGTTAGAGCGACTCTGGAGGAGTAAAGTAGGTTAGGTGGGTTAGAGCGACTCTGGAGGAGTAAAGTAGTTCCTCGAGCGCTGGGTTAGAGCGACTCTGGAGGAGTAAAGTAGTTCCTCTAGCGCTGGGTTAGAGCGACTCTGGAGGAGTAAAGTAGTTCCTCTAGCGCTGGGTTAGAGCGACTCTGGAGGAGTAAAGTAGTTCCTCTAGCGCTGGGTTAGAGCGACTCTGGAGGAGTAAAGTAGTTCCTCTAGCGCTGGGTTAGAGCGACTCTGGAGGAGTAAAGTAGTTCCTCTAGCGCTGGGTTAGAGCGACTCTGGAGGAGTAAAGTAGTTCCTCTAGCGCTGGGTTAGAGCGACTCTGGAGGAGTAAAGTGGTTCCTCTAGCGCTGGGTTAGAGCGACTCTGGAGGAGTAAAGTAGTTCCTCGAGCACTGGGTTAGAGCGACTCTGGAGGAGTAAAGTAGTTCCTCTAGCGCTGGGTTAGAGTGACTCTGGAGGAGTAAAGTAGTTCCTCTAGCGCTGGGTTAGAGCGACTCTGGAGGAGTAAAGTAGTTCCTCTAGCGCTGGGTTATAGCGACTCTGGAGGAGTAAAGTAATTCCTCGAGCGCTGGGTTAGAGCAACTCTGGAGGAGTAAAGTAGTTCCTCTAGCGCTGGGTTAGAGCGACTCTGGAGGAGTAAAGTAGTTCCTCTAGCGCTGGGTTAGAGCGACTCTGGAGGAGTAAAGTAGTTCCTCTAGCGCTGGGTTAGAGCGACTCTGGAAGAGTAAAGTAGTTCCTCTAGCACTGGGTTAGAGCGACTCTGGAGGAGTAAAGTAGTTCCTCTAGCGCTGGGTTAGAGCGACTCTGGAAGAGTAAAGTAGGTTCTCTAGCGCTGGGTTAGAGCGACTCTGGAGGAGTAAAGTAGTTCCTCTAGCGCTGGGTTAGAGCGACTCTGGAGGAGTAAAGTAGTTCCTCTAGCGCTGGGTTATAGCGACTCTGGAGGAGTAAAGTAATTCCTCGAGCGCTGGGTTAGAGCAACTCTGGAGGAGTAAAGTAGTTCCTCTAGCGCTGGGTTAGAGCGACTCTGGAGGAGTAAAGTAGTTCCTCTAGCGCTGGGTTAGAGCGACTCTGGAGGAGTAAAGTAGTTCCTCTAGCGCTGGGTTAGAGCGACTCTGGAGGAGTAAAGTAGTTCCTCTAGCACTGGGTTAGAGCGACTCTGGAGGAGTAAAGTAGTTCCTCTAGCGCTGGGTTAGAGCGACTCTGGAAGAGTAAAGTAGGTTCTCTAGCGCTGGGTTAGAGCGACTCTGGAGGAGTAAAGTAGTTCCTCTAGCGTTGGGTTAGAGCGACTCTGGAGGAGTAAAGTAGTTCCTCTAGCGCTGGGTTAGAGCGACTCTGGAGGAGTAAAGTAGTTCCTCTAGCGCTGGGTTAGAGCGACTCTGGAGGAGTAAAGTAGTTCCTCTAGCGCTGGGTTAGAGCGACTCTGGAGGAGTAAAGTAGTTCCTCGAGCGCTGGGTTAGAGCGACTCTGGAGGAGTAAAGTAGTTCCTCTAGCGCTGGGTTAGAGCGACTCTGGAGGAGTAAAGTAGTTCCTCTAGCGCTGGGTTATAGCGACTCTGGAGGAGTAAAGTAATTCCTCGAGCGCTGGGTTAGAGCGACTCTGGAGGAGTAAAGTAGTTCCTCTAGCGCTGGGTTAGAGCGACTCTGGAGGAGTAAAGTAGTTCCTCTAGCGCTGGGTTAGAGCGACTCTGGAGGAGTAAAGTAGTTCCTCTAGCACTGGGTTAGAGCGACTCTGGAGGAGTAAAGTAGTTCCTCTAGCGCTGGGTTAGAGCGACTCTGGAAGAGTAAAGTAGGTTCTCTAGCGCTGGGTTAGAGCGACTCTGGAGGAGTAAAGTAGTTCCTCTAGCGTTGGGTTAGAGCGACTCTGGAGGAGTAAAGTAGTTCCTCTAGCGCTGGGTTAGAGCGACTCTGGAGGAGTAAAGTAGTTCCTCTAGCGCTGGGTTAGAGCGACTCTGGAGGAGTAAAGTAGTTCCTCGAGCGCTGGGTTAGAGCGACTCTGGAGGAGTAAAGTAGTTCCTCTAGTGCTGGGTTAGAGCGACTCTGGAGGAGTAAAGTAGTGCCTCTAGCGCTGGGTTAGAGCGACTCTGGAGTAAAGTAGTTCCTCCAAAAGAGTTTCTAGAACTGAAACCACTCCTAGTTCCTGCGGTGCGAACACGCCGACATCCGGGAACTCCCCAACAGCTCTGGGAACAGAGAAGAGGATCCTCCGGTGCGGAAGACCCTTGTGGATACTACAGTTATGAGCTTAATCGCATCAATTTGATCAAAGCATAGCGTTTACATGAGGTGAAGTTGAATCAGCATATGTTCCCTGAACTTGTCGTGAGCGAGCATGTGACCGCAGCGATTGCGCCGCTCGGACTCACCGGTGCGTCTGCCACGAGTCCTCGATCAGCAGGATCTGCAGCAGGAGGTCCAGGTACGGCCGTAGCTCATAGGTGTAGGAATACGCCACCTGACACGAGACAACATGCACAGTGAGGGTCGTGAGGGAGATAAACAGCCTGTGAACACACACACACACACTCTCTCTCACACACACACACCTGCCAGAGCAGCTCGCTGAGCACGGTGGAGGAGAACTGAGGGTTCTCCCAGCAGCAGAAGCGCAGCAGCTTCACCGTCTCCTCAGAGTTGCTGCAGTCCTCGATGATCTTCTTCACGTAGCTGGTGCGCACGAACAGGGTCTCGGCCACGGGCGGCTGCAGGGGCATGATGGGAGCCGTGAGGCCGGGGTCCCCGTACGGGTTGGCCAGCGGGGGGTTACCTGTCGGAGAACACGGGTCAGATCAGCTGAGAGTGCGGATGAGCCACGCTCGATCATCTGGATAAAGCCGAGTGGATGCTGCATTTCTGTGTGCGACCCATGAACTAGCGCTCACCGTTAATGGAGGACTGCATGCGCGAGGACACGTCGCAGCACCGCAGAAGTTGCGACACCACCGCGTAGAGTTTGCCCAGCTCGGCGTACTGGTACTTGATGGGAGGACCGGGACCCTCGTCCAGCGCCACCAGCATGAAGGTCGCCGGCACGCTTAACTTCAGCAGCTGCGTCTTCTCTGCCAGACCTGCAACAGACAGAGGCGTATTACTATGATGCACGGTTACCTTTAAAGGTGACGTATTACGCCCCCTTTCACGAGATATATATAAATCTATGGCGTCCCCAGAATGTGTCTGGGAAATTTCAGCTCAAAATACCAATCGTTTATTATAGCTCGTCAAATTTGCCCCTTTTAGGGTGTGAGCAGAAACGCTCCGTTTGTGTGTGTCCCTTTAAATGCAAATGAGCTTTAGCTCCGCCTCCGTTCAGAAGAGGGCGGAGCCTTTACACGAGCTTCAGAGACTCCGGCAATAACAGCACAGGCCGATCTCTTCACTTTTACACGTTTCTGAAAGTTAGTGGATTCACAGTTCCATTGATCATCTGTTTCTGGGGGATTTCCATTGAAAATAAAATAAAATCCACAGCTCTCGTCTCATCTGAGGCTGGGACTCTAAATAGTGTTCAGTGTCGTCTGTGCTCGACCACAGAACAGTTTCAGGCTTTGCTGGATCTTCTCCAGTGCGTTAGAACTGGTCTCTGTTGGCGCTCGCCGAACCCAATGTCGCTGGTGTGTGTAAACGTGCAGATTAAGGGCCGGGAATATTATAATAAGATCCTCTTCATACGGCAGAAGGAGCGAAATCTGATCGGCTTATTTTATGACATGGTCTCAGAGAAAGCCTCACCAGAACACAGTTACGGTTTCAGTTTTCATGTGTTCCGTGTCGGTAGAAGCACCGGATTACAGCACTTACACACGGAGAAAGCCAGATTTTCTTGATGTGTCCGCTTTCAGCTCATGAGGACTCATGGGAGTCGGGAGATCAGGACAGAACCAGCACTCACCCAGGTTGGCGTACATGACGAAGAGGTTGAAGTACTGCTGGAGGTGCCGGCCGTGTTCGGACACTTCTCTCCTCAGCAGGTTCAGCACCGCCCGTAACAGGTGATCGCTCAGGGTCGCGGGGTCACAGGCCTGTTCACAACGACAAACGCCCGTTTAAACGCCAGGCCAGCTTCTGTGGCTCTGCATGCTGGGAAACTTCATACGGTTTTTAAACATCTAAAAACTAAATTAGGTTTAAAGGAGTTCACTTCAGAATTATAATCTCCTGATAGTGTACTCTCCCACACATCATCCAAGATGTTCACGTCTTTCTTTCTTCAGTGGAAAAGAAATGAAGGTTTTTGAGGAACACACTCCAGGGTTTCTCCATATAGGGAGTTCAATGGGGTCCAACGGGTCGAAGGTCCAGATGTGAGTTTCTGATCTAGACAAACCAGCCGACATTTATAACAAAATACACATTTATATACTTTTAACCACTAATGCTGGTCTTGCTCATCCACGACTTCACACGTTACGTGATCAGGGTGAAAGGTCAAGTGTGTTCCGGTTCAGAAATGTAGGGAAGGGTGAAAAACTACATCTCATTTTTTCCTCCAACATCGTTGTTGTTTTACCTTTTATTTATGTATTTATTTTGTAAATGGCGTTTGACTCAGTCTTTGCACGTCCGCTCTGTAAACACTGGGTCGGTTCTTCCGCTTGACCTTTCACCCTGATCGCGTAATGTGTGTCGCATCACAGCTCGTGCAAGACCAGCATTAGTGGATAAAAGTATATAAATGTGTATTTAGTTCAGAGTTTCCGCTAGAAAAAAATGGTGCCGGTCAAAGTGACCGGCAGAGGTTTCGTTTAACGGACATTTTGATGATATGCCGGTCAAATATTGCCTCTTAATTAGTCAAGTTGAGGAAAACTGGAGGCAGGCTATGTAACTTAAAAAATGACATAATCAGGCCCTATAGAATGCAACATGTTATTATTAGCCTCACTTTCAAATAGACAGAAAAAAACATGAAAGTCCGATTGGCGTCAATTAACACCAATTGTTTTTTTACTATGGTTTCACACACATTCACTTTTTGAAACATTGAGGCACGGATGTACCTAATACAAATAAATAAAACATCTCCAGTTAACTAGCAGATCATTCATTTAGTTCCCTATTAAATAAGAGATCTAGCGCTAAAATCAGTTGTTTTTTAAATCAAGCTGAGCGCTCGTGTCCGCTGCTATCAGTGTCATGGACGACGCGCTGCGCGAGTTACGCAATCTTCACTCGGACGCGCGTTTCAATCTATCGCCGTTGCGGAGACTCTACACAGGCGAAGCACTGATACTCGGGCGCAGAGATATCACGCAACACCTGCAATAAAGCTTGCCACAAAGAGCCGGCGAAAGTAATGATTATGCATGAAACATTTTTGTTGATAAATTGATAAAGTTGACGATGCAGACTCGCCATCTTCGCAGTAGTGAACGCGCCTAGAGAGAGAAATGCACATTTCATATGAATAAATTCTTATTTATTAATCCAGGCAAATTTGTTGATGAAACATTGATTAAAATGAAGATACAATTTATACAAAACAAAATAAACTTTAAAAGAAAGGCTTTCTACAAAACAAAACTAAATAAGTGGTCAAAATCATGTCTGACCAATTCCAAATGTTTTCCGATATATAGGCCTATTGGTCATCTTATGATCCTATCTTACTCATCTCATGCGGTTCCCTTTTCATATAGCCTAATCAACATAGATGAAATAAAAAAATAATAACATTAGGCTATATTATTTATAAATATGAAACGTATATTTAAGTGTTTTAACTTATAATAAGCGTCACACCGCTCCGCTTAGCTCATGCTCTGGTGTGTAGTCTAATGCATGTGTGTGTGTGTGGTGGAGGGGTGCGATTTTCGAATAATAATCAACCCAGCGATCTTCGAATATTATTTTTGCTTGAAAATTTCGTTTTGTATAAATTGTATATTAATTTTAATCAATGTTTCATCAACAAATTTGCCTGGATTAATAAATAAGAAGCAATAGTGGACAATATAGGCTAATCAGGACACGGAGGCGCCGGCGCGTGCACACTTCTCTCTATAGGCACGTTCACTACTGCGAAGATGGCGAGTCTGCATCGTCAACTTTATCAATTTATCAACTTTATCAATAATATCAATGGGCCTGGCCATATCTGAAACGTCTCACTCAATCGTTCGTTGTTTAGGTCTATATTACAGCCGTTCCAGGCGTGCGCTTTATTTGAAATGCAGCATGCGATGTTGTTTAATAACTTTCAAACGGTAGAGCCTGTTCCTTTATAACATAGCCAAAGGTCGGTGTATTTTTGCTTTATACATTTTAGGCTTATTCTCAAATTCATATTGTGTTAGGGGGGGGGGATTATTACGCAATTTTAATCGGACAATTTGACCGGAGAGATTTAATTTTGTCGGACACTTCATTTTTTTCCCGGCCAATGTCCGGTAATTACCGGACAACGGAAACCCTGATTTAGTTGTCCGCTGGTGTGTCTAGATCAGACTCTTATTCCTCGGCTGGATCGTGTCGAGACTTTGAAGCTGCACTGAAACTCACATCTGGACCTTCGACCCGTTGGACCCCATTGAAGTCACTATATGGAGAAACCCTGGAGTGTGTTCCTCAAAAACCTTCATTTCTTTTCCACTGAAGAAAGAAAGACGTGAACATCTTGGATGACATGGGGAGAGTAAATTATCAGGAGATTATAATTCTGAAGTGAACTACTCCTTTAACTTTGTTAAAAAATTATTTCAGAGTTACCTGAATAAAAAAGGGGTTAAACCCATCACTATCTAATAAAACATGCTACAGGGATACAGGATATTGAACAAGAGAACATGTTGGTGGATCTTTTCCTAAAATTAAAAACTTCTTCACTTCATTCTGTAATGGACTATTCGGCAACTGGTATAAACAATCTGGTCCCAACGATTAGAAAAATGATAAAAACGTCTCCATAAACTCCCTGAAATAAGTCCCAATGTTGGAAGGAGTCTAGAACCCACCTTTGCTTGCCATTTGTTAAAGTGCCCCTATTATGCTTTTTCAGATGTTCCCTTTCTTCCCTTCCATATAGTGTGTAATAGAGCTGTCTGTGACTGTAAGATTGACTCTGGAAGATCAAAGTGCAGATGAATTAAGTTTTTGTCTCCTAAAAGAAGCGATTCTGAACTGAAACGAGCTCTCAGAGAGGCGGGGCTTAGAGAGACTGAGTCCTCGATGGAAGCGTCTCAGACACTGAGAGAAAGAGCTGAAGCTGCAGTGGAGATTATGAGGGAATTAAAGTGTTATTGATCTCGGATGAATGTGAACCTGTCGTAGGAGACGCCAAAGGAAAACCTAGGAACCTTTAAAATAGCATCATAGGGGCATTATAATATAGGAACTTTCCTGTCTCCCATTTAAAAGACCTTTAAAAACTGATAAATCCATTTCATCTGAGAGTGGACCCCAAAATGTTTTCAGCCTAGTGTACATGACCCGGAAAAGCACAGCGAGGTTTCGCTGAATCACTGGTTGAGGACCGTGGGACACGGATCTCTGAGATCCTCCTGTACTGGTTTCTCCCCTGTACTGGTTTCTCTCCTGCACTGGTTTCTCCCCTGCACTGGTTTCTCCCCTGCACTGGTTTCTCTCCTGCACTGGTTTCTCTCCTGCACTGGTTTCTCCCCTGCACTGGTTTCTCTCCTGCACTGGTTTCTCCCCTGCACTGGTTTCTCCCCTGCACTGGTTTCTCCCCTGTACTGGTTTCTCTCCTGCACTGGTTTCTCCCCTGTACTGGTTTCTCCCCTGTACTGGTTTCTCTCCTGCACTGGTTTCTCTCCTGTACTGGTTTCTCTCCTGCACTGGTTTCTCCCCTGTACTGGTTTCTCCCCTGTACTGGTTTCTCTCCTGCACTGGTTTCTCTCCTGCACTGGTTTCTCTCCTGCACTGGTTTCTCCCCTGTACTGGTTTCTCCCCTGCACTGGTTTCTCCCCTGCACTGGTTTCTCTCCTGCACTGGTTTCTCTCCTGCACTGGTTTCTCCCCTGCACTGGTTTCTCCCCTGCACTGGTTTCTCTCCTGCACTGGTTTCTCCCCTGCACTGGTTTCTCCCCTGCACTGGTTTCTCTCCTGCACTGGTTTCTCCCCTGCACTGGTTTCTCCCCTGCACTGGTTTCTCCCCTGCACTGGTTTCTCTCCTGCACTGGTTTCTCTCCTGTACTGGTTTCTCCCCTGTACTGGTTTCTCTCCTGCACTGGTTTCTCCCCTGCACTGGTTTCTCCCCTGCACTGGTTTCTCCCCTGCACTGGTTTCTCCCCTGCACTGGTTTCTCCCCTGCACTGGTTTCTCTCCTGCACTGGTTTCTCCCCTGTACTGGTTTCTCTCCTGCACTGGTTTCTCCCCTGCACTGGTTTCTCCCCTCCACTGGTTTCTCCCCTGCATTGGTTTCTCTCCTGCACTGGTTTCTCCCCTGCACTGGTTTCTCTCCTGTACTGGTTTCTCCCCTGCACTGGTTTCTCCCCTGCACTGGTTTCTCCCCTGCACTGGTTTCTCTCCTGCACTGGTTTCTCCCCTGCACTGGTTTCTCTCCTGCACTGGTTTCTCTCCTGCACTGGTTTCTCTCCTGTACTGGTTTCTCCCCTGCACTGGTTTATCCCCTGCACTGGTTTCTCCCCTGTACTGGTTTCTCCCCTGCACTGGTTTCTCCCCTGTACTGGTTTCTCCCCTGCACTGGTTTCTCTCCTGCATTGGTTTCTCCCCTGCACTGGTTTCTCCCCTCCACTGGTTTCTCTCCTGCACTGGTTTCTCCCCTGCACTGGTTTCTCTCCTGCACTGGTTTCTCCCCTGCACTGGTTTCTCCCCTGCACTGGTTTCTCCCCTGCACTGGTTTCTCTCCTGCACTGGTTTCTCCCCTGCACTGGTTTCTCCCCTGCACTGGTTTCTCTCCTGCACTGGTTTCTCTCCTGTACTGGTTTCTCTCCTGTACTGGTTTCTCTCCTGTACTGGTTTCTCCCCTGTATTGGTTTCTCCCCTGCACTGGTTTCTCTCCTGCACTGGTTTCTCTCCTGCACTGGTTTCTCTCCTGCATTGGTTTCTCTCCTGCACTGGTTTTTCTCCTGCACTGGTTTCTCCCCTGCACTGGTTTCTCTCCTGTACTGGTTTCTCTCCTGCACTGGTTTCTCCCCTGCACTGGTTTCTCTCCTGCACTGGTTTCTCCCCTGCACTGGTTTCTCTCCTGCATTGGTTTCTCCCCTCCACTGGTTTCTCTCCTGCACTGGTTTTTCTCCTGCACTGGTTTCTCCCCTGCACTGGTTTCTCTCCTGTACTGGTTTCTCTCCTGCACTGGTTTCTCCCCTGCACTGGTTTCTCTCCTGCACTGGTTTCTCCCCTGCACTGGTTTCTCCCCTCCACTGGTTTCTCTCCTGCACTGGTTTTTCTCCTGCACTGGTTTCTCCCCTGCACTGGTTTCTCTCCTGCACTGGTTTCTCTCCTGCACTGGTTTCTCCCCTGCACTGGTTTCTCTCTGCATTGGTTTCTCCCCTCCACTGGTTTCTCTCCTGCACTGGTTTTTCTCCTGCACTGGTTTCTCCCCTGCACTGGTTTCTCTCCTGCACTGGTTTCTCCCCTGCACTGGTTTCTCCCCTGCACTGTACTGGTTTCTCTCCTGCACTGGTTTCTCCCCTGTACTGGTTTCTCCCCTGCACTGGTTTCTCTCCTGCACTGGTTTCTCCCCTGCACTGGTTTCTCCCCTGCACTGGTTTCTCTCCTGCACTGGTTTCTCTCCTGCACTGGTTTCTCCCCTGCACTGGTTTCTCCCCTGCACTGTACTGGTTTCTCTCCTGCACTGGTTTCTCCCCTGCACTGGTTTCTCCCCTGCACTGGTTTCTCTCCTGCACTGGTTTCTCTCCTGCACTGGTTTCTCTCCTGCACTGGTTTCTCCCCTGTACTGGTTTCTCCCCTGCACTGGTTTCTCTCCTGCACTGGTTTCTCCCCTGCACTGGTTTCTCCCCTGCACTGGTTTCTCCCCTGCACTGGTTTCTCCCCTGCACTGGTTTCTCTCCTGCACTGGTTTCTCCCCTGCACTGGTTTCTCCCCTGCACTGTACTGGTTTCTCTCCTGCACTGGTTTCTCCCCTGCACTGGTTTCTCTCCTGCACTGGTTTCTCCCCTGCACTGGTTTCTCTCCTGCACTGGTTTCTCTCCTGCACTGGTTTCTCCCCTGCACTGGTTTCTCCCCTGCACTGGTTTCTCCCCTGCACTGGTTTCTCCCCTGCACTGGTTTCTCCCCTGCACTGGTTTCTCCCCTGCACTGTACTGGTTTCTCTCCTGCACTGGTTTCTCCCCTGCACTGGTTTCTCCCCTGCACTGGTTTCTCCCCTGCACTGGTTTCTCTCCTGCATTGGTTTCTCCCCTGCACTGGTTTCTCCCCTGCACTGGTTTCTCTCCTGCACTGGTTTCTCTCCTGCACTGGTTTCTCTCCTGCACTGGTTTCTCCCCTGCACTGGTTTCTCCCCTGCACTGGTTTCTCCCCTGCACTGGTTTCTCTCCTGCACTGGTTTCTCTCCTGCACTGGTTTCTCTCCTGCACTGGTTTCTCCCCTGCACTGGTTTCTCTCCTGCACTGGTTTCTCCCCTGTACTGGTTTCTCTCCTGCACTGGTTTCTCCCCTGCACTGGTTTCTCTCCTGCACTGGTTTCTCTCCTGCACTGGTTTCTCTCCTGCACTGGTTTCTCCCCTGCACTGGTTTCTCCCCTGCACTGGTTTCTCTCCTGCACTGGTTTCTCCCCTGCACTGGTTTCTCCCCTGCACTGGTTTCTCCCCTGCACTGGTTTCTCTCCTGCACTGGTTTCTCCCCTGCACTGGTTTCTCCCCTGCACTGGTTTCTCCCCTGCACTGGTTTCTCCCCTGCACTGGTTTCTCTCCTGTACTGGTTTCTCCCCTGCACTGGTTTCTCTCCTGCACTGGTTTCTCCCCTGCACTGGTTTCTCTCCTGCACTGGTTTCTCCCCTGCACTGGTTTCTCTCCTGCACTGGTTTCTCCCCTGCACTGGTTTCTCTCCTGCACTGGTTTCTCCCCTGCACTGGTTTCTCCCCTGCACTGGTTTCTCTCCTGCACTGGTTTCTCTCCTGCACTGGTTTCTCCCCTGCACTGGTTTCTCCCCTGTACTGGTTTCTCCCCTGCACTGGTTTCTCCCCTGCACTGGTTTCTCTCCTGTACTGGTTTCTCTCCTGCACTGGTTTCTCTCCTGTACTGGTTTCTCTCCTGCACTGGTTTCTCTCCTGCACTGGTTTCTCTCCTGCACTGGTTTCTCCCCTGTACTGGTTTCTCCCCTGCACTGGTTTCTCTCCTGCACTGGTTTCTCTCCTGCACTGGTTTCTCCCCTGCACTGGTTTCTCTCCTGCACTGGTTTCTCTCCTGCACTGGTTTCTCTCCTGCACTGGTTTCTCTCCTGCACTGGTTTCTCTCCTGCACTGGTTTCTCTCCTGCACTGGTTTCTCTCCTGCACTGGTTTCTCCCCTGCACTGGTTTCTCCCCTGCACTGGTTTCTCCCCTGCACTGGTTTCTCTCCTGCACTGGTTTCTCTCCTGCACTGGTTTCTCCCCTGCACTGGTTTCTCTCCTGTACTGGTTTCTCTCCTGCACTGGTTTCTCTCCTGCACTGGTTTCTCTCCTGCACTGGTTTCTCCCCTGCACTGGTTTCTCTCCTGTACTGGTTTCTCTCCTGCACTGGTTTCTCTCCTGTACTGGTTTCTCTCCTGCACTGGTTTCTCTCCTGTACTGGTTTCTCTCCTGCACTGGTTTCTCTCCTGCACTGGTTTCTCTCCTGCACTGGTTTCTCTCCTGTACTGGTTTCTCTCCTGCACTGGTTTCTCCCCTGCACTGGTTTCTCCCCTGCACTGGTTTCTCTCCTGTACTGGTTTCTCTCCTGCACTGGTTTCTCCCCTGCACTGGTTTCTCTCCTGCACTGGTTTCTCCCCTGCACTGGTTTCTCTCCTGTACTGGTTTCTCCCCTGCACTGGTTTCTCCCCTGCACTGGTTTCTCTCCTGCACTGGTTTCTCTCCTGCACTGGTTTCTCTCCTGCACTGGTTTCTCTCCTGCACTGGTTTCTCCCCTGCACTGGTTTCTCTCCTGTACTGGTTTCTCTCCTGCACTGGTTTCTCCCCTGCACTGGTTTCTCTCCTGTACTGGTTTCTCTCCTGTACTGGTTTCTCTCCTGCACTGGTTTCTCCCCTGCACTGGTTTCTCTCCTGCACTGGTTTCTCTCCTGCACTGGTTTCTCTCCTGCACTGGTTTCTCTCCTGCACTGGTTTCTCTCCTGCACTGGTTTCTCTCCTGCACTGGTTTCTCCCCTGCACTGGTTTCTCTCCTGCACTGGTTTCTCCCCTGCACTGGTTTCTCTCCTGCACTGGTTTCTCTCCTGCACTGGTTTCTCTCCTGCACTGGTTTCTCCCCTGCACTGGTTTCTCTCCTGTACTGGTTTCTCTCACCTGTGTGGGTGTGCTGGGAGAGGTAACTGGAGCAGGGCACGGGCCGTCCTGCAGGGAGAAGTGTGCGATGAAAACGATCAGCTTGGCGAAGGCTCCGCGGACCTCTGCGCTGGGACACTCCAGCAGGAACTCGGAGAAGCGCGTGGGGAAGGAGAACAGCACGCTGTGTGCTAGCCAGCTGCGCACGCTCTTGCTGTGCCGTAACAGGAGACACAGGGCGTCATACCTGGAGGAGAAGCAGAGAGAGGGGTCAGCTGACACACACACCTGGACCGGCCACTGGACCCAGACCACACACACCAGTGCTGCAACACAGCACTCACGGCTCGGATCATTTACGGCTTTAGAGCTACGGATCGGATCATTTAAAATTAAAAATAATAAAAATAATATTTTAAATATATATAGTAGTTTTTGATGTGGTATCGAAGAACTTCAAGTGAGCTTGTAAAAGTAATTTGGAATTAGGCTACACATTTCACCGTTTTAATTTTTGAGGGAAATGTCTTGTTTTCATAATGTAGAGAATGGGTTAATTTATGACAAATATCCTATAAAAACATCAGGAAACTAGATTAGTTAAGATAAACCGAGCATTCGAGCTCTAGGAGACATCGAGAGACTATACGAGACATTCTCTACATCTGTACTTGTATATGAAAGTGCAATAATTCTGATGAAATGCAAATATACATTCCTCAAAGACAACAATTTAAGCAAAATAATCGTTAGCCTATTATCAATTTACCCATAATGCAGCATGACGCAAATATGACTAAGTTTTCATTGACTAAAACGCCCAGGCTTTTAGTCAACTAAATCTTGACTGAATGTAAACAGGGCAAGGTTGACTAAATATGATAAAAACCAGTAAGTACATCTGACAGAGGACTGAGACACAC
The DNA here is from genome assembly GCA_029959095.1 of Rhinichthys osculus. Lineage (NCBI taxonomy): Eukaryota > Metazoa > Chordata > Actinopteri > Cypriniformes > Leuciscidae > Rhinichthys > Rhinichthys osculus. The sequence goes on from JARWKJ010000010.1 coordinate 300,109, forward strand.
ACTCCACACACTCCACACACTCCACACACTCCACACAGACACACACACTCCACACACTCCACACACTCCACACACTCCACACACTCCACACACTCCACACACTCCACACACACTCCACACACTCCACACACTCCACACACTCCACACACTCCACACACTCCACACACTCCACACACACAGCTGCCTCACCAGTCAGTCGCCGGGCCTCGGACCGCCTTCTTCGTGTGGAAGCCGGTGCTGAACAGGAACCGGGCCGCGAGCTGTACGCTTATCATCGCTATCTCTTCAGCCTCCGGCAACAGGTGATCTTGACCTAGAAGAACCAGAGAAGAGGAGCATCTCAACCCATCAGACGTTTACAGATCCCCGACACAGAGCCACGGACTGAGGCTCGTCCACACACACACACACACACACACACACGGCTTCAATAAACGGAGCTCTTCCTCCACACTCACGTCCACATGAAAACACGCTGTCAAACCAACAGGTGGCGATATAACCCTAACCGTAAAGCACTGTTGGCCAATCAGAAGCCTCAGTTATTCCCGGTTCCGGTTCTGACGTCACGAGCCAGTCTTCACCCTGGCAGGAGCGAGCGATCGTGCGTTTGCGTGTGGACCAGGGTTTCTGCACACGTTTTAAAGTAAAATTTAAGACTTTTTTAAGACCCGAAGAAAAAAAAATTAATACTGTGCATTAGAGGTGTGCAATATTGACAAAAATGTGTCTCGATATTTTCAAAGTTTTGTTGATAATAATTAGATCATATTTTACTGATTGTGTTTTTGTGCCATGGCTGGTTTAGGCCTGTTGTTGACAGCTGACTCACAAAGATATTAATATTTTTCATATTCTATGCAGTGGTCAGTTCACAGCAGTGACAGAAATGAATATTTTTTATTAAGGGGTAATATTTGCCACCTTATATTGATTTCCAGGGGCATTTTCACCTATATATGGACATTTGTAGATGTATGCATCACCTTTTACGTCCAATTCTAACATTCAAATTAAATTCATTTAGAATAATAACACAACACCACTGTTACCAGTCAAATGAAATCATTAAATCAAAAGACATCTTTTTAAGGATCTCCCCGTGCCGGTGTGCACTGGCCTGAGGTCAGCCTCTGCTCACCTGGAGGAGGGTTCAGGTATACGCTGTTGCAGGTCAGCAGCTTCTTCATGAACTGGAAGTACTCGAGGCTGAACTGCATGCGGCTGTGCATGAACTGCACGTTCTGCTTGCGGACGCTGGCCTCGATGGCCGAGGGCATCTTGGGTTGGTTGGGCCGGGACGCGAGCGTGAGTTCGGTGATGTACTTCAGCAGCTCGTCGTCGCCCCCTGTGGCGTCCATGCGCTCGTAGAACAGAATATACGCGTTCCACCAGCGCTTCTGCCGCCGGTACGACATGCGCTTCATCATGTGATCGAACACCTCGCCCATGTACTCTCCACCAAAGCACTGGTTCTTCATCTCCTCGTCGTCGTCCATCTTACACTCCGTCACGTCACCGTCGTCAAACTTATACCAGCGGTCCTTCAGCCCGTCGCCGTCGCTGCCGTGGCGCTGGACGATGTAGGAGTAGTAGTGTCCGCCGCTAGCCTGACCCGAGTGCACTAGCACGCCCACGAGCCTGTAGCGCGAGCTAGCGTCGGGATTCGCCGGGGGGTTCTCCGCGATGACCTGGCTCTCCTGCGGAACCTCGTCCCCCTCCAGCTTCGCCACGCCGGCCACCGTGTACGGCTCCATGTCCAGCTCGCGGGGGAACTCGAAGTAATCGTTGAACTTGATGGCACACTCGCGCTCCCAATCGTAGTCGAAGCGCTTCAGCTGGATGGCTAACACCGGCGGGAGCTTCTTTATGAGCAGACGCTTCACTGTGTCCACCTGACGGAAAACCACACAAGAGATAGAGAGATTTATTTAATAACAGGTCAGCATCTAAAAATTGAATTAGAAAAATACAAATATCAATGAAACCAAGCTAACAAACACAACAAGTCATATTATACTAATTAACATATGATTAAAAAATCCCAAACCTTTTCAGGCATAATCTTACTAAATAGGTTCTTAAGTGAAATAACTTCATGAAAGAGCATTCTACATGTCTTAAACCCAGGACAGTCCAATAATACATGTTTAACAGAGAGGGGATCTTACGAGACACACATAGAGTTGCGTCTTCACCTTTGAGCAAAAAAGCATGAGTGAAAACCACAGGAAAACGTCCCTAATTTGTAGTTTACAGGAGATTGGGAGATTCAGGGAACACATCCCACCTTCTTGTTGCACTTCTCACAGTGGTACGCGTTGGCTCCTTCCAGAAGATCCCCTTTGACATACTGTTCTAGAGAGTCCAGGAGGTTCTGGTGGTTCCGGATGTCCACATTCAGCGTTGTGAAGGATTCCTCACACTCATACCTATGAACACACCAGTGTTAATCTCGTTGACGAATCATTTTCCTCATTGACATTATTTCACAGACGAGAACTAAATAAAAACCAGTGTTGAATGACAAAAACTATGACGAAAATCTATTGACACAAATCTAATACACAAATCTATTGCGCACACACACACACACACACTCGAACGGAGGACTGAACTGAGCTCTCTTTCGCGTCTGAATGGACAAACACACACAACATTGAGTCTTAATGCCCGTTTGGAGAGTATTCCCGTAAACACCGTCGGTTATGTCAGAACGTGCACAGTTGTGGGAATACGGGACGTGCATCAGCGCATTGGATCCGCGCATTCGGTCTTAAAGTGACAGTGCGTAATAAAGCTAGTGCGTCTGTGCCCTTAATCAAACAACAAAAGAAAAAGAGAAAAGCATTTACTGCTCTTTAATAAGTCAAGTCAAGTCACATTTATTTATATAGCGCTTTTCACAATACAGATTGCATCAAAGCAGCTTCACAGTGATAACATGAAAGTAGTACAACACAGTTCAATAATATTGTTGAATATTAAATATCCCCAACTAAGCAAGCCAAAAGCAAGGCGACAGTGGCAAGGAACCAAAACTCCATCAGATTGGATGGAGAAAAAAACCTTGGGAGAACCCAGGCTAGTCAGGGGCCAGTTCTCCTCTGGCTAACAATCATAGGGTTTTAAAGAAGCTTTACAGTAAGTGCATATCAGAAGTATCTAGAAAAAATACATTTAGTTAATCATGTAATATTAAGGGGATAACAAATTATTAATTTGATTAATAATTAATAAGGAAGAATGATGTATGCAAGTTGTTATAAAGAATGCATAAATCATTCATTGAGAAGAAGACCGTGTATGTCACAGTGCTAAATCTGTGTTTAGCACTGTGAAAAAATGTATAGGCAAGAAAAGTAGTTTGTTTAGGCTGGGTTGTATGAATTACAAACCTGCGCACATATTTTAAAAAGCACATAACTATAGAATTCTGAATGAGCATGTGAACGCCGTCAGCGTTAATCACAGGTTCGCGTTTAAAGTCTGATCATTTCGACGGAGGTGAATCAATCAAAGTTAACTTTAGCTGGAAGTAACATTATTCAAGAACCGCTATAACGCCAAAACAATCTGTTACCTTAAATTATATGTTTATCTCTGTAAAGCTGCTTTGAAACAATCCATTGTTAAAAGCGCTATATAAATGAAGATGACTTGACTTGACTTGTGTCTGAATTGCATGTTCAAACTTTAAAACCATTCAAATTAACAGGTTAATAGATGTTTCCTCCGGGAGTATATAATGGTTTTGGAAGTTTTAGAGAAATTCTAAATTAATGCATTACAATTTAACTAAACCCTTTAGATTTAGTCGACTAAAATCTTATTGAATTTCGTCAACTAAAACAATTCAGATGACTAAAATATGACTAAAACTAACTCAATTTGCTGTCAAAATTAACACTGGAACACACACACACACACACACAGATGGAAGAAATCAGAAAATCACTCAGAATTAGGGCTGCACCGACACCGATCCCAGCACTGGGGTGTCGGCCCGATACTGTGCTCATGCACCCGAGTCCACTTTAGGGGCCGTTCACACATTTTAAGATAAGCGGTGATGATAAAAGTAGAGCAGACTGCAAACTATGCTCTGCTAAACTGTCAAGAGGAGGGGGGAGAAATGGCTCCTTTAACACAAGTAATTTGATTATATAAGTTGTATAGGCCTATTTACTTTCTTACAGTCAGAAAGTGAAAAACTTCTGATGAAAATAAAGAATAGAAGAACTGTACTGGTATTAAGTGCTCATATTGGTACTCGGTATTGGCAAGTACCCAAATGTAAGTACTTGGTCTGAAAAAAGTGGTATCGGTGCATCTCTACTCAGAATGATTGCCAACCCTTCACTCACCTGTGAGGACAACCCTGACAGATCTTCTGGTCTGCAAACGAGCCGCCCAAGATCCTGCTGAGCATGCTGGGATGCCCGAGGGCCTTCAGCGCCTCGTCCAGGCTGTCCACCAGCGAGTTGAAGAACTCGAGCGCGTCGTGCTGTTCTCTCAGATTCACCGGTTCCCCCCATAACCTGCAGGAACGATTCAAACGCAGTGTCTTAACACGGATAATGACTGTTCACAGACACATTTCCCATCAGCCACTGCTCTAACAAACGCCTCAAACTCAAGCTGTGTCTGGATATTAATCCGGGAAATGAGAAAGTACACGAATTACTAACTTTAACTTAATATAACACACAAAATCTGATTCTGCTGTGGCCGATGTACACAGACACCGTCAGAATAACATTATTACCAGTGATGAATGCGAACAGAGTTTACATGAATGAACGAATAATTCAAGCACCTTTTCATAAAAATGGCTGTTTTCCAGGACTTAAACTTTAAACCCTGCACACGGCATTACGCCACACTTTCCCGTTTTGCTGTGACTGTATTATTAGGGTGTGTGTAACTCTCAGTGTAAGCCGATGTCTCCACAGACGGAGTACCTGAACTGCTTCCAGAAGCCGCGGGGCACGTAGTACTGCAGCCGGGACGCCGCCAGGTGCCCGAAGATCACCTGCAGATGCCGGAGCACGCCGATGTTGTACTCCTTACGGTCCTCCGCCTTATTGAGAGAGGGCTTGTCATCACACTGCTGACGACAACTGAACACATCATCCCTGGGGTCCACATTACTCTGCAGAGCAACACTCAGCCGCCTCGCTCCGCACCAGAGCCGCCACACCGTCAGACCGAATACGGCTATATGTGAATCCGATTGGAATCTGATCTAAAATGATTGATGTATCGCAACGGTTCAAATCTGATGTGTGTGTTCATGACGCTCCTTCCTTTTCCGGAATATCGGCATTGGTTTCTATGGCAATGATCATGCATCAAAATATATATATATATATGGCAAAAACAACAACAGCCGCAACATGGAGGGGTTTGCAACAGAGATGTTGGCTTATTCGAATTTTACAACACTTTGTTCACTTTGCAACAACACAGCATTGTTTTGGCGGCGACTTTCAGCACATTTTACGCGGTGTGAGACAGTCACTCAAACCACGCGGAATCGAATTGATTTTCAGAAATGAAATTTAAATTGGATTTCAAACCAAGTCACCTTCATTTATATAGCGCTTTTAACAATACAGATCGTTTCAAAGCAGCTTTACAGAGATAGCAGTTAACAATAGAAAACAGTGATAATGAATGATCTTGGCTTAGAATGACTAACCCTAACCCAGCTCTAGAGTAAAGTTATTGTCCAGCTAAAGTTACATTTGATCGATTCACTTCCGTTGTAAAGATCATTAGTGATTACCTTAGCGGCCGCTAACACGACACCGCTCTGACAGAAACCGTTAACGCGCTCATACCGCACGTGACCCGGACCACAGACCCAGTCTCGGGTCGCACAGTACATCTGTGGCCATAGCAACAATACTGTACGGGTCAAAGTTATAGATTTTTCTTTTATGCCAAAAATCATTAGGATATTAAGTAAAGATCATGTTCCAATAAGATATTGTAAATTTTCTACTGTAAATATATAAAACATTTATTTCTGTGAGTGAATGCAGCAAATCACGGACATTAATGACCAACTTTACAGGGGATTTTCTCAATGTTTTGATTTTTTGCACCGTCAGATTCCAGATGTTCAAATAGTCTCGGCCAAATATTAATGTCCTAACCTAACAAATCATAAATCAATGGAAAGCTTATTTATTCAGCTTTTAGACTATGTATAAATCTCAATTTAAAAAACTGACCCATGTGACTGGTTTTGAGGTCCAGGGTCACATGTGAATGTAGCTTGAAACGGATTTGTAAAGATCGGATGTCATGTGATTTTTAACCGTTCACACTCTAAATCTGATCGGATTCCAACCGTATTTGCATAAAAGCCGTATTAGTCCTGACAGCCTGCCCGAGGCCTGAGGGTTCTGGGTGCGGTCGAGTGACACGCTTTACCTCGTTGTCCTGCTTCTCGTCCCCGGACGTGTCGTCGTCGATGTCGCTGCCGGTGCCCTCGATGGCCAGGAGCCCGTTGCGGATGTGCGGGATCATGTAGAGCTGCTGGATCACCGAGTTCATGTAGCACGTGGCTCCCGCGTTCTTCAGGCCCACGAAGCCTTTGTTCGGCCTCGGCCCCACCGGTGGAAGATACTCCCACTCCGTCAGAGCCTCGCAACCTGAGACACACGCATGCGTTACAACCATGAGCCGCCCATGCAACAGCAGCAGAACGCATTTATGGTTCACTTCAGAGAGGCTTCACGTGAACGAGGCTCTTTAGCTGTGCTTCCACCAAAGACGCGAGTTTAACTAATGCGTAAAGTTGCAATAAAGCATAACACATCTGCGAATAAAGCAGCGTTTCCATCTCATGTGTTCAAGGGAACGAAACCGCCACTAAATATCAGTAATAAACGGAGTTTCTGCAATCGGCTGTGTTCCCTCCATCATAACGAGTGTGTGTCGAGCGTCATCATGAACGAGTGTGTGTCGAGCGTCATCATGAGCGAGTGTGTGTCGAGCGTCATCATGAGCGAGTGTGTGTCGAGCGTCATCATGAACGAGTGTGTGTCGAGCGTCATCATGAACGAGTGTGTGTCGAGCGTCATCATGAACGAGTGTGTGTCGAGCGTCATCATGAGCGAGTGTGTGTCGAGCGTCATCATGAACGAGTGTGTGTCGAGCGTCATCATGAACGAGTGTGTGTCGAGCGTCATCATGAACGAGTGTGTGTCGAGCGTCATCATGAACGAGTGTGTGTCGAGCGTCATCATGAACGAGTGTGTGTCGAGCGTCATCATGAACGAGTGTGTGTCGAGCGTCATCATGAACGAGTGTGTGTCGAGCGTCATCATGAGCGAGTGTGTGTCGAGCATCATCATGAGCGAGTGTGTGTCGAGCGTCATCATGAACGAGTGTGTGTCGAGCGTCATCATGAACGAGTGTGTGTCGAGCGTCATCATGAGCGAGTGTGTGTCGAGCGTCATCATGAGCGAGTGTGTGTCGAGCGTCATCATAAACGAGTGTGTGTCGAGCGTCATCATAAACGAGTGTGTGTCGAGCGTCATCATGAACGAGTGTGTGTCGAGCGTCATCATGAGCGAGTGTGTGTCGAGCGTCATCATAAACGAGTGTGTGTCGAGCGTCATCATGAACGAGTGTGTGTCGAGCGTCATCATGAGCGAGTGTGTGTCGAGCGTCATCATGAACGAGTGTGTGTCGAGCGTCATCATGAGCGAGTGTGTGTCGAGCGTCATCATGAACGAGTGTGTGTCGAGCGTCATCATGAGCGAGTGTGTGTCGAGCGTCATCATGAGCGAGTGTGTGTCGAGCGTCATCATGAACGAGTGTGTGTCGAGCGTCATCATGAACGAGTGTGTGTCGAGCGCCATCATGAACGAGTGTGTGTCGAGCGTCATCATGAACGAGTGTGTGTCGAGCGTCATCATGAGCGAGTGTGTGTCGAGCGTCATCATGAGCGAGTGTGTGTCGAGCGTCATCATGAACGAGTGTGTGTCGAGCGTCATCATGAACGAGTGTGTGTCGAGCGTCATCATGAGCGAGTGTGTGTCGAGCGTCATCATGAGCGAGTGTGTCGAGCGTCATCATGAGCGAGTGTGTGTCGAGCGTCATCATGAACGAGTGTGTGTCGAGCGTCATCATGAACGAGTGTGTGTCGAGCGTCATCATGAACGAGTGTGTGTCGAGCGTCATCATGAACGAGTGTGTGTCGAGCGTCATCATGAACGAGTGTGTGTCGAGCATCATCATGAGCGAGTGTGTGTCGAGCATCATCATAAGCGAGTGTGTGTCGAGCGTCATCATGAACGAGTGTGTGTCGAGCGTCATCATGAACGAGTGTGTGTCGAGCGTCATCATGAACGAGTGTGTGTCGAGCGTCATCATGAACGAGTGTGTGTCGAGCGTCATCATGAGCGAGTGTGTGTCGAGCGTCATCATGAACGAGTGTGTGTCGAGCATCATCATGAACGAGTGTGTGTCGAGCGTCATCATGAACGAGTGTGTGTCGAGCGTCATCATGAGCGAGTGTGTGTCGAGCGTCATCATGAACGAGTGTGTGTCGAGCATCATCATGAACGAGTGTGTGTCGAGCGTCATCATGAACGAGTGTGTGTCGAGCGTCATCATGAGCGAGTGTGTGTCGAGCATCATCATAAGCGAGTGTGTGTCGAGCGTCATCATGAACGAGTGTGTGTCGAGCATCATCATGAACGAGTGTGTGTCGAGCATCATCATAAGCGAGTGTGTGTCGAGCGTCATCATGAACGAGTGTGTGTCGAGCGTCATCATGAACGAGTGTGTGTCGAGCGTCATCATGAACGAGTGTGTGTCGAGCGTCATCATGAACGAGTGTGTGTCGAGCGTCATCATAACGAGTGTGTGTCGAGCGTCATCATGAACGAGTGTGTGTCGAGCGTCATCATAAACGAGTGTGTGTCGAGCGTCATCATGAACGAGTGTGTGTCGAGCATCATCATGAACGAGTGTGTGTCGAGCGTCATCATGAACGAGTGTGTGTCGAGCGTCATCATGAACGAGTGTGTGTCGAGCGTCATCATGAGCGAGTGTGTGTCGAGCGTCATCATGAACGAGTGTGTGTCGAGCGTCATCATGAACGAGTGTGTGTCGAGCGTCATCATGAGCGAGTGTGTGTCGAGCGTCATCATGAACGAGTGTGTGTCGAGCGTCATCATGAACGAGTGTGTGTCGAGCGTCATCATGAGCGAGTGTGTGTCGAGCGTCATCATAAACGAGTGTGTGTCGAGCGTCATCATGAACGAGTGTGTGTCGAGCGTCATCATGAACGAGTGTGTGTCGAGCGACATCATGAACGAGTGTGTGTCGAGCGTCATCATGAGCGAGTGTGTGTCGAGCGTCATCATGAGCGAGTGTGTGTCGAGCGTCATCATGAACGAGTGTGTGTCGAGCGTCATCATGAGCGAGTGTGTGTCGAGCGTCATCATGAACGAGTGTGTGTCGAGCGTCATCATGAACGAGTGTGTGTCGAGCGTCATCATGAGCGAGTGTGTGTCGAGCGTCATCATGAACAATATTTTAGTTTGATAATGTTTTTAATTTAATATTTTTAGGGGATTTTATGGTACTAAATTATATTTACGCTGTATTTATAATCCATTTATTCACTTTTTAAATATAGACCTAAAAATTAAATGTCCGGCTGTAACTGTGGTAAACCTTGAGCGCTTTAGAGCGACAGACTGAAGTTTGATCTCTTCAGAGTCGACACTCGGCAGATTATTGCTGAAGTGAAAACCGTTTTGAAAAGTGAACTCCACAGCGCATTAGCTGAAGGCCAGCCGTGCTCTTGCCTAGATAGTACATGTCCGTGAGCGTGTCGACGATCTGCTTGAGGTTCCGCACGCAGCCGACAGCGAGCGCCACGAGCAGCTCGAAGCCGGCGCTGATGGAGGCGGGACTGGTGCACACTGGGATAGCTTGCTCCGCCGGGAACTCGCCGCTCTTCACGTACTGCAGGTACACGTTAGACGCCGGGAAGATGAAGTCATCAATCAGCTCCTGTGAGACACAACACAAGTTAACCCAGTGCACATCAGGTCATCCACCCTTTACAACAGATCTGTAAAAAAAAAAAATACGAGTAATTATAATTCTGGAAACTATAAGTTACAGGCGAGTCAGCTTTATTTACACAGCGCTTTACATCAGAGTTTCACAGCAGCTTTACTGAGATAACAGGACAATAATGCAACACAGTTTATTTCCAGAAGAGAACAGCGCCAGTCCAGCTTAAGTCAGATCAGCGATGGATCATTTCTGTTGTAAGAAGGTTATTAATTTAGTTCATTTATATATACAGCAGCTCTGGAGAACACAGTGATGTCATCGTCCAGCTCAGCTCTCATATAATGCAGTCAGTGCAGGAGATCAATAATATTGCTGAATGTTATAACAGGACCGTCACCTTTATTAGATTAGCCCCGTCTCTCTCGCAGCCGATGTAGAACTTCTTCTCGGGCGTCTGGAAGGCCAGCAGTTCTTTAGTGACGCCCAGATGGCCCTCGAGGATGGTGTCCTCCACACCCGGCTCGCCCGTCGCCTTCACCTCATCCTGAACGCACAGGAAAAGCAGAGTCAGAGCGCGGCTGTAGCTCCGGGCCGAAGCGTGTGAACGAGCACTCACGCGGATCCGCTTCAGCCACTCGATCTCGTTGTTGAGCAGCACCTCGGCGTTGGGCAGGTTTGTGTTGCTGTTGTAGGCGTAGTTGAGCAAGTGGCGTAAGAGCGTGAAGTAATCGCCAGCGTGCTTCGCTCTTTCTTTAGCCGTACTCTGAAACAGCAGCAAGCATTATTAGCGGCATCTGAACATGTTGCATCATGGGTCAACCCTGCCACACGAGTGCTGTACTCACTCCCAGGACGGTGAAGAGGAGGGTGATGAAGAACAGCAGGGGGCGGTGTCCCATGCAGCACCTGGTGGCCATGAGGAAGAACTGCTCCTGGGCCGTCTGACGCACCGCTCTGAGGGAACACACACACACACACACACACTCTTTAGCAACTCAATCTTCACATGACGCAGTTTCTCATGTTAAAGGTCACGCTGATCAGCCTCAGCCCTCTGCGGCTCTTCGGCCGTTTGGGTTTTTTAGAAAATCTTTCTTCATCGGAATGGTTCGAAACTTGGTGAAGGTTTTGGCACTTGCTGTGTGAACACACAAAAATCACGGCCATGATGTGAACAGGTTTAATGGTCCTGAAAACAACAGTCACACTGCAGCGGCCGATGAGCGCACTGGAAATGGAGAGTTTCCTCTAGTGGAAGCGTGTGGAACTGCAGCCGAACACACTCTCACTGAACGCTCCTTTACTCAGAGATCAAGATATCAGACTCAAACTCGTTTAGATTTATGGCTTTGATTTTCTAGCAGTTTTAGAGTAAAACATGTTTTTAAAAATATATATTTCATTGAAAAATTTAAAATAATATGTTTGTTTACACACTAAATAACAATAAACGTACATTTCTGTAACTTTTTTGTTCACTTTTTAAAACTGTTTTCACTTCAGCAATAATCTGCCGAGTGTCGTCTTTGAAGAGATCAAACTTCAGTCTGTCGCTCTAAAGCGCTCAAGGTTTACCACAGTTTGAGCTGGACATTTAATTTTCAGGTCTACGCTCAAAAAGTGAATAAATGGATTATAAATTCAGCGTAAATATAATTTAGTACCATAAAATCCCCTAAAAATACAAAATATTGAATAAAAAACATTACCGAACTAAAAAATAGTGCTATTATAGTTTATTAATTTCACTGAAATAGAGGATGTCAGTAATTTGAGCGGCACTGAAGAGCAGCAGAGGATCGTCAGCCGACACACACTGCGGTGCAGGGGGTTCTGGGAGATGCTAAAGCACTCGAACGCTAGCTCAGTAAGAGTGTTGCTGTGGACGCACTTGCTCTGGCAGTGCAGCAGCAGGTCGATGATGAAGGTCTGCCACGCCTTCTCTTTGCTGAGCGTGTCCAGGGCCGTCGGGAGCAGAGCGAAACACAAGGTCATGACCTCCAGCGCCTCACAGCACACCTGCTCGTCTTCAGCGTCAGGCTCGTTCCCCGCATTCGTCTGAGGAACAACACAAGCATGTTACAGGTGCAGTGTGGGATATTTAGGAGGATCTGCAATATCATAAACATAACTGTGTGTTCAGTGGTGTGTGAAGGCCTTATATAATGAACCGTTGTGTGTTTATTAGCTTAGAATGAGCGTTTCTCTTTACACACACCGCGGGTCCGCTTACATCCACGTGTATCTACGGTGGCCCTGAGCGGACACACACGTTTCCTCACTGTGTTGTTCTTCATGATAAGAAGCTGCTAAAGTCAGCGAGTAAAACACTGACACAATGATGAACAAGTAACTATAATATTCACAATAACGTCGTTTTACTGAATTAAGTAGACCTAATTCTTAATGTTTGTAAAGAAACCTCATTGTTTAACTGGCTACTCTCTGCGGTCTCAGACGACGACATCACTTCCTGTCGGCCACCGTAACTTCTGTTGTGTGCAGTTCACCACCTCGCCACTAGATGCCGCTAAAGGGTTAGGTCATCACACAGTTCGCCTTTATTTTTGTGGACACTGTTTATGAATCGTGCCTTTTCGTAGATCTGGCTGATCTCGTCGTTGGAGCTGAAGACGAGGTGCACCATCCCGCATCCCGAAGCCCAGACGATCTTCTGCACCGCGCGGATCACACAGATGTCCGGGATGTACTTCGAGGCCTGGAAGAAGTTCTGTACGGTGTGGGAAAACAACAAAGATCAGTGTGAGACGCGTTTACATGATCTCATGCTGCGAGTTCAAAGCGGTGCGGATCAGCACCTCGTCGGAGATCTGCTGGGCCAATCGGATGGCCACGTTGCGCAGCATGCACTCGGAGCCGGGGTTGGGAATGTTCTGGAGAGCGTTCTGCAGAACCAGAGCCTGATCGTGAGTCGCCTGGTTGATCTGGAAGACACACAGAAAGGCACGTCAGCATGAGGGAGGGATGAGCAGTGTTGCCAGATTGGGAGGATTCTGGGTTCACAGAATGTGGGCTGGTTTGGGGTCAAACACGTAGTGTAACAGCGTAGGCTCACTATTGGCCGACGCTGGTCATGTGATATCATCAAGCACATCAAAAATATCTTAATCTGTGTTCCGAAGATGAAGGAAAGTCTTACGGGGATGAACCACATGAGGGCGAGTAATTACTGACAGAGTTTTAATCTTTGGGTGAACTAACCCTTTAACGTGTGTGAAATGCCTGCTAATTACACTGCTCATTCCAAGCACTTATATTGGGCACTTTTCTTACTGTTGATTTTAAAAAAGATGCATGTGTTTTTCCAAGGGTTAAAGTCATGGGTTCATTTCTTCTCCATCTGGACATTTTAGTCATATTTGCTCATTCGTTTTAAACTGTTTTCCTGGGAAAATAATTTATTTTTATTTGATTTAGTCATCATTATTTTGTTTTAAGGAGATAAAAATGGTGCTAATCAACCTTGACTGACATGGCAATAAAATTATATCACATTATTTTGGCAGGTTGTGTGGGGGTAAGTTGTGTCGGGGTAAGTCAGCGTGGGTAGGTTGTGTCGGGGTAGGTCAGTGGGTGAGGTTGTGTGGGGGTAAGTTGTGTCGGGGTAAGTCAGCGTGGGTAAGTTGTGTCGGGGTAGGTCAGTGGGTGAGGTTGTGTGGGGGTAAGTTGTGTCAGGGTAAGTCAGCGTGGGTAGGTTGTGTCGGGGTAGGTCAGTGGGTGAGGTTGTGTGGGGGTAAGTTGTGTCGGGGTAAGTCAGCGTGGGTAAGTTGTGTCGGGGTAGGTCAGTGGGTGAGGTTGTGTGGGGGTAAGTTGTGTCAGGGTAAGTCAGCGGGGTAGTCAGCGGGGTACGGTGTGTCGGGGTAAGTTGTGTCGGGGTAAGTCAGCGGGGTAAGTTGTGTCGGGGTAAGTCAGTGGGTGAGGTTGTGTGGGGGTAAGTTGTGTCGGGGTAAGTTGTGTGGGGGTAAGTCAGCGGGGTAAGTTGTGTCGGGGTAAGTCAGTGGGTGAGGTTGTGTGGGGGTAAGTTGTGTCGGGGTAAGTCAGCGGGGTAGGTTGTGTCGGGTTAAGTCAGTGGGTGAGGCTGTGTGAGGGTAAGTTGTGTGGGGGTAAGTTGTGTCGGGGTGTTGTGTCGGGGTAAGTCAGTGGGTGAGGTTGTGTGGGGGTAAGTTGTGTCGGGGTAAGTCAGCGGGGTATGTTGTGTGGGGGTAAGTCGCACCGGAGAGGCGGGGTTGGTGCCCTCCACCACAGGCTGGCACGCCTCTGCCACTGCCTTCACGTGCCCGAACCCGATGGCGGTGAGCATGAGTTTGCTGATCTTGAGGGCGTTCAGGTAAGAGCCGCGCCTCGTCTCCATGTCCGCACTGGGAAGGAAGTTGTTCCTCGTGAGCATTCCCAGTACGAGAGGAAGACCACCACTCTTCAGGAAGTTGTACTGGAAGTCACAGGCGTCGTCTCCCAGGGTGCCACTGGCGGGCATCAGCAGCGCATACACCACCTACGAGAGAGAGAGAGAGCGGTGGCAACATCCAGCCACCACAGGCTGCCCCACCTCGGCTAACCCACACCTCGGCTAACCCACACCTCGGCTAACCCACACCTCGGCTAACCCACACCTAACCTAACCCACACCTCGGCTAACCCACACCTCGGCTAACCCACACCTCGGCTAACCCACACCTCGGCTAACCCACACCTCGGCTAACCCACACTCAAGGACTTCCAGGTCCAATACCCTCAAACTCAAGGACTCAATGTAGGGACATTTCATGCGAGAGCAAGGTTACATCGTGTCACCTCAGCGTTTCTGCCGCTGGTGTGTATTGGGGAAAGCGCTATACAAATAAACTTGAATTGAAGAGGAGCAGAAGCGTGACAAAATACGAAGGTACCTCGGTGAGGTAGAGCACTTGTGACGCGGACGGCCCGAAGAAGCGCGAGTCCAGAGTGGGGCTCAGACTGTTCTCTCCCAGCTTGGCGTGATCCAAGCACGTCGCCCGGAGGTTCTCCACTGTAGTGGTATCTGTGGACACAAGACACATGTTTCAGCAGCTCTCCGGGCGCCACACGGCACGCCTCGGGCTCGGCTGGTACCTGGAGGCATGAGCTTCATGAGCACTCGGGCTCCGTCTCGCAGTAACGGCGTGTTTAGGGTGCAGCCCAGATCCGCGATCTGCCACAGGAACGAGATGTAGCGCAGGTGCAGAGACATGATCTGAGGAGAGGAGAAACACAGCTCAACGCGTGTCAGCAGGACTGATTATTCTAGACATGCAGAAAACCCTGGCTCTCTGAGAGCTGCTCTGCTCTGATTGGTCAGATGGCCCAGTTTTACTGTGATTGGTCAGAAACCAAACGCTTATTACCATAACAAAAAAACACTTTAATTCCCTCATAATCTCCACTGCAGCTTCAGCTCTTTCTCTCAGTGTCTGAGACGCTTCCATCAAGGACTCAGTCTCTCTAAGCCCCGCCTCTCTGAGAGCTGCTCTGCTGTGATTGGTCAGAAACGCTCATTATCATATCTGACTCTCAGCTCTTGATCACAGTGATACGAACAGTGACGATGGTGTGGGTTTCACCGTCTCAATCTCAGAAAACAGCGTCTCCTCGACATGAACAACACGAGCCGAACTCTCCCAGTCTCAGATACAATAGTGTTAGAGGGCGGAGCTAAGAGACGCTGCTCAGCCAATCAACACCACAGGCTGGCATTATGCTAATGAGTTACAAACCTACGCAGGATCAGCAGAGACTGAATTACTGACGACTCGCTTCTTTTAGGAGACAAAAACTTCATTCATCTGCACTTTTAAACTTTACAGACCTTTTACATTCTCAAATAGATTTATTACATTTATTAAAAGCATAATAGGGGCACTTCAAAGATTTATAGGTTTTATGTGAGGTAACCTAAATGTAAAAACAGGAAATGTGCACATATAATAAAATATCCATTATTATAAAGATTAAATAATCTCTGACATCGGACAAAAACAGATATATGTGGCGCAGATCCTCAGAGCTGAGGGTCACATGATGCACAAACACGGCCTCACCACTCCTGGTAAGCAGCTCTCCACCTCGGGGTTCGGGCCGTCGCTGAAGTGGTTGGCGTGGGTCCCGGGCGAGCCGGTGGACGAGTCGGACGAGCTGTCGGGGCTCGAGGGCATGTTGGCGCTGACCTGCGTGAGCTTCGCCGTGATGAGCTGCAGAGAGAGCCGGGCGAGGGTTATAGCAGCTTCCCCTCAAATGTCAAAGCAGAAACATGTCTTAAAGGGATAGTTCGCCCAAACTTGAAAATTAGCCCATGATTTACTCCCCCTCAAGCCATCTTAGGTGTGTATGACACTCTTCTTTCAGACGAATACAATCAGAGTTATATTACAAATTATCCTGGCTCTTCCAAGCTTATAATGATGGACAGATGCACTTTTATGATGGATAGATGCACTTTTATGATGGACAGATGCACTTTTATGATGGAGAGATGCACTTTAATGATGGACAGATGCACTTTAATGATGGACAGATGCACTTTTATGATGGACAGATGCACTTTTATGATGGACAGATGCACTTTTATGATGGACAGATGCACTTATGATGGAGAGATGCACTTTTATGATGGACAGATGCACTTTTATGATGGACAGATGCACTTTTATGATGGAGAGATGCACTTTTATGATGGAGAGATGCACTTTTATGATGGACAGATGCACTTTTATGATGGACAGATGCACTTATGATGGAGAGATGCACTTTTATGATGGACAGATGCACTTTTATGATGGACAGATGCACTTTTATGATGGATAGATGCACTTTTATGATGGACAGATGCACTTTTATGATGGAGAGATGCACTTTTATGATGGATAGATGCACTTTTATGATGGACAGATGCACTTTTATGATGGAGAGATGCACTTTTATGATGGATAGATGCACTTTTATGATGGATAGATGCACTTTTATGATGGACAGATGCACTTTTATGATGGACAGATGCACTTTTATGATGGACAGATGCACTTTTATGATGGAGAGATGCACTTTTATGATGGAGAGATGCACTTTTATGATGGACAGATGCACTTTTATGATGGACAGATGCACTTTTATGATGGACAGATGCACTTTTATGATGGACAGATGCACTTTTATGATGGATAGATGCACTTTTATGATGGACAGATGCACTTTTATGATGGAGAGATGCACTTTTATGATGGACAGATGCACTTTTATGATGGACAGATGCACTTTTATGATGGACAGATGCACTTTTATGATGGACAGATGCACTTTTATGATGGATAGATGCACTTTTATGATGGACAGATGCACTTTTATGATGGAGAGATGCACTTTTATGATGGATAGGACAGATGCACTTTTATGATGGAGAGATGCACTTTTATGATGGAGAGATGCACTTTAATGATGGACAGATGCACTTTTATGATGGATAGATGCACTTTTATGATGGACAATTGCACTTTTATGATGGAGAGAAGCACTTTTATGATGGAGAGAAGCACTTTTATGATGGACAGATGCACTTTTATGGACTTCAAAACATAAACAGCCATTCACTGCCATTATAAAGCTTGGAAGAGCCAGGACAATTTTTAATATAACTCTGATTGTGTTCGTCTGAAAGAAGAATGTCATATACACCTAGGATGGCTTGAGGGCGAGTAAATAATGGGCTAATGTTCATTTTTGGGTGAACTATCCCTTTAAATGACAGAAGTGTGTAAAGCTCACAGTTTTATCCTTGAGGTTCAGCTGTCCAATCAGCCGGCGGTCGTCAGCAGGGTCCACGATCTCTCCTCCAATGAACAGCTCCACTTTGGTGTGTGTGCTGTTGGCTTTGATGCGGGCGAGAACACAGCGGCGCACGGAGCCGATGGTGTCGTTGGTGTGAGACCAGATGTCCAGGTCGTCCACCTGACGCCCCTGATTGGGGAACCGCACCACCAGGGTGATGTGCTTCCCACGGAAGGCCCTGGAACGCACGACAAAATAAAAGAGCATGTCAAACCTTTCGTCCTCATTTGGCTACACGTGTTCATCGAGCCTTTCATGAACTGATAATACACCTTATTTTCTTAATGCACGTTATAAATCTTATTGAAAACAATGAATCTGTGCATGTTTCCTTTTTTTAAAGTTTTGACCTTAATGTTTAATCAGACTGTCGTAACTGGATCTTCTGGTGACGTATGCAGGATTCTCCAATCATTTAGTGAGATTAAGCTCCGCCCCTACAAGCTCACGCTCATCTGCATACACTTCTGAGTGCCACGCCCACATCTCAACATCCAATCAGCAACTGATGCACACAACAAAGTCCCGCCCAACATTTCTTCTTTTTCTATAATCACTTACACTACAGAACAAAAGATCTGATGCTACTTCTGTTTCATTTAACCCTCATCCTTCCCTCGGGTCATTTTGAACCGAAACTCTTTTTTAAATTTAAAAAAATTGAGTGTTCATCAGAGAGGTCCAAGACCCCAGGACTTTTGTCGCACTTGAACCACGAATACACAACAAATATTTAATGGATTCAAGGAGTTTAGTGGTTGAAATCTAAAAAAAAGTAACAAATCCTTCCCTCTCGGATCAATCTGAGCCCCTTAGGAATGAATGGAAATAAAAATGCTAAAGATTCAAACTAAAAACTTTACGAAAAAAAATATTTTATAATGTGCACATGTGTATGTGAATGCACACTGAAGATAATCTGGCTTTAGGACCCAGCGGAACAGCTCCTCTGCTCCATATAGAGATATAAGCCCATCTAGAGACATGAAATATCATGTGTTATTATTTATTTCCCACAAGAGGATCAGCAAAGACTCCCAATGTAAGATATTTAGAGCTGAATTAAAAGGGTTATGCATGAAATTATGAGAAAGAATGTGAGGAATGTGCTTAAATTACCATTTATTTATTTTTTATAGATCAAATCTAGTCATTTAAAGGTAAATAAAATACAAATAAATCTCCCCAAAAAAATTGCATTAATTATTTTATTTTTTTAAATCAAAATGAAATAAAATTTCTAAAAAAAAAAAAAAAAAAAAAGTATAATTTTAGGGCTTCGGGTCATTTTGACCCGCGAGGGAAGAATGTGTTACAAAGTGCGAGGGAAGGATGAAAGAAGTTGCTCTCGTCTTTTCTCCCATACAGTGCCGTATGTCCGAGTGAAACACATGTGGGCGGGGCTTGATTGGATGGTTGTAGTTTGCTATTGGTGGAGTGACAGGTTGCCCCGCCCTCGTCCTCAGAGAAGAGAAGCGATTGGCTGATAGAGGGAGGGGATGTTGAGGGACTGACTCCACTGTTGTCGACCCCGTGACCTTGAACCACAGGAAGGGCTCATATGTGTGTGTATCAGCACCTGGACATGGGCAGGATGGTCCTCTCCTCATGGTAGTCGCTGTCACACTCGTTGATGTACTCTTTGAGCACCGTGAGCACCCGCACCATGCGTATGCCCTCCTGTCTGGCACAGTTAATGCTGTCCTTGTCTCCGTCCAGAACACACAGCGTGTCGTACGAGGCCTTGAGCCGGTCGAAGCAGGACTGGATGAAGTCCTCATGGATCTCCACCTGTGAACACACACAGCAGCGGGTCATGTAGAGCTCGGCTGTGCTGACGGGTGCCGCTCGGCAGGAAGGACGGGTCACCTGATTCACTTGTAGTTTTGGTCCGAGGTTGGTGTATATCTCTTTCAGCAGGTCTATGGCCCGTGTGGCGATGTCATCACTGCCTTGAATCACAACCTGCGGACAGAAAACAGCAGAGAATCTCCCGTTTCATTTAGTGTCACTGATGTAATCAATGATAACAAAGGTGTGCGTCAGCGTTTTCACAGATTTGCGTTTACGCGGAGATGCTAACGTTTAAAAAAAATTCACTGCTTGCACCTTGGAACCCATTTCAAGGTTCCAAGGACTGAACTATCCCTTTAAAATCGTGATAATATCATATCGTGGCTTAATATATTCCCAGCCCTATGTAATGTAAATGTAGTGCAGTGACAGACGCATGTGTCTCGATAGGCTTAATGCTAGTACAGTGACGTCACACTGATAGGGTTAATGCTAGTGCGGTGAGTGGTTCAGGGCTTTACCCTCCACAGGTAGTCGAGCCCGATCAGCTCGAGGTCGTCCATCATGTAGGCCCTGCGTTTGGCCACCAGCTTCCCCTCTCTGCAGTTCACGGCTTTGAAGAAGCGCTCGAAGCACTTCATGCCGTTCTCCGTCAGCAGCGTGGGGTCCAGTTGCAGCACGTTGTTCTCGAAGAAGTCCTTGTTGATATCGGGGTCCAGATCCGGCTCGTCACCCATGAGTTTGGAGTACCACTTAAAGCAGGCCTCGCGATCGCACAGGAACACGGCGTTCTCCGCCAGACACTTCCAGATCTGCTTCGCCTGAGGAGCACAGAGCCACAGCTGGCCGTCCTTCAGCAGAAACCTGGACACACGGCACAGGGTTAGCGGTGCGAGAGCAGCAAACACACTCCTCAGAGCGATTCGGCAGAGTGAGTGTGTGTATCAGTTTGTTGTCTAAAGTACCGACTTCGGCACCAAGTCGGTACTGAATTTTAAATGTGACGCTTTGAGCGCTGTTGAGCGGAATCGTAAACGCCTCTGATTGGCCGTTGTGTTCACGCGCTCATCGGATATGTCTGTGATTGGCAACAATGATCAGCGCTTCAAAAACACGTTGTAAATATACATCACTGAGGCTCTTCAGCGAGCGCTTACACACACACACACACACACACACACGCGAGCGTGCTTTCAAACGCCTCCCGTGCGCTGATCATTGTAGCCAATCACAGACATATCCGATGAGCGCGTGAACACAGCGGCCAATCAGAGGCGTTTACGATTCCACTTGCACTCAAAGCGTCACATTTTTTAAATTTCAGTGCCGAAGTCGGTACTTTAGACCAGTGGTTCTCAAAGTGGGGTCCGCGGACCCCTAGTGGTCCGTGAACTATAGCCAGGGGGTCCGCGAAATAATTTATAACAGCCTACCGTTTTTTCCGGACTATAAGTCGTGTTTTCTTTATCATCTGAAAACATGCTATTTATTCCAAAGTGATTTACATAATGCATTTAACGTCAAATAATACAAAGTAGACACTTAGATTTCTAGATAGATAATATATCTGTATTTCGTATGTCTGTGCGTCAAGTAGACTATTCGCTGTGTTTTTGTTGATTTTGGGGCACGTGCGCCAGAAAGGAGACAGAGACGGCACTATCCTGTTGGCACTAAACAACTATCCTGTTGTTTATTCTTTATTTTTAAAAGGCATGACATTTTGTAGTCATTTTTAATGTATACACAATGGACACTTTACCGTTTTGAATGATCTACTCTTGTCTTATCTGTATGACCATAAATAATTAGTATTCCTTTGTTTCCACTGCTGAGGAAAAAATCCCAAGTAATCGCGCCGGCGTCTCGCGTGTGCGCACAATATGTCAGTTCTAGCACTGCTAGATTTGACATTAGAAGCCTGATCATTATCAAAATAAAATACAATCAACCAAACTTATATAAAGTTCGGCTTAATTTAATTGATCTGTTGTACACTATTAAGGCAGTCAATCATTCATAGCCTACTGTCAACTTGCTGTTATTCTAATTTAATTTCTCCGCATGTGAAGATGCTGATATGTGTAGGCCTATACTGGGACTGAAGCATATGCAGCTTTCTTTACATAAATAGTCAAGCATCCAAATGTTAGCCTACATCGCCAATGTGGAAACTTTGGAACGAATGAGAGATGCACGAGCAACGTCTGTGCAGTTTCAGTTTTGATTAAACTTAATTCGTTTAGACTTGATGTTTAAAATAAATGTTGTCTTTATACTATTATTATTTGTATTATTATCTTATAGGGTAGCCTACTAATTTTTTATTCTCGTTTTGTTCTGAATAGCTATCATTAATTTAAGATTTGCTGTGGAGTGAAGGGAAGGCTAACGCCTCAACAACGCAACAAAGTAGGCCTATTACACATTCAGATGCAACGTATTTAATGGAAAATTAAAAAATTGTGCTGTAATATTAAAAAGTGCATAGGGACAGGGTCGTATCCACAATTGAGGTCCCCGATGTCCTGACCTCTGTCATTTTTCTATGTGTGTTGTGTATATAGGCCTAATGAAAGTTGTGAAATAATTGCCTAATATTAACTTAATTTGGTGCTGCAAGGATATTGTACATCGCGATGATAACTGACCTTCTCGTCTGAGCTGCTTCAGCAGACTAACAACAACCGCAGTCAATGTCAAAATGTTTGAGTCGGAGATGAATTCAAAGTAGGCGGGGCTTATGTTCACAGAAGCTGCAAGCCAAGCACGAATCCCCGCACGACTCTTCAGTTAACGGTCATAAAGTGCAAGATAAGATGTAGGCCTAAATAGCTAAACTAAACAGCTGTTTTAGATAGAAGTTTTAAACGAACGACTGAAACAATAAGTTTGCAAAGTATCCATCAAAGCTCAGCTTTGGGAAAGGAAATAGCTACAGGTCAAGAGAAGCATACTATGCCCATGATGAGATTAACATTATGGATTCCAATTTAACACAGATATACTGTATGTTTTTAGCTAATTACAGTGGATAAGCTCAATTTAACAGCACACGCACCTATTAAACATATTGCCATTATTATTGTATAAATATAGGCTAAGGCTAGGCTATATTTTTTGTGCAGAATAATCCTTGAAACATTTCTCATTTAAGGCCATTCCTGTTTGGAATATGTGATTGAGTTTTGATATAGTCTACATGTGAACAATAATCATATACATTCTGCATTTCCATTTTGTATATGGATCATTCATTGTAAAATTTAAACTGTCATCTTGACAAAATAATGTATGCCACTGCCCACTGACATGCTTTTAAAGCTATAGTTATCCAATTTTTGGGCCTTAAAACACCTTAAAATGCACATGTGTAGATCAAGAACATCAAAAATCCCTCGGGGGGGCATGCCCCCCAACCCCCCTAGCAAGATCACTTTTGGGACCTCAGTAGGCTATTTAGAAATTCTTGCATAGGACCCTGGGTGGAGACCATTTGTGCAAAAATATTTTATTAGCCGCTCCCACATTAACTTTGTGCTCAATCAATGTTAGAAATATGAGGGGGTCCTCGGAAATGTTTTTCCCCTGTAAAGGGGTCCCTGGCTCCAAAATGTTTGAGAACCCCTGCTTTAGACAACACAAGTGTGAGACAAGAGCATCACTGACCGCAGGAAATTGAGTCTCTCTTGCACTTCCTGTACGTGGCTGTACCGGCTGCCCACCCGAACCGTCTGAGGATCGAATCCTGGAGACTCTGAGACAAAACATCACAATAGGAAGGTTTACATCAAGGCGAGTCAGCTTTATTTACACAGCGCTTTACAACAGAGTTTCACAGCAGCTTTACTGAGATAACAGGACAATAATGCAACACAGTGTGTTTCCAGAAGAGAACAGCACCAGTCCAGCTTAAGTAAGATCAGCGATGGATCATTTCTGTTGTAAAAAAGTTATTAATGTAGTTCATTTATATATACAGCGGCTCTGGAGAAACCGTGATGTCATCGTCCAGCTCAGCTCTCATATAATGCAGTCAGTGCAGGAGATCAATAATATAGCTGAATATTAGTAATTTTATAAAGTTTAATACATGCACTAATTTTCGTCAATCTGAATGAATCCAAGCTAATTTCAGATTCTGAAAATTATTTTTATATGAACCCTAAATTGTGCGACCTGATTCACGTTTGTTTACATCATGTGCATTACATCTGTGCATGCGTAGTTCCAGTCATCGCGCTCAGATTTAGGGGTGTAAATCGGAGCCTACATGATGATTCGATACGATACCGATTTCTTAAGCCAACGATTCGATTATGTTCGATACTTCAGAATTCCCCGCGATACGATTCGATTCGATACGATTCAATAATCGGTATTTTTACATGATATCTATTAAGTTTCAAATAAATCAAATTTTTTTTTTATAATTTGCCTTTTATTGAGAATACAGGAACAGTATTCTATTCACATAATGTGTATGTTGTGCTCAATGCACTGCAAATAGAACAGCAAATATAACAGTTACTGCATACAGTTCTAAATTGATTCTATCGAATCCTGGTGCGTTTCCGTGCATCTTACGTCATCGCAAACGTGCACGACGCATGATAGAAATCAGAACGCGGGTCAATATATTGGTTTTTTTTGGTGCTATTATGCACAGCTGAGTGAACAACACCGGTTTACTGTGTGTCGCATTTGGCTTTTTGCTGATTGCAAACGCAGGAGACAGTGGATTTCCATTAATTTGTTGCCTGAGTCCACGCGCTATGTGTGTGCGAATACAGACTCACTCTCGCTCTTATCCAAGGTAAATTATCAACACTATCATCCCTTACATATGTTTTATTTAACTAAATACATCATAATCAGCTAATGCGCAGGTCACTTACTTCCTGAACAAGTGCACACCCGAGTCGGTGATGCTTTCACATTCACGCGAGCCGCGGCACGGATCGAGTGCAACCCAACTCAGCGCACCTCCTCCAGGCAGTCTCGGGTTTGGTACCCCAGTGCGCACCCGGGTCCGCATGACAGACAGCGTTTACATAATTAGCGATTTTTCATGCGAACCGTTCCCGTTCCGTTCCGAGTTGGTGTGAAAGCACCCTAGACTTTTCAAGTTGAAGTAGCCTTTTGTACACGTTAGCGCCTGTTTGTTTACGTTAGTAACTGCTAGCTTGAAAAGTGACTGAGGGTGCATTCACACTGGCAGTTTAGTTCGGTGACCAACTAACGTTAGCCCAGCGCATAACAACAATCGTTTGTACGCATATGAGCGGATGCTGAAAATAGACAGGCGGCAAAACAAACACATTGATCATACTCTTGCAGACGCATCGATGCATCGAATCGTCAGCTGTATAATCGATGCATCGATACGAATCGATTAATATTTACACTCCTACTCAGAATGGGAATGTGCTACATCGAGCGTTTCATTATTTGCCTTGAGGACATATCTAATAAGAAAGCTGACATGTGTCAAAATTATCAAATATTCAATCTCTTCCACTGACTAGTTCATAAGGCATAAATAAACACATGCATGTTCGTAATGCGTGAAGCGTATCTGCACTGCCCATGTGAGCAAGATATTTATGAATCAGAATGAAAAAGTCGGATTCAAGCCTTTAGATTTTCCCCAGTGATGGGAATATTCCAGGTCTACTGGACACCTTTAAATCAGGCCAACTGGTGCGTTTACATGAGGGCTCTTCAATCCCATTACTAATGGGTTATTTGGGTGCCTGTAAACGTAGCATTTCAGCTTCAGAATCTGAGACGTGATGCGCTTGCCGATAGATGACACTGACCTTTGGAGAACTGCCTCATGTTCTCCATGTACGCCGACAGGTTCTCGGCCACCAGCGTGACGAGTGCGTGATTGTGCTGAAGCTGGTTGATCAGATCGTGGCGGTAGAAGACATGTGGACTCCTCTGCGTCTGACTGCTCCAGAGACAAACCACACACACACACACACACACACACACGCACACACACACACGCACACACGGTTCGTAAAGATACTGTAAAATGAAATTCCAGGACTTTCAAGGACTTTTCAAGCACTACTTTTTGGGGTTTTCAAGGACTTCAATCTGAGATCTCACTTATTATCTTTCAAATTCTAAAAAAGGTAAACAGATAATTAAAAATATACTAATAAAACAAAATGGTAAAAATAAAGTGCAGCACATGCAATGACTGCTGGAACTTTAACCACTGAAAGGACACTATGACTAAGATATCGCTTTATTCAAACTGATTTTTTTTTTCATGAATATATGATTGACTTGAAGAATAAAAGCTGTATCATATACTATTTATAAGTGCAATATCACATTAATAGCCATGCGAAATACCTCTATATCTATATCAGACGGGTTGCAGCGTTCATTTTGTGTGAAAAGATTGTTTTATCGATAAAATTAAACATTAATTTCACATATCTTGTCTTTCAATAATTCAAGCACTTTTCATAAATATGGCTGTTTTCCAGGACTTCAGAAAGCCCTTGTAGGAGCCCTGCACACACACAGATGGGGCACCGGAGTGTGTGTGGTTCAGACGCCTGCTCAACGCACCTGAGGTTCTGAGGAGCTTCTCCAAACAGGCTGCAGATCTCCCTGATCTGCTTCAGAGCCGGAATGACCCACTTATCGTTCGTGCGAAGCTCCTCGATGAAGCGGTCGATCCACTGCATCTTCTGCGTGTCACGGTCCTGTACGACAGCAAGCCAACTGTTTACATAGCACGTTTCATACACTATGGCAATTCAAAGAGCTTAACACAGAAAGGAATGAAAATAATCACAAAATTAACGCAAGGAAAATTAAAAGAGTTATAAAAGGAATTTAAAGAGTAAAAATATGATGCATAGATAAACTTCTCATCTGGCAAAACACCAGTGTATCATATTTTACTCTGAGATTTTACTCCGCACACAGGTGCATGCTGGGAACGCTGACCTGAGAGCAGCTGTAGTCCAGGATCTTGATGTGTGCGCTCAGGGCCTGGTCCATGATGTCCACCGGCACGTCGTCGCTGTGAGCCAGGTTCCACAGCAGGTTCAGCACTTTATGGGCCATCACTCCGTCCTTGTCGTCCTCGGCGAGCCTGCGGATCAGCTCCAGGAGCTTCTCACGCTGCTTCTTACTGGCGTTCGTCCAGCTCGCCTGCGGGCCGCCAGACCAGAGGCAGTGTTGGCGGTAACTCATTACAAACAACCGTTTTTAAGTAACGCATTACTTGTAAAATTTACGTTTAAGAGTTACTTTTTTCAAATAAGTAACGCAAATCACTTTGTTTTTACATTTACTGACTGACAGCTCTCCTGTGGAAGTGCAGAGGGGTTGTGTGTGTGTGTGTGTGTGTGTGTGTGTGTGTGTGTGTAAACATGATGGTAATTGTAGTTCTAGACTACATGTGAGAGTGCATTTACTCATCTCACTTGCACAAAAAAAGCTTCAATATTCCTCAAAATGAATAAAATCAGTGCAATGCAGAATCAGAATGCTATGCAAACCCCCAATAACTAAAAATGTTAAACAAAACAAATTTTTTTATGCATTTAATCTCACTTTATTGACCATAATGACCACCGTAGTCTACTGTACAGGAGTGAATCTGCATTTCCTTCAGCCTGAGGATCATTATTTCACTTTTCGTGTGAAAGGGTCTTTATATTTGCCCAAAATATAACTTTAACTTTTATAACTATAATATATAACTATAAATATAAAACTATAATGTTTTTGGTTATAAAAAAAACAAGCCAAGCCTAGGTGGGGAAAAAGTAACGTAACGCATTACTTTTCTAAAAAAAGGTACTAAGTAACGCAATATTGTAGTGCATTACTCTCACAGTGAGTTCCCCACCCCTGGCTAAGGAGTGTCATCAGCCTGCGCCACACACACGCGCGCCGCTACCTTGAAGCAGTCGAACAGGTGGTCGAGCTGCTCCGGGGAGAAGTCCCATGCCAGCTTGGCCAGCAGATCATGCATGTTCTTCACGATCGCTTCATGTTTACCCGCCTGAGGAGACAGCACAGAGATCATTCACACACACTCGTCCACAGCAATGAAAGCAATCGAGCTGGATCAGAAGGAAACTGTGCTGGACCATTTCCACCACACCAGGCGAGTCAGCTTTATTCACACAGCGCTTTACATCAGAGTTTCACAGCAGCTTTACTGAGATAACAGGACAATAATGCAACACAGTGTGTTTCCAGAAGAGAACAGCGCCAGTCCAGCTTAAGGCAGTTCAGCGATGCTTCATTTCTGTTGTAAAAAAAAAAGGAGTATTTCCTCCTTAAAACTGCAGTGAACCAAAGACAGTCTCAAACACACGGTTTGAAATCGCTGGTGTTTCTGACGTCACAAACGACCTTGTAACCAATCAGATCAACGTGTGATCGTCAACCAGTGGATCTCTGAGCTGAGTGAGTGAGTGGAGGCGGGGCTCATTTGCATATTCATAGAACCGCACATACTAAATGAGGCGAGGGTGTCGAGTTACATTGAAAAATATTTCTTCATGCTTAAAATATCTTGGAAGAAAAAGCTTTTAATCATGTCATTTTGGAGATCAAAGATGAGTTTTAAGGGATAAAATGATTGACTTTAACTGTAGTGAGTTATAGTCCGGTGTTGTGTCACACTACTGATGGATGTATGCTAGCGTTAGGGTTAGCGCTAGGCTGGTACCTGAGCCGCCCAGATGCTGTCCAGGTCCTGCAGGGTCAGTGTTTTCTCCTTGATGACGAAGCGCAGGATCTTCTCCAGCTTCTCCACGTACTGCGGCTGGTGGAGGCTGTCTCGCAGCACGATGGACAGGATGTGGTTCTGCTGAATCCACTCCTGACACACACAACACACATCATGAGCACTTCCTGTAGCATCACACGAGGTGTAACACACACACACACACTACTAGACACCAGGAACAGTGGGTGCGTCTCAATCCACTCCCTAGTTCACTGATCAGGGCTGTCCCAATCACAAAATCCTCCCAGTGCACTGGAACGTTCACTACCTAAAAAGTCCCATAATGCACTGTGAAAACCAGGGAGCATCAATACTCACAATGTTCCCTTAACAAAAATACTGAAGAGTGAAACATAAATCGTGCGATACACTTCACGACACGTGATGGATGCTTTAAAACAAACAAACAAACCATATTTTTAACTATATTTCTGCATAAACATACATTGATAGACAGGCAGTGAACATGATCTTTCTACCATTAATGATTAGTTTACAGCTGGAATGTTGAAGTTATATGTAACGGTCCGGGTATTTATCCGTGTTAAGCATCACCGCTGGTTTCGATCACAGATCTGAACTGGTTTAGTTCATCAACGCTGTGAACACAGACTCTCTTTATACAGAAGACAGAAAAGTTATAGAAGTTTGGGTTTACTGTAAAGCAAATGTAGTGAACTAAACATTTT
Source organism: Rhinichthys osculus (assembly GCA_029959095.1). Lineage (NCBI taxonomy): Eukaryota > Metazoa > Chordata > Actinopteri > Cypriniformes > Leuciscidae > Rhinichthys > Rhinichthys osculus. The sequence continues at coordinate 329,281 of JARWKJ010000010.1, forward strand.
TATTTCATACAAACTACATATTTTACTAAATAAATTGGACTCTAAAATTGCTAGAAAATCAAAGCCATACGTCGAACCGATTTGTGTTCCAAATTTTAAGTTGTCATCACAAAAATTGAGCAGCTCAAAGGATCTAAAGTGCCGTTTCCGTGTCCGATTTCAAGACGGTTTTTATGTTTACGCTTTCAAACGATTCCTATTTTACGATTACATTTAATCACTTAGCATACGCTTTTATCCAAAGCGACTTACAAATGAGAACAATAGAAGCAGTGAAACTAACAATAGGACACATTATGTAAGTGCTGTGACCCTTCCTGGTTTAGTCTAACGCAGTACATGGAATAATCTTTTTTTTTAGATAGATAGATAGATAGATAGATAGATAGATAGATAGATAGATAGATAGATAGATAGATAGATAGATAGATAGATAGATAGATAGATTTAGAAGAGAAGGTGTTAGTATTAATGTATCAAGTGTTGCCGAAAAGATGTGTCTTCAGCCGTTTCTTGAAAATGGAAGATTTTCGATGATTAATATGTGATATAGTAACTAAGCCTCCCGGGACCCGGACAGCCGTCAGCCGGTCATGAACCCCGCACAGTGAGCGAGGGCACAGGGACCAGATTGAGACGCACCCGATGACGGACTGATTGACAGGGAATCTTACGGCCATGCGCTCCGCCGTCAGCCACTCCTCTTCCTCAGGGTTGCCGTGCCGGTGTGTGTAATACGACACGCTCGAGATCACCTTGTTCACTTCGTTCAGCGCGTTCATTTTCCCATTAAACGAGGAGATCTGCAGCAACCTGTAAAGCAGACGAGAAGACTCGATAAACTTCATGCAGAGCGTGAACGTGCACATAACACAACATTAACCGTTATAGATAGTAATAATATGAAGAATATATTTATATTAATATAAATAATATAATAATGAATGGTATACACAAACCACATAATAGTATTTATTTATAATGCGGAACAACTGTGTTTATATGCCGCCAATAACCATGTGCTGTTTTAAGTGTTATATTTTAATGCACGTTGTAGCATTTTTTTAAATTATATTTTTATGAGCTAGCGGAACAGAATTTCGTTCACTCTAAATGTACAGTCGAATGACAATAAAAGGCTATCCATCTATTGTGCTGGGACGGCTCACCTTAGGATCATCTTTAACCGGAAGATCTCCAAGTTCTTGACGGTTTCCTCCTGACCAGGAACTCTGGACGCCAGGTTCTTCAAGGACTTGATGATCATGGACAGAGCGTCGTTCTTGGCCTCGTTCTTGGCCTCTTTCTTCAGCTCATCGTCTGTGAGGTTCTCCAGAAACTGCGGAACCATCTCGATTACGGGTGAGAAGAACTTCTTCACCGTGTGCAAAGTCAAGAACTCGTAACATTGGCCGAAGGGTCTGGAAGAGAAACCGAGGATCGATGAGGCCCAGAAGCAGCAGCGAGTGCGCCGTCAGCGTCAGGGATGGGTGTGAAGGCACTTACTTGATGAGCGCTGCGATGATCTGCACGTTGAGAGCCTCAGCGCTCATGAAGCGATCGTGGAGAATCTGGAACCCGTTCAATGTGCCGAACTTATTGACGAGGTCCACCAGCCAGCCCTGAGCCAACACACACACGACGGGTCACGACCCCACACACACACACACTGCATCTGGACTATCTTTATTACTCACTTTCCTTCAATAATCACCCACATAACTTCAAACTAGCTGCGTTTCCATCCAAACATGCGAATTAACTTTGGAATATTGCATAAATCATCTGCGAATAAAGCAGCGTTTCCATCCCATGTGTTCCAGGGAATAAAACCGTCACTAAATATCAGTAATAAAGTGTGAGTTTGTGCAATCGGCTGTGTTCCCTCCATCATGAGCGAGTGTGTGTCGAGCGTGAGATGAAACACAGTAACGCTGTCGTGTTCTCTGGCGTTCGGATGCTTGTGTTCGGGAACACACTCGTGTGTGTGAGACGCTTCTGGAGGGAATTACACCCAATCATCCTGAATTAGGGGTGTAACGGTACACAAAAATCACGGTTCGGTACGTACCTCGGTTTTAAAGTCACGGTTCGGTACGTTTTCGATACAGCAAAAAGTAAGAAATGCCAGAGAAATTTCCTATTTGTTAAAAGAAAAATATTTTTTAAATAAGTGTGAGTTTTCCTACATCTTGAAACTTTCAGGTTTATAAATGGGGGTCATCTTTGAAGGATGAACAAATAATGTTTTGGTCATCACATTAAAAATAACATTTGCAAAATGATCTTATCAGATGCAAAAGCCTCTATAAGTGCCATTTGAAATTTTCTTCTAGAATGATCATTTTTATCAAGCTTGTATATTTAAGTTCAGTAATTTCACTTAAATGGCAATGAAGATTACCTATTAATTGTCATTTGAGTGAAAGTACTGAACTTAAATATACAAGCTTCATAAAAATGATCATTCTAGAAGAAAATTTCAAATGGCACTTATAGAGGCTTTTGCATCTGAACTCTTCATATATTTATTTATATAATATTTGAGTTTTGAAGTGCTGGAAAAAGATGTGTGAAGTACTTGAAAGCATTTCACTATTCCAGCCAAACTGGTTACAGTTAGTGTTACTATATTAAATCCATGGTGAGTGTTGCTGGTCTGTGGACGTAAAGTATTACTAGATCATTCACGGCACAATGTTTCTCCTGGTGTCCACGTCAGCGCTGTTTGATCTAACAGAGATCTACGGTTAATAACGGAGAAATGTAAATGCTTCTCACTAGATCTCGCAGCGATGTTATTACTTCAGTGGCGAACTCAAATGTTTTCTTCACTGGATCTCTAAGCGCTGTGTTGTAACAGTGTCGCTTGATCGAGATCGGCTCGCGCTGCACAGATGTTGCTGGTCAAACGATCCGTGAAGCACAATATAATGAGTAGCGCAGTTTCGTTCCGCTTTCATTACACTTGCCATTTGATGTTGCGCAACGTTGTGGTGATCGCGCCAGCGCGGATTTTGTCGGCAAGAAAAATGGTCCAAGGAATCATTCGGTTTGTATGCGCCATTGGTCCACCGGTTACTCCAGTTAGCCAATCACAGCTGACACTGAGAGAAAGTCACACATCGAGGGATTTATTCTGTAAATGTGCATCTTACCGTTTCCATATAGTGTTTTTATGCAATATACCAAAATACACATAAAAATAGGTGGATGGAAACAAAGTTAATGTTATATGTGTAATTACACCAGTATCTACTTCCCCATGAGGAGGTTCATTTGTGTTTCACAGATTTTAAAGTCACCATGACATCAAAATGGATAATTCTTGTTTTTCTTAATGGAATATTGCAGTGTTTATTCTAAATGATTTATCGGTGCACATCATCATTACTGTGTTAATAATGTTGAATGAGAATCAGTTCCTCTCGCAGCATCTCTTCTCTGATGATGTGGGCGGGGCTATAACCCGTCACTCACACGATATCAGCCAATAGCAAACCACAACCATCCAATCAATTCCCCACAGACACAATCAAGCCCCGCCCACATGTGTTCTTGTCGATATACGACACTACAGGAGAACGACTAGGGCAATTTATATTTCATGACGAGTTTAAACTAGGGCTGCAGGATATTGAAGAAAAATGCGATATGCGATAACTCATTAAATAATGCGATATTCGATACGCGATACGATAATGCTTAAAGTGTGTAAAATAAACTTAAATTATATTTAAAATTATATAACCTACATACATGTTTCACACTCTTTTACTAGAAACCCTCCCTCCAGCTTCTGACAGTGAACCGCAGTTTTACTGCAGCGTAAGAAGTGTTATAATAGCGTAAGAAACTGAATAATCACATGTAAAAATAAAACACTGCTTAGTTTTCCCTGTATGAATTAAATATATACTGATTCTTATTAAAGCTACTAAAGTTATTCAGTGAAGAACAGCGAGTGATTCTCTCTGTCTGCTGTTCATGACCCGTTGCGATATACATAATGCGATATCTCGATATATTGTGCAGCCCTAAATTAAACTCATTCGAAAGATCAGAGAGAGAGAGAGGTTCACACAGTTGAGAGCGAGAGACGAAGCAGTGCACCTTGGGAGAGCGCGGGTCGGGCGGCCGGGCGAACAGCTCGTCGTCGGCCAGCTGCGCTCCTGCAGGGACGCTCTCAGACGGGCGCGTGCCGTTGTAGATGTGGAACTTGCAGTGCGGGTTAGTGGCCATGGAGAGCAGCTCGAGCAGAGGGAACCAGTCCTGGGCCAGCTTGGCCACGCAGAGCTCCATCAGCCGGTGCGTGTTGCTGATGATGCACCTCTGCGACACACACACACACACACACACACACACATGAACAGCGCTCACATGCAGACCTTCATTACGCCTTCGTGGACGGGTTTGGGCACGAAGGTCTCAGGTGTGATCAAAACATTTCTATCTTTGATAAAATAAAAACTTGTATTTTTTTTTTTTTTACCTCTAAAAGTACCATATTTTCTATGTAAATTATGCTTATTTTTATGTTATGTTTAATATTTCTATAACTTCAGAAAAATAAATCCTTCCAGTAAGTTCAGACAGCCTAAACCTACAAATCTGGTGTCACATGCTGGAATAAAAATAACAAAAGCGCAATAATAGCCACTGGATGGCTGTAGTAATCAGCGGCTGAACTCTATAAACCATCGTTATAACGCATTTAAACAAGTTTTTTGAATTTATCACAAGTTAAAATTGTAATTAAAAACACATCTGTGTTGGGTGAGACGATACAAAGATGCCAAAATATGCTTAGACAAATCTGACTATGCTATAAAGTAGTAGATCAACTATTTATTTCAAACAAAAACACATCAAATTTCAATAACTCAAAAAGTAAATGGCACCAAACAAGGAACCATAAACCAGTGTGGTATGATCCGCATTGTGTTGGATTTATTGATTTTAATTCGACAAATAAAAAAACAAAATGCTCTGAATTATAGTTTTCCCATTCTTTGCCCACAAACGCGGAATTAAGTAGGTTTTTTTTCAACCACTTAAAGGAACACTCCGACTTTTTGGGACTTTAGCCTATTCCCCTTATCCCCCAGAGTTAGATAAGTCCATACATACCTTTTTCATCTCCGTGCGTGCTATAAGTCTGTTTGACGCACCCACCGCTAGCCTAGCTTAGCACAAAGACTGGATGTAAATGGTTGCAGCTAGCATACTAATCCAAATAAGTGACAAAATAACGCAAACATTTTCCTATTTACATGTTGTGATTTGTATAGTCACAGAGTGTACAAAAAACAAAGTCACATGAGACACAGACATATTTTAACCGTATAAATACTGGGAACTATATTCTCTGAAGGCGAAGCACTGCTACTTGGGCGGAGTAATAACCGCAGCACCTGAGACTCGCTCTCTGCTCCTCACCACGGCTCGTCTCAAGTGCTGCGGTTATCACTCCGCCCAAGTAGCAGTGCTTCGCCTTCAGAGAATATAGTTCCCAGTATTTATACGGTTAAAATATGTCTGTGTCTCATGTGACTTTGTTTTTTGTACACTCTGTGACTATACAAATCACAACATGTAAATAGGAAAATGTTTGCGTTATTTTGTCACTTATTTGGATTAGTATGCTAGCTGCAACCATTTACATCCAGTCTTTGTGCTAAGCTAGGCTAGCGGTGGGTGCGTCAAACAGACTTATAGCACGCACGGAGATGAAAAAGGTATGTATGAACTTATCTAACTCTGGGGGATAAGGTGAATAGGCTAAAGTCCCAAAAAGTCTGAGTGTTCCTTTAACATTGTAGAATCGAGTCAAAACGTGTGTGTGTGTGTGTGTGTGTGTGTGTTGAAGGTGCAAACTGAGGGAAGGTAGCCACGCCGTGTACCGCTGAGATCAAGGGTTAGGGTCCGAGAGATCGGTCACACACTCACGTGGATTTCAAACTTCCAGCCGCTCACGGCCTCATCCGTCAGGATCTTTGTGAAGGAGATGGTCAGGCCGTCGCGGAAGAACCTCTGACACGCCTCACACTTCACGTCCAGCCCTTCTCTCACACACACACACACACACACACACACACACACACACACACACACACACACACACACACCAGGTCAGACTAATACTCGTGTGATTTCAGTCATGCTGCTTACACTGGAAGCCTTTTACTTGGAATTGTATATAAAGTAATACTAAAATTTATAATAAAAATAGGTGCATATGATTTAGTGTAATGCTGTGAAAACTAATAATATTCAATCATTAATTATTTATTTATAATACAATATAACTGCAATTTAATTTCCCTCATTTGGCTGGTAACAAAGTGATTAATTTAAACTGCAGGATTATTGCGGTTATCGAATGATGAATGCAGTTAGATTAAATATTCACGATTATATGAATGATGAATAATGATGATGTTTCTCAGACCTTTTTTGCTGAGCTCGATCGCCGCTTCCAGCAGAACCTCCAGCTCTCCTTTGGGCAGAACCGGAACCACCCAGCGCGGCCTGGACCAGAGGAGCACACGTTACCACACACACACACACACACACTCTGTGAGAGGCGTCAGGCTCACCGGTTGATCATGTCGTCCAGCTTGGCCAGGTCTGTGTGTGGGAAGGCAGGCTCCTCCTCTTCCTGTGTGGGCGGAGCTTCTGCCTGAACCACTTCCTCTGGTGGACTGATGGGTGACGTCTCATCGGAGGAGTTCGGCGAGAGCGTCTAAACACACACACACGAGAGAAGGACAACACCACGACGTCACACACAAGCCGCTGTATATGCAGCTTATCCATGTTTCTGGCTAACATCAGAGCAGCTTTACTGAGACAACAGGACAATAACGACACAGAGTGTGTGTCCAGAAGAGAACAGCGCCAGTCCAGCTTAAGCCAGTTCAGCGATGCTTCATTTCTGTTGTAAAAAAGTTATTTAGTTCATTTATATATACAGCCGCTCTGGAGTAAACCGTGATGTCATCGTCCAGCTCAGCTCTCATATAATGCAGGAGATCAATAATATTGCTGAATATTAAATAGAGGTCACATCACACCTATAATGATAACGACACAGAGGACTGATTTCACTGGAATCACAAAAGATTTTCTCCAGCTGATGAACAATAAGAACACTGACAGCCAATCAGAATCCATCCTGCTCTACAGAGCTCCAGCTCTTAAAGCGACAGACGCCAAATCTGAGAATAAACAGTGATGATGTGTGTCGGTGTGGTCCTCTATTCCTACACTAATGTAGTCATCGTTCTGTGAGAGCCGGTGTTACATCTTCAGAAACTGCCTTGAGGATTAGATAATCGACTAATGAATTAACAGATGCTTTTAGCAGCTTCTCAGAAACCGGTTCAAGTGACATTAATCTGGAAACACTAGAAAAGCTCTGGGTCCTGGACTCCTGGTTCTGTCCGGTGACAGCTGATCTTCTGAAGATGGAGGAACCCAAGAGGAGGCATTTGGAAAAGTCATGTGATGCACATTGCACCTATAGAGATCTGTGTTTACAGACTGTGTTTGCTGAGCTGAGCTGTCTCTCTCACACACACACACACACCTGGGTCTGGGTCTGGGTGTCGGGCGCCTGGCTCTGGCTCTCGTTGCCGCCCACAGGAGACCCGCGGGTGGTGGCCGTCATGCTCGACGCGCGGCTGATCCGGGCGATCCGGTCCGATTATGTGCTTTACGGGTTTCCCCGATTCCAGCGTCCGAGAGAACGAGACCGAAGCAGCGGGAGCTCAGGACGAGCCTCAGAGACCATGGCATTACCTGAAGACACACACACACCAGCAGATCAACACACACACACCAGCAGATCAACACACACACACCAGCAGATCAACACACACACACACACACCAGCAGATCAAC
>JARWKJ010000010.1:347185-352185 GCA_029959095.1 Rhinichthys osculus
TTACACTACATACAGTCTTCTTCCATTAGCATCACATTCCTGTAGCAGCACACCGATCTGTTACAGACACACGGTCAAATGACAGTCATTATTAGCTATTTAATCTGATAAAGAATCACTTTAAAGGCCGGTTTCTGAAACCGCTAACGTTACAGTTAGCATTAGCATTCCGCTCGCGTTCTTAACGTTTATATTCCAGCACAGACAAACATTACAAAATAAACATTACAACACAAACACGAGCACATTCAAACACCCGCATAAAAGTACGCCTCGTGACGCTTAGTTAGAATCTGTCATTGTGTTCGTGCGGGTGTTATTGAGGCCTGTTAGCATCAGTGCTATCATGCTAACCGCTGCTCCACCTCATAAATGGCGCGACACTCGCGCGCGCGCTCTCTCTCTCTCTCTGATCATCATGCCAACCTTACCGCACACACGAGCTCTAAACAGGCCGCTCAGTCTGTGTTTAATCGTGTGTGTGTCAGTCAGCAGCCATTTTGCTCCGCAAACACACAGAAAACCGGTTCACAGGAGCGGATAAACGTGTCAGACGCGCGCGAGCTCATGTTTGGTTTTTTGAGCTCATGTTTGTAACGTTAGTGTCACTTAACAATGAGAAACACACGTCACTCATCGCTCACCCGCGGCGCGCTCCTGCAGTCCGTCAGTGTTTGTTTCGCGCGTTTCGGCTGTTTTTCCTGCGTCACCAGGCGCGCGCCCCCCCCTCAGACCATCACACAACTAACTACTCGCTCAACCAGCACTAACGGGCCCGGTGTGTGATGATGGCTTTAATGCTCAACTGATATTCGGTTCTTCTAGAATGACGCGCGGCCCGTTTGATGTTTAAATGCCCGCGGCCGCGTCTCAAAGCCTCACAAAATAGTGTGTTGCCTACCTAGACAACACTACTGAGAGTCGCTGTCAGGATTCCTGAGCCGCTGGTGTGAATATTTTACCCGAGGTTTGATCAGTGTGTGTGTGTGTGTCAGTGTGTGTTGTTGTTATTCCAGCAGGAGGCGTCAGTGAGTGACAGCGCGAGCACAGGACCCGGAAGACGATGACGTCATCACGTTGTCACGTGTTTAACCGTGAGCTTCACCCAGCATAGGCTTCACCATCAAACCGTTTTTTTTTTGTTGAAAGAATTGCTATTTATTTCCTTAATACTAATAATAAACAAGCCCAACTCTGTCTGTATTATTAAACCATCAGATATTATTAACTTTGCATTATAAAGCATTGGTCAGATTTCTGACTTTACACACACCCAGTTATTAGGGCTGGTTGTGTGTGAGACACCACGTGATGTGCATGAGTGAAACAGCACCATCTACTGGAGGAATATGAGCAGTTTAAACCCCCATAATCTTCATCATCACGTGTTGAAACGTGAGCTTCATCATCAGATGTTTTTTTTTTTTTAAAGAAGTTGCTCTATATTTTCATGAAAATAATAAGCAAGCCCAACTCTGTCTGTCTGTGTTATTAAACCAACTAAAAACGCTTTCATACTTTGCTTATAAAACATTGATCAGATTTCTGACTTTATACACACTCTCTCTCAGTTAGAGCTGTATATTTAGATGTGTGTGAGACACCACGTGATGTGCATGTGTGAAACAGCACCATCTGCTGGAGAATATGAGCTATGGCAACAACGTTGCTATTAAATCTGCTATATAAATAAATAAAAGTTTAAGTTTTAAATCATCATCATCACTGACAAAAACAACATGCATGACCTGATTTCAAAAGCAATTTACTTATTCAACACATGAAAGGAAATAGATTTAAAAAAACATATCGAAGAGCAGTTTTGTCCTTTGCAGAGATCATGTACACAGGGCAATATGAAATGAAGAGTTCACACAGTCTGTTCAGTTGTTTATACACACACTACTTCATTTCAACCGCAAAAGGAACGCACCATTGAAACATTTACACACAGTAAAATCCTCTCGGGAGTAAAACAATAATACTCTTTTAAGACAGCACATTTTCTGAAAGGATCGATCTAGGAATGAATATTTTCACCCCGTTTCCGCACAAGAAATCAAATCCAGGACATTTACAAACACGTCACTAACACTGGGAAGAGGGAAGCGTCCGTCCGGATTCGGGAGAGACACGGACACATCGAGGAAGAGGAGCAACCGAGGAAGAGCTGCCCTTGTGCAAACCTACTGTAAACAGAGGGGTGTGTGTGTGTGTGTGTGTGAGCTGTGCTTGTACACCGTCAGTGGGTGGAGTCACGAAGCCACGCCCACAGCTAAGGATTGATTGACAGACTGTGCTCATCATTGCTCAGAGACGCCGTCTCGTACATTTAAAAAGAAAACAGTATAAAATGTCATCAACCCCCTCGGTATTAGTACAGGACCATATCTATGACTTATATATTCATATTTATAGATATTTATATATGTATAGGTATATACAACACTCGGCGCTGGTAGTCCGTGGCGTGTGTGTGTGTGTGGCTAGTACACCCAGGACACGGGCACCCACTGCGCAGTGCTGCACACCAGGTCGATGGCCTCCTCCAGCATGCGGATGGTGTCGTCGATCTCGTTATTGATGACCGTCTGATCGAAGTAATGAGCGTATGAGCGCTGGAGCGCCTCGGACTCCTTCTGGAGCCGCTGGAGAGACTCGTCCTGAGGAGCACACACACACACACACACACACACACATCACTGGAGGAGCACACACTGATACATGTACACAACGACACTAATCACTGAACAATCACACTTCTTCACAGCTGGAGATCGACCGATACAGATTATTTGCATGTTTATGATAACCGATATTTATTGTTTGATTCCTGTTTTTGAGAATTATAACAGCACTGTATTGAACAAATGGTTTTATTTTTAACACTTACTACTGTAATCTCTGAAATTTCTCTCCCTCCTTGCATACAAAATAGTGTGTGCAACGATTAATCGTCCAAAATAAAAGTGTGTGTGCTGTTTAATTATTTAGTATATATAAATACACACACATGCATGTATATATTTAAGAAAAATGTGTTATAAATATATTTTATATGTATGAAATGCTTAAATATCGGGAACCTCGATTATCGGCCGATCTCTGTTTACAGCATATGTGAAGCTACTGTAAAACAACTGTATTCGTATGAAGCGCAACAGAACCTGCGATCTACCACACACACTTCCGTCTGAGCGAGTCACTCCAGGAGAGAAGCCTGTGTGAACTCATGCATATTCATTCAGCATTCGGCAGAAGCCTAGAGCAGTTTCTGCATCTACAGTCGAACCAGCGTTACTCAGACCCTCCAACATCTCTCACATTATCAGTTTATTCGCTATAGTTTAGAAAATGGTGATAAATATGAGCAGAACTCAGAGTTCTCAGATCAGCTCAAAGTGGAGGAGTCATTTCTGGGCCCAAATGTCACTGGTAGTCACTGTATGAAGAATATTTGGGTCTAATATGTCACAGTTTACTCTATTTTGCTCTCCACACTCACATTAATGAACTATAGTGTCCTGATCACACTAGTGAAACAATATCAAACATGATATCCGGTGTCTGAATAGTTTTTGGTTTGACTGACTTTATAGAGAGAAACTATATTTTAAAGATCGTCTCTGAAACATTGCATTTGGATGCACCAATCACACATCAGAGATCTTCAAAAGCTGCTGAGGCTCTTATGCATGAGTGTGTGTGACGGAGCGCCTGTCATGGAGCGACTCGCCGACACACACTTTACTTACAGGAAGTTTCCTGCACCATCTAGGGATCTGAGAGCATCCCGGAGACGCAAGAACAGAGCCAGTCAACACACATGCAGCATGCAGTGAAGCGTGAGTGTGTGTGTGTGTGTGAGTGTGTGTGTGTGTGTGAGCGTGTGTGTGAGCGTGTGTGTGAGCATGTGTGTGAGCGTGAGTGTGTGTGTGTGTGTGTGTGTGTGTGTAAGTGAGAGCGTGTGTGTGAGCATGTGTGTGAGCGTGAGTGTGTGTGTGTGTGTGTGTGTGTGTGTGTGTGTAAGTGAGAGCGTGTGTGTGAGCGTGTGTGTGTGAGTGTGTGTGAGCATGTGTGTGTGAGTGTGTGTGTGTGTGTGAGCGTGTGTGTGAGCGTGTGTGTGAGCATGTGTGTGAGCGTGAATGTGTGTGTGTGTGTGTGTGTGTGTGTAAGTGAGAGCGTGTGTGTGAGCGTGTGTGTGTGAGTGTGTGTGAGCATGTGTGTGTGTGTGTGTGCGTGTGTGTGTGTGTGTGTGTGTGTGAGCGTGTGTGTGTGTGTGAGCGTGTGTGAGCGTGTGTGTGTGAGTGTGTGTGTGTGTGTGTGTGTGTGTGTGTGTGTGTGTGTGTGAGCGTGTGTGTGTGTGTGAGCATGTGTGTGAGCGTGTGTGTGTGAGTGTGTGAGTGTGTGTGTGTGTGAGAGTGTGTGTGAGTGTGTGTGTGTGAGTGTGTGTGTGTGAGTGTGTGTGAGCGTGTGTGTGTGAGCGTGAGTGTGTGTGAGCATGTGTGTGTGTGAGCGTGTGTGTGTGTGTGTGAGCTCACCTCGGTCATGGCGGGAGTGATGGTTGGCGCCGCGATGAACACGACGTACGGCGCAAACTCGGCGGTCCGCAGAACCTTCAGCGCCTGTGAACACAACGCAAGCTCGTCAGAAGCGCTCGGGGAGACAGCGGGAGGATCCGGGCCGGCCCGTACCTGCGGCTCCACGTCCAGGATCGCCACCAGGCCCTGCTCGTGGATCTGCCGGATCGTCTCCAGCCGCGTGCCGTACATGGCGTCCTCGTGGCTGCCGTACTCCAGGTAATCGTTGTTGGAGATGTCCTGCATCATCTGGTCATGTGACACGAAGAAGTAGTTCTTCCCGTTCTCCTCGTCCTTCTTCGGAGGTCTGGTCGTGTCTGTTGGGGAGAAGTGTGTGGTGTGTGTGTGTGTGTGAGAGAGAGCGGTCAGTCGCACAGGAGCGTCATGCGGGTCAACCGTGCGAATGATGGAGCGAGTCTT
>JARWKJ010000010.1:357185-364685 GCA_029959095.1 Rhinichthys osculus
TTGATGAACTACAGCCAGTTAACATCAGGTCTGAGATCAGTTCACAGGTCAAACAAGAAAAGATTATAATTAGGGCTGTCAATCAACTGAACATTTGATAGGAATTAATTACATGAATCATTTATTATGCCAGCTGAAGATCACTCAAAGACATGACAGCATCAAACGAGTGAATCAATCGATAGACTTTCACTGCATTCTGTTGTTGAATTACAGCCACATAAAACACTGAAGATGAACCGACAGCCCTAGTTATAATGTAACGGCGTGTCACTCACACACACACACACACACACACACAGTCAACCAATCAGATGTGAGCAAACCCCACTGACGGACAGCATGGGCGTGTCTAAGAAGCCAATCATCTGAGGGGGGAGGAGCCAATCGCACCACAGGAGGGTTTAGTGTATGAACCGCCACTAAGGGATGCTGGGAGTCTAAAGCACCAACTAGAGAAGCAAAGCCTGATGGGAGACTCAGAATCAAAGATGGGAAATGAATCCGGGTCTGTGGGTCGAGTGGAACTGCTCTACTGGGTCCGAGAAACTCACCTTGCGAAACATTTTATCCTTGACTGCAGGTCTGGAGATCTAAGGGTTTGAAAGCATCACACACACACAGACACACACACACACACACACACACACACATCATGCAGTAGAACAGACCTAACATGGACAGGAAATGGCAGGATGTTGCAGTCGGGTGAATCAAAGGCCAGTTCACACCCAACACAAACACAAGAGGAAATATGCATTCAAAAAAATCTCCCGTGGACAAAGTGATGCAACAAAAAACCCTGACTGATGTTAAATATCTGGCTTTCTGAAGCTGTCAGCAGCCAATCAGAGTGCAGGACTCGGGATTTCTCGCATAATCAGCAGAAAAAAAACTCCAGAGATTCGCTTTCGTTCAGGGATGTGAACGTTTCTCAGAGACAGTGTGTTGAGATGAACGGTTCGAGTCACATTGTCAGGTGGTTCTCGGTGTGAACAGATCTTCAGGTCGAGCAGCTGAGACACACACACACACACACACTCATGTGATCAGCTGTCTCTCACCTGTCTTCCTTTGGGCTGAATAGTTGATGGCAGATCCTGCATAGACAAGATTTCTTTATAAACTGTACAATTACTAACTTTCAGTTTCAAATATAAATATTTTGTGTTTGGAAAAACCGACGGCTTGGGGCGTTTTCACACTTGACTTGTTTGGTTCAGAACCTGGTGCGTTTTCTCCCTTAGTTCGGTGCGTTTAGGCATATATGATCACGGCAATCGCGCTCGGATTCACACCGGTTCGGTTGAGCTTCGGTTGAGCTTCGGTTGAGTTTAGGTTGAGCTTCGGTTGAGTTTAGATTGAGCTTCGGTTGAGTTTAGGTTGAGCTTCGGTTGAGTTTAGATTGAGCTTCGGTTGAGTTTAGATTGAGCTTCGGTTGAGTTTAGATTGAGCTTCGGTTGAGTTTAGATTGAGCTTCGGTTGAGTTTAGATTGAGCTTCGGTTGAGTTTAGTTTGAGCTTCGGTTGAGTTTAGGTTGAGCTTCGGTTGAGTTTAGGTTGAGCTTCGGTTGAGTTTAGGTTGAGCTTCGGTTGAGTTTAGGTTGAGCTTCGGTTGAGTTTAGGTTGAGCTTCGGTTGAGTTTAGGTTGAGCTTCGGTTGAGTTTAGGTTGAGCTTCGGTTGAGTTTAGGTTGAGCTTCGGTTGAGTTTAGATTGAGCTTCGGTTGAGTTTAGGTTGAGCTTCGGTTGAGTTTAGATTGAGCTTCGGTTGAGTTTAGATTGAGCTTCGGTTGAGTTTAGATTGAGCTTCGGTTGAGTTTAGATTGAGCTTCGGTTGAGTTTAGATTGAGCTTCGGTTGAGTTTAGTTTGAGCTTCGGTTGAGTTTAGGTTGAGCTTCGGTTGAGTTTAGGTTGAGCTTCGGTTGAGTTTAGGTTGAGCTTCGGTTGAGTTTAGGTTGAGCTTCGGTTGAGTTTAGGTTGAGCTTCGGTTGAGTTTAGGTTGAGCTTCGGTTGAGTTTAGGTTGAGCTTCGGTTGAGTTTAGGTTGAGCTTCGGTTGAGTTTAGGTTGAGCTTCGGTTGAATTTAGATTGAGCTTCGGTTGAGTTTTGGTTGAGCTTCGGTTGACTTTAGGTTGAGCTTCGGTTGAGTTTAGGTTGAGCTTCGGTTGAGTTTAGGTTGAGCTTCGGTTGAGTTTTGGTTCAGTTTAGGTTAAGTTTAGGTTGAGCTTTGGTTGAATTTAGGTTGAGTTTAGGTTGAATTTAGATTGAGCTTCGGTTGAGTTTTGGTTCAGTTTAAGTTAAGTTTAGGTTGAGTTTAGATTGAGCTTCGGTTGAGTTTAGGTTGAGCTTCGGTTGAGTTTAGGTTGAGCTTCGGTTGAGTTTAGATTGAGCTTCGGTTGAGTTTAGGTTGAGCTTCGGTTGAGTTTAGGTTGAGCTTCGGTTGAGTTTAGGTTGAGCTTCGGTTGAATTTAGGTTGAGTTTAGGTTGAGCTTCGGTTGAGTTTCGGGTGAGTTTAGGTTGAGCTTCGGTTAGGTTTAGGTTGAGTTTAGGTTGAGTTAAGGTTGAGCTTCGGTTACTATAGATAAAGACACAAACTCGCGGAGAGAACGTGTCACTGACGCAGAGGAAACTGACCAATAAGAGCAGTTTTACTCACATGTGACTTGCATAAACAGATTTTGGTACGCCTCGAGATGTTGCCTTGTGAAAGCGAACCAAACCGAGAAGAAAATGCCACATTAACAGATTAAATCCCTATTTGGGAACAAAGCAAATGATCTACAGGTCTGAAAACGCCCTCAAACGGTTAAAACATACAATTAATGGGTTTTTTCACCCAAAAATGAAATAACTTTACGTAAGACTTTCATTCATGAAGATATTTCTAATTGAAAGTCTCTTCATCCAAAACTAAAGGGATGGTAAAATAAACCCATAAGAATGGAGCGGTGTAATACAGATCTTCTGAAGAGACACGATCGCTTTATATGATCAACAGTTTTGATTTATGCTTTTGTCCACATATAAACATTGATCAGCTTATGGGTTTGTAGCGACATGAGGCAAACTAACTGATTATAGATTTTCATTTTTGGGTGACCTTTCCCTTGAACATCACAGTGTTTACAATCCACAGTACTGCAAGAAAAGAGTCTAAGCTTTCATCTAACCATATGAACCCATAATGCATTGTGCTGTGGTTTTGTAGGACTCTCTGTAGACTGTTGTCTTACTAAGATGGAGCTGGTGACGCTGGAGTGTCCG
Source organism: Rhinichthys osculus (assembly GCA_029959095.1). Taxonomy (NCBI): domain Eukaryota; kingdom Metazoa; phylum Chordata; class Actinopteri; order Cypriniformes; family Leuciscidae; genus Rhinichthys; species Rhinichthys osculus. The sequence continues at coordinate 360,449 of JARWKJ010000010.1, forward strand.
TTGGCAGGAGACTGTCTGGACAGATCCGGGGAATCTTTCTGAAACGCCACAGAAACACAGGAAGACTAGTCAAACACACACTGCTGGAGTTCCAGGAGTGGCCAGAAGGTGGCGCTCTGGGGGACACTTACATCACAGGACAGAGACTGGCTGCGGTAACTGGGCACGATTTTAAAGGTGATGCTGCCTCGCATCTCGCGCTGTGAGAAAACACACACACACACACACACACACACAAATACATGACTCAAACCCACCTCTGATGCAAACACAGTAACCAGACACAACAGTCATGTGTGTGAGAGTGTGTTTAAGTTTTGTTTAACTGGAAAAACACAGAAGGTTTCCTGCCAGGGTTGATGTGTGGTTTAGGATTAGGTTAGAGAATATGAGTAAATGTGTGTCAAATGTCGTTTCAGTCTCAATATATTAAATTATGAATGTTATGCTGATTATGATGTCTGTTCTGTTCATTGGCTTAATACGTTATGATAATTAGTTTCAGGTTAACCTCGATTATAGTTGATACGCTGCAAATCATGATGTTCTTCCTCAGTGTTTCTGTCTCGTTTTCCAGCACAAAGATTTACATTTACTGGAGAAGCAGCAAAATAACTGAACATGAGAAGAAAAATGTATCAAAATTAAGTGACTTTATGCTTAAAACAAGAAGAAAATATGTTGGTGGGGTCAGAAAAATAATCTTGGTTTCAATTTTTGAATTCAGTTTATTTTTCTGACTCATTGTCAGATATTTGAACTTGTTTTCATTTTCATGCTTTCTTTCAGTAATCAAGTCTTAATATCTTCAGTCATTGCTGTTCTCCAGTGAATGTGTCTTGATTTAAGAGTGTTAGATGATGCTTTGCAGTGCAGGGGGACCGGAGGAAGTGAAACGCTAAAGTGGGTCACAGGTTTACTCAGACAGTCCCAGCAGTGACTCAGTGTTGTCTCTGCTAATGTGTGTGTGTGATGGTGTTTCTCACACACACACCAGCATCTTCTGCAGCTGCTCCACCGTCTGATTGGCCACGCTGATGCCGTTGATCTCACGGATCTCGTCTCCAACATGCAGCGTCCCTGAAGAACACAGCGTTGGTGAGCACGGTGTCACACACACACACACACACACACACACTTCCTCTGCACTCGACCCGTGCCAGAATAACCTGAGCACTGGCCCTCCGTAAGCAGAACACACACACACACACACACACACACTTGACCCGCGCCAGAATAACCTGAGCACTGGCCCTCCGTAAGCAGAACACACACACACACACACACACACACACACACACACACACACACACACACACGCTCACACACACGCTCACACACACGCTCACACACACGCTCACACACACACCTTGTCTGTGGATCATCCCTCCATGCATGATTCTGGCCACAATGCAGTGGTTCAGATCGTTCATCTTCAGAGTGATTCCCTGTCAACACACAAACAAACCTGATGTTATCGATGCACATCCGTCTGAACGGCTTCATATCACGCACATCTGACACACACACACACACACACACATCGGTGACGCGTCTCATCTCACAGCTCTCCATCTACTTAACTGGATCTGATAGCTAACAGTGTCTTCGTTTGATCAATCTGTGTAACTGGCGGTTATAGTTCAGGCACACGTCAGGACTCCCGGTTCATTACACCGACACACTGAACACGTTCATCCATTCCAATCAATGAAACAGAGTTTCAGAATGTATGCATTTGTTTTTATTTATTTCCTTTTATTATTTTTGTGTGCATTTTATTTTAAATGCTCTATTTGTATTATCTCTCTCTCACATTATGTTCCTGTTTATTACTGTGAACATTCTGTGTTGAATAAAGAGCTGACTGACTCTTTCTGTTCTGTAAGATAAATAGATAATGTAAACAATGTATTTAGAAATGTTAACAAGGTTGCAAAAGCAAAGCTCATAAAAAATCAATGTAAAATAAAACTGCCATTTACCTAAATTCTCAATTTTTCACTCTACCTTTTATTATCTCTGACATTTATTTGTGTGTTCTGTAAGATAATGTATCACTGTTTTCTCAAAACATTCTAAATATATAATGCAAAAGAAAAATGTAATGAAATTTTAGCTTGAAAAGCTCATATGTCATAATAGAGTTTATATGAAATGACGAGTGTGTTGTTCCACTGGTTGTGTGTCAGTGGTCACATGACGAGTGTGTTGTTCCACTGGTTGTGTGTCAGTGGTCACATGACGAGTGTGTTGTTCCACTGGTTGTGTGTCAGTGGTCACATGACGAGTGTGTTGTTCCACTGGTTGTGTGTCAGTGGTCACATGACGAGTGTGTTGTTCCACTGGTTGTGTGTCAGTGTCAGTGCAGTGGTCACATGACGAGTGTGTTGTTCCACTGGTTGTGTGTCAGTGGTCACATGACGAGTGTGTTGTTCCACTGGTTGTGTGTCAGTGTCAGTGCAGTGGTCACATGACGAGTGTGTTGTTCCACTGGTTGTGTGTCAGTGTCAGTGCAGTGGTCACATGACGAGTGTGTCGTTTGCTCAGGTCTAGCGCTGGTACCATGGGCTCGTCCGTGTTCTTCTGGAACTGCACGAGTCGCACGCGCGTCACGTTCTCCAGGTCCAGGTCCCCGTTGATGCTCTCGGGAGAGTCTCCGTTCAGGTACGGGGAAGTAGGAGGAGGAGTGACTCTCAGAGCCTCGTCACTGTACACCTCGTGAGCGACAACATCATGAGTCTGTAGAAGAGCCTGTGAGAGAACACACACCAGAACATCATCAGTGTGTGTGTGTGTGTGTGTGGAGTGACTCTCAGAGCCTCGTCACTGTACACCTCGTGAGCGACAACATCATGAGTCTGTAGAAGAGCCTGTGAGAGAACACACACCAGAACATCATCAGTGTGTGTGTGTGTGTGTGTGTGTGTGTGTGTGTGCGAGTGAGTGAGTGTGCGAGTGTGAGTTTGTACGTGTGTGTGTGTGTGTGTGTGTGTGTGTGTGTGCGCGAGTGAGTGAGTGAGTGAGTGAGTGTGTGTGTGTGTGAGTGAGTGAGTGAGTGAGTGAGTGTGTGTGTGTGTGTGTGTGTGTGTGTGTGTGTGTGTGTGAGTGTGTGTGTGTGTGTGTGTGTGCGAGTGTGAGTGTGTGCGAGTGTGAGTGTGTGCGAGTGAGTGAGTGTGTGTGTGTGTGAGTGAGCGTGTGTGTGTGTGTGTGTGTGTGTGTGTGTGCGAGTGTGTGTGTGTGTGTGTGTGTGTGTGTGATAGTTTGTTTATTTGGTCACTATGGTGTTTATTTGGTCACTACGGTGTTTATTTGGTCACTATGGTGATCGCACCGGCAGGATCATCTCTGAACACTGAACCGCACGACAGAAACACTTCAGACTGACGCTGCAGGTTCAGCCACACTTGCCTTAAATTGCCTCACACACAGATAGAGTTTTCTGAATGCGTTACAGATCCAGTAATCAGTACTTCTATTCTCCTAGGACACAGAGACGACGCAATGGAAGAAGCCTTTAGGGTGGTGTGTGTGTGTGTGTGTGTGTTATACTGTGTAGTACATGAATGAATAAAAATGTGGCACTGTATCCATTGGTTGTCTTTTGTGTTCATCATGTGAAAAGAATTGTGTGTGTGTGTGTGTGTGTGTGTGTGTGTGTGTGTGTGTGTTTGGGGGACCACAAGCAACATAACTGACCAGTTTTGGAAATGTTGTTTTGAATTTATTACACCAGTGTGTAAGACTATGTTGTAGTGTGTGTGTGTTGTGCAGGCGTGTGTGTGCTGTCTGAGGGCCAGGTTTGGTTTATCAGCAAGAGTGAATGGTTAATTATGACCTGATAGGATGTTTGGGAACTGGGTGAGAAGTTATGGATTTGTGTTTACTGGTTTGAGAATATGACGCATAGTTTCAAGAAATGTGTTTAAGCAATCGAGAAAAACTGTAAAATTACACAAGTACTTAAGTAACGGAGAGAAAGTAATTGGAGAGAACTGAAGCCGCCAGTGTCCCGATATGGCGCTGGTTTTCGGGACCAGTCATGCGCAGTCGTGAGCAGGAAGTAAAGCCGCAAAAAAAATCAAGGCCCCGCCCCCACTCTCGCTGAACCAATCGCAAGCACACGCCCGGCACTTTTCTTAAGTGGCCTCGTCTGCTCCGTTCCTCTCCAATGATGTCTGCTGATTGCAGTACCTCATTAAAATAAGGTAAATACAACTACTAACCACATAGTCAA
>JARWKJ010000010.1:369685-379685 GCA_029959095.1 Rhinichthys osculus
GATATCTTGATCTCTGAGTAAAGGAGCGTTCAGTGAGAGTGTGTTCGGCTGCAGTTCCACACGCTTCCACTAGAGGAAACTCTCCATTTCCAGTGCGCTCATCGGCCGCTGCAGTGTGACTGTTGTTTTCAGGACCATTAAACCTGTTCACATCATGGCCGTGATTTTTGTGTGTTCACACAGAAAGTGCCAAAACCTTCACCAAGTTTCGAACCATTCCGATGAAGAAAAAAATAAAAAAGTCAATTTTTTCTCTTTTAGACGGAAGAGCACCAAAGCAATCTATCGTATGAAGTGCTGTATAAACGTGACGCGACTGAAGAGTCTGAATCTCAGACAAAGCTATTTCAGTTCTTTTCCCCTACGCGATGAAGCAGAACTTCGCTGCGAGTATATCGGGGGCTGAGCGAGAGTACACAGAGACACTCTATCCCACAATGCAATGCACTCCTCGTAATCCTCCACCATCTCCAAAAATATCAAATCTGATCAGACATTTCTACACAAAACTGAATGAAAAATTGTTTAAAAAAAACATGCAATGCAATGTGACACTGTAGCACACTAGTGTGTAGTGTGGAATAATGCCTGCAGTTTCTGAAGCAGTGTGCAGTGTGTTAAGTGTGCAAGTGTGTCTGTGTAGTGTGCAGTGTGTCTGTGTAGTGTGCAGTGTGTAGTGTGCAGTGTGTCTGTGTAGTGTGCAGTGTGTCTGTGTAGTGTGCAGTGTGTTAAGTGTGCAAGTGTGTCTGTGTAGTGTGCAGTGTGTCTGTGTAGTGTGCAGTGTGTAGTGTGCAGTGTGTCTGTGTAGTGTGCAGTGTGTCTGTGTAGTGTGCAGTGTGTAGTGTGCAGTGTGTCTGTGTAGTGTGTCTGTGTAGTGTGCAGTGTGTAGTGTGCAGTGTGTCTGTGTAGTGTGCAGTGTGTAGTGTGCAGTGTGTAGTGTGCAGTGTGTCTGTGTAGTGTGCAGTGTGTAGTGTGCAGTGTGTCTGTGTAGTGTGCAGTGTGCAGTGTGTAGTGTGCAGTGTGTCTGTGTAGTGTGCAGTGTGTCTGTGTAGTGTGCAGTGTGCAGTGTGCAGTGTGTAGTGTGCAGTGTGTTTAGTGTGTAGTGTGCAGAGTGTGTAGTGTGCAGAGTGCAGTGTGCAGTGTGTTTAGTGTGCAGTGTGCAGAGTGTGTAGTGTGCAGAGTGTGTAGTGTTGTGCAGAGTGTGTAGTGTGCAGAGTGCAGTGTGCAGTGTGTTTAGTGTGTAGTGTGCAGAGTGTGTAGTGTGCAGAGTGCAGTGTGCAGTGTGTTTAGTGTGCAGTGTGTTTAGTGTGTAGTGTGCAGAGTGTGTAGTGTTGTGCAGAGTGTGTAGTGTGCAGAGTGTGTAGTGTGCAGAGTGTGTATTGTGCAGAGTGTGTAGTGTGCAGAGTGTGCAGAGTGTGCAGAGTGTGTAGTGTGGAGAGTGTGTAGTGTGCAGAGTGTGTAGTGTGCAGAGTGTGTAGTGTGCAGAGTGTGTAGTGTGCAGTGTGTAGTGTGCAGTGTGCAGTGTGCAGAGTGTGTAGTGTGCAGAGTGTGTAGTGTGTAGTGTGCAGGAAACAGAAACACTGTGGATCAGCAGCTCGACAGGAACAAACTTTGTGCTTCATGGCAGAATTTCTGTGTCAATTTCAACTGGAGTCAAACCAGACGATATTGAAGAATATTGAAGAATATTGAAGAATATTGAAGAATATTGATGAATATTGATGAATATTGCTCTGCATCGACTGAAATGTGCAGATGATGAGTCAGTGATGTGAGCAGTGTGAGGGTGAAGGCAGTGATGATGTTAGCGTGGTTTTACACCGACTCGCTCGCTCAGAAGAAGAACACCGAGGACGAAACCACAGTTACAGGAAGTGAGAGTTTAATTTTGCGATAGAGAAGTGTCTGCTGTTTCTCAACGCCAACACTTCCTCTGCACTCGACCCGCGGCAGAATAACCTGAGCACTGGCCCTCCGTAAGCAGAACACACACACACACACACACACACACACACACACTTCCTCTGCACTCGACCCGCGGCAGAATAACCTGAGCACTGGCCCTCCGTAAGCAGAACACACACACACACACACACACACACTTCCTCTGCACTCGACCCGCGGCAGAATAACCTGAGCACTGGCCCTCCGTAAGCAGAACACACACACACACACACACACACACACACACACACACTTCCTCTGCACTCGACCCGCGGCAGAATAACCTGAGCACTGGCCCTCCGTAAGCAGAACACACACACACACACACACACACACACACACACACACACACACACACACACACTTCCTCTGCACTCGACCCGCGCCAGAATAACCTGAGCACTGGCCCTCCGTAAGCAGAACACACACACACACACACACACACACACACACTTCCTCTGCACTCGACCCGCGGCAGAATAACCTGAGCACTGGCCCTCCGTAAGCAGAACACACACACACACACACACACACACACACACACACACACACACACACACACACACACACACACTTCCTCTGCACTCGACCCGCGGCAGAATAACCTGAGCACTGGCCCTCCGTAAGCAGAACACACACACACACACACACACACACACACACACACACACTTCCTCTGCACTCGACCCGCGGCAGAATAACCTGAGCACTGGCCCTCCGTAAGCAGAACACACACACACACACACACACACACACACACACACACTTCCTCTGCACTCGACCCGCGGCAGAATAACCTGAGCACAGGCCCTCCGTAAGCAGAACACACACACACACACACACACACACACACTTCCTCTGCACTCGACCCGTGGCAGAATAACCTGAGCACTGGCCCTCCGTAAGCAGAACACACACACACACACACACACACACACACACACACTTCCTCTGCACTCGACCCGTGGCAGAATAACCTGAGCACTGGCCCTCCGTAAGCAGAACACACACACACACACACACACACACACACACACACACACTTCCTCTGCACTCGACCCGTGGCAGAATAACCTGAGCACTGGCCCTCCGTAAGCAGAACACACACACACACACACACACACACACACACACACTTCCTCTGCACTCGACCCGTGGCAGAATAACCTGAGCACTGGCCCTCCGTAAGCAGAACACACACACACACACACACACACACACACACACACACACTTCCTCTGCACTCGACCCGTGGCAGAATAACCTGAGCACTGGCCCTCCGTAAGCAGAACACACACACACACACACACACACTTCCTCTGCACTCGACCCGCGCCAGAATAACCTGAGCACTGGCCCTCCGTAAGCAGAACACACACACACACACACACACACACACACACACACACTTCCTGCAGGGCTGCGCTCACAATATTGATTTCTTGATGTTAATCGATCCTTTAGTCTGAGCGGTTCTCATTTGATGAGGGAATAAAACTGCAGCTCCTCCTATCCAGTGATCCCAGTTTTAATATGCAACACTTTACAATAAGGTTCATTAGTTTGTGTATTTACTAACATGAACTAATAAGAGCAATACATTTGTTACAGTATCTATGTTAATATTAATTAATAAAAATACACTTATGTTCATTGTTAGTTCCAGAGTTCCTACACATTTTCCGTTTCAAAATTCCATACTTTTCCAGACTCAAATTTCCAAAGCTCTCTGTAGATTTTCAGACCGTATTTAAAGTGAGCCTATTATTCCCTTTCATGCAATGTGTAATGCAGCTTTCTGCAAAGTTATGAAAACGAAAAAGCACACGTTAAATAAAGTTATTGTTTCTCAAAAGAAAGAATCGACTCTGAACTCGGACAATTCGTTTGAGAATCATTGAAAAATGTGGTGATGTACAATGTATATTATGAGAAAATGAAAGATCTCCAAAGCAAAATTAGTATTTTCACCCCCAAAAATGGCTTTAAGACAGTTATTTATATCTGTCGCTGTCAGTAGGAAATATCCGTTTACATTTCCAAAGATTTATTTTGCCATTGTAATAATCCAGTGAGATTTTTATATGCATAAGGAGTCTGACAACAGCCAGTGTTCTCCACACGGAGATCTGATCTCCCCATCATCGAGTCCATCTGGGATTACATGAAGAAACAGAAGAAACTACTAAATCCAGACGAACTGCGGCAACGTCTCCAAGACTCTTGAAGAAATCTTCCTGAAAGCTATGAGCAAGTGTACCTGGACAACAGCTGTTTAAACGAAAGCGTGGTCACACCAAATTTGGATTTGATTCAGTTTATAGAAGCTAATTGATAAATAATCTATTTATGACATTATTTTGGAAAGCATCCTCACTCTACAGTGCCTAAAGCGTCCCGCAGGACTGTAGCTTTGCAGGAATCTTGGAGACGTTGCTGCAGTTCTTCTGGATTTAGTCCGTCTCAGTTTATTCTGTTTCTTCATGTAATCACAGACAGGCTCGATGATGGAGAGATCAGATCAGATCATACCGGCTCGTCACTCCTTGTGCTAACAAAAAAATCTCACTGGATTATTACCATTAATGGCAAAATCAATGTTTGGAAATGTAAGCTGACACACTACAGCAAAACATATAAATAACTGGCTTAAAACTATTTTTTAGGGGTTAGAAAATACTAAATTGCCAAAGACTTTTGCACAGTAGTGTATATATACAGACTTTTGCACAGTAGTGTATATATACAGACTTTTGCACAGTAGTGTATATATACAGAGCACAGGATTTTTTTTTGCATGCTTACAATTTACAATTACGCATTACAATTTTTAGTTTTATATACTATAACCTAATCTATGAAGAAAAAGAACAAATGTGCACATGAATTAATAGAAATATAGGCCTATTTGCTCCAAATTTGTCTTTCCTTGGGGTAGTGCCTCTAATATCAAGGCCTAATGACCAATTTAATGCATCCTTTGTGGCGGCAGAGAAGCCATGACAGGAAATGGGCTGATGGCACAATATGGCTGTGTGCATTGTCCTATTTGCCAAGTTCAAGGGTCTATAAACACTGGTGCGTAAAAAAAAAAAGTGGTCAAAATGTATCCTATTTCAAGTCCTTAGGTCTGCTTCAACACATACTCCATGGCGGCCAAGAAACCACACAGTGAAACGGGCTGATGGTGCAATAGGTGGCTCAGTGTGCATTGCCTATGCTAAGTTTAATGGTTTCCCATGCGCACACGAAAGTCTGCATATTTTTTATTTTGCAAAGATCCTTTTAGTGGCTCTGTAAGAATGCTAAGAATATCATTAGAAGAAACCCAAAACACTTATAACCTGCATTTTTGCATAATGAAAAAGTGCACCTTAAATTTTTTCAGTCGTTTTTGACAATCGCTAAACAGCTGCAATGAAAACACACTTCTTGTATGATACATTTATTTTCATTAAATTCTTAATTTTCTATTATAGAAAACTAAACAGGGCCAATAGTCTGGAAATGCTAATATTTTTCCATACTCTGCTCTCTTTTTTCCATACTTTTCCAAACTGCGTAGGAACCAGCGCAGCTCTATTAAAAAATACAACTTTTGATTTAAAAAATGTATTAGTAAATGTTGAAAATAACATTAACTGAAATTAATAAATGCTGTGGAAATCATTTTTTTCATTCTCAGTTCATGTTAAAATAAGCGGGATTCTGAGTCGGTTTCCCTGCGAGAAGGAGAGCCCCTTCTCTAGAGGTCACCTGACACCAGCAGACTCTCGCTCTCGACGGAGAGCCCCTTCTCTAGAGGTCACCTGACACCAGCAGACTCTCGCTCTCGACGGAGAGCCCCTTCTCTAGAGGTCACCTGACACCAGCAGACTCTCGCTCTCGACGGAGAGCCCCTTCTCTAGAGGTCACCTGACACCAGCAGACTCTCGCTCTCGACGGAGAGCCCCTTCTCTAGAGGTCACCTGACACCAGCAGACTCTCGCTCTCGACGGAGAGCCCCTTCTCTAGAGGTCACCTGACACCAGCAGACTCTCGCTCTCGATGGAGAGCCCCTTCTCTAGAGGTCACCTGACACCAGCAGACTCTCGCTCTCGACGGAGAGCCGCTCCTCTAGAGGTCACCTGACACCAGCAGACTCTCGCTCTCGACGGAGAGCCCCTTCTCTAGAGGTCACCTGACACCAGCAGACTCTCGCTCTCGACGGAGAGCCCCTTCTCTAGAGGTCACCTGACACCAGCAGACTCTCGCTCTCGATGGAGAGCCCCTTCTCTAGAGGTCACCTGACACCAGCAGACTCTCGCTCTCGACGGAGAGCCCCTTCTCTAGAGGTCACCTGACACCAGCAGACTCTCGCTCTCGACGGAGAGCCCCTTCTCTAGAGGTCACCTGACACCAGCAGACTCTCGCTCTCGACGGAGAGCCCCTTCTCTAGAGGTCACCTGACACCAGCAGACTCTCGCTCTCGATGGAGAGCCCCTTCTCTAGAGGTCACCTGACACCAGCAGACTCTCGCTCTCGATGGAGAGCCGCTTCTCTAGAGGTCACCTGACACCAGCAGACTCTCGCTCTCGATGGAGAGCCGCTCCTCTAGAGGTCACCTGACACCAGCAGACTCTCGCTCTCGACGGAGAGCCGCTCCTCTAGAGGTCACCTGACACCAGCAGACTCTCGCTCTCGACGGAGAGCCGCTCCTCTAGAGGTCACCTGACACCAGCAGACTCTCGCTCTCGACGGAGAGCCGCTCCTCTAGAGGTCACCTGACACCAGCAGACTCTCGCTCTCGATGGAGAGCCCCTTCTCTAGAGGTCACCTGACACCAGCAGACTCTCGCTCTCGACGGAGAGCCGCTCCTCTAGAGGTCACCTGACACCAGCAGACTCTCGCTCTCGACGGAGAACCGCTCCTCTAGAGGTCACCTGACACCAGCAGACTCTCGCTCTCGACGGAGAGCCGCTCCTCTAGAGGTCACCTGACACCAGCAGACTCTCGCTCTCGACGGAGAGCCCCTTCTCTAGAGGTCACCTGACACCAGCAGACTCTCGCTCTCGATGGAGAGCCCCTTCTCTAGAGGTCACCTGACACCAGCAGACTCTCGCTCTCGACGGAGAGCCCCTTCTCTAGAGGTCACCTGACACCAGCAGACTCTCGCTCTCGACGGAGAGCCCCTTCTCTAGAGGTCACCTGACACCAGCAGACTCTCGCTCTCGACGGAGAGCCGCTCCTCTAGAGGTCACCTGACACCAGCAGACTCTCGCTCTCGATGGAGAGCCGCTTCTCTAGAGGTCACCTGACACCAGCAGACTCTCACTCTCGACGGAGAGCCGCTCCTCTAGAGGTCACCTGACACCAGCAGACTCTCGCTCTCGATGGAGAGCCCCTTCTCTAGAGGTCACCTGACACCAGCAGACTCTCGCTCTCGACGGAGAGCCGCTCCTCTAGAGGTCACCTGACACCAGCAGACTCTCGCTCTCGATGGAGAGCCGCTTCTCTAGAGGTCACCTGACACCAGCAGACTCTCGCTCTCGACGGAGAGCCCCTTCTCTAGAGGTCACCTGACACCAGCAGACTCTCGCTCTCGATGGAGAGCCCCTTCTCTAGAGGTCACCTGACACCAGCAGACTCTCGCTCTCGACGGAGAGCCGCTCCTCTAGAGGTCACCTGACACCAGCAGACTCTCGCTCTCGACGGAGAGCCGCTCCTCTAGAGGTCACCTGACACCAGCAGACTCTCGCTCTCGACGGAGAGCCGCTCCTCTAGAGGTCACCTGACACCAGCAGACTCTCACTCTCGACGGAGAGCCGCTCCTCTAGAGGTCACCTGACACCAGCAGACTCTCACTCTCGACGGAGAGCCGCTCCTCTAGAGGTCACCTGACACCAGCAGACTCTCGCTCTCGACGGAGAGCCCCTTCTCTAGAGGTCACCTGACACCAGCAGACTCTCACTCTCGACGGAGAGCCGCTCCTCTAGAGGTCACCTGACACCAGCAGACTCTCGCTCTCGACGGAGAGCCGCTCCTCTAGAGGTCACCTGACACCAGCAGACTCTCGCTCTCGATGGAGAGCCGCTTCTCTAGAGGTCACCTGACACCAGCAGACTCTCACTCTCGACGGAGAGCCGCTCCTCTAGAGGTCACCTGACACCAGCAGACTCTCGCTCTCGACGGAGAGCCCCTTCTCTAGAGGTCACCTGACACCAGCAGACTCTCGCTCTCGATGGAGAGCCCCTTCTCTAGAGGTCACCTGACACCAGCAGACTCTCGCTCTCGATGGAGAGCCCCTTCTCTAGAGGTCACCTGACACCAGCAGACTCTCGCTCTCGACGGAGAGCCGCTCCTCTAGAGGTCACCTGACACCAGCAGACTCTCGCTCTCGACGGAGAGCCCCTTCTCTAGAGGTCACCTGACACCAGCAGACTCTCGCTCTCGATGGAGAGCCCCTTCTCTAGAGGTCACCTGACACCAGCAGACTCTCGCTCTCGATGGAGAGCCCCTTCTCTAGAGGTCACCTGACACCAGCAGACTCTCGCTCTCGACGGAGAGCCCCTTCTCTAGAGGTCACCTGACACCAGCAGACTCTCACTCTCGACGGAGAGCCGCTCCTCTAGAGGTCACCTGACACCAGCAGACTCTCGCTCTCGACGGAGAGCCGCTCCTCTAGAGGTCACCTGACACCAGCAGACTCTCGCTCTCGATGGAGAGCCGCTTCTCTAGAGGTCACCTGACACCAGCAGACTCTCACTCTCGACGGAGAGCCGCTCCTCTAGAGGTCACCTGACACCAGCAGACTCTCGCTCTCGACGGAGAGCCCCTTCTCTAGAGGTCACCTGACACCAGCAGACTCTCGCTCTCGATGGAGAGCCCCTTCTCTAGAGGTCACCTGACACCAGCAGACTCTCGCTCTCGATGGAGAGCCCCTTCTCTAGAGGTCACCTGACACCAGCAGACTCTCGCTCTCGACGGAGAGCCGCTCCTCTAGAGGTCACCTGACACCAGCAGACTCTCGCTCTCGACGGAGAGCCCCTTCTCTAGAGGTCACCTGACACCAGCAGACTCTCGCTCTCGATGGAGAGCCCCTTCTCTAGAGGTCACCTGACACCAGCAGACTCTCGCTCTCGACGGAGAGCCCCTTCTCTAGAGGTCACCTGACACCAGCAGACTCTCACTCTCGACGGAGAGCCGCTCCTCTAGAGGTCACCTGACACCAGCAGACTCTCGCTCTCGACGGAGAGCCGCTCCTCTAGAGGTCACCTGACACCAGCAGACTCTCGCTCTCGACGGAGAGCCCCTTCTCTAGAGGTCACCTGACACCAGCAGACTCTCACTCTCGACGGAGAGCCGCTCCTCTAGAGGTCACCTGACACCAGCAGACTCTCGCTCTCGACGGAGAGCCGCTCCTCTAGAGGTCACCTGACACCAGCAGACTCTCGCTCTCGACGGAGAGCCGCTCCTCTAGAGGTCACCTGACACCAGCAGACTCTCGCTCTCGATGGAGAGCCCCTTCTCTAGAGGTCACCTGACACCAGCAGACTCTCGCTCTCGATGGAGAGCCCCTTCTCTAGAGGTCACCTGACACCAGCAGACTCTCGCTCTCGATGGAGAGCCCCTTCTCTAGAGGTCACCTGACACCAGCAGACTCTCACTCTCGACGGAGAGCCGCTCCTCTAGAGGTCACCTGACACCAGCAGACTCTCGCTCTCGACGGAGAGCCCCTTCTCTAGAGGTCACCTGACACCAGCAGACTCTCGCTCTCGATGGAGAGCCCCTTCTCTAGAGGTCACCTGACACCAGCAGACTCTCGCTCTCGACGGAGAGCCCCTTCTCTAGAGGTCACCTGACACCAGCAGACTCTCGCTCTCGACGGAGAGCCCCTTCTCTAGAGGTCACCTGACACCAGCAGACTCTCGCTCTGACTAACCCAGACGCAGATCCAGAGATGACTGCAGCGAGTGCTGTCACGGGGGACGTACCTGAGGACGTCGGGTCCTCCGAGAAGTCATGCAGGTCTTCCGGAGGGTCGCCGTAGAACGAGTTGAACTTGTGACTTGAGACA
>JARWKJ010000010.1:382185-414685 GCA_029959095.1 Rhinichthys osculus
AAAATGTTAACCTTTAGATATCATCCTAAAAATTACTGAGCTGATTACTTACATCAAGACAAACAAAAAAACTATTACAAGTTTTTTTAATTGTTTGTTAACGTGGGCAAACGGTGCATAATCTAATTAAGTATGTGCTAATTTGCATAAATACCACAACAGATCTAAACCTCGGGTGTAGCCGGCTGAACATGTCTTGTAGAATCTTGTTACTCAGGACATATTGAGGATACAAAATCAGTTGAGTTTGCTTCTGATGCAATTTGTTCGAGGTTGACCCCCATTTTGGGTTAAATGACAGGACCTCCAGTGTAACGCCCTGATCTGACCTTAAACACAGCGCTGACGTCTCTGCAGTGCTGAGGTGTGTGTGTGTGTGTGTGTGTAGTGTTCGCTTCGTGTCTGAGGTGTGTGTGTTCGCTCCTGCACGCAGTACCTTGTACTTCCCCTTCACGATGGCTTCAAACAGGCGCTCCTTGGTCCCGTAGAAAGGCAGACAGCCGCTCAGCAGGATGAAGAGAATCACACCGCAACCCCAAACGTCCACCGGCTTCCCGTACGGCTCTCGCTTGACCACTTCAGGAGCCATGAAGTGAGGGGTCCCTACCCGACCTACACCAGAGAGAGAGGGAGAGAGTGTGTGTGTGTGTGTGAGAGAGAGAGAGAGAGAGACAGGGCTTCAGAACAAATCAGAGCAAAGGGCTTTTTCCCAGGGTTCCCACACCTCTAACTTCACATGAGGATCTTTCAAACACTTTCCGACCGCCTCAGACTCAGGGCCTCCTGTGGCACACGGGCGTTGTGTCCAACAAAGGTTGAGGTTCCATCGTAGTGGTTTTGTGTGCGCGTGAACGTGAACGTCATGGCAACGTACAACACGAAGTACTGGAAACACTTAAGGTAACGCTTAAATGCGCGTAACTAACGTAAATCAAGCAGGGGTAGCGCTGGCGGAGAGAGAGACACATCAGCCACCGGAGGGAGTTCCAGAACACTTCTTGCACAAGACAAATTCCAGCACTGTATCTGTGCGTGTTTATTTCCAAAAACTTGAATTTTGTTTTTCAGATTCACAAACTTTCAAAGGGCGTGGGAACCCTGAGTACACATCACTCCTGTGGTTAACACACACACACACACACACACACACACACACGTACCTCCCGCCACCAGGCCCGACTCGCCCAGCTGAATCGCCACGCCGAAGCCGCCCAGCTTGACAGGAGCAGAGTTCTCCTTAGAGGCCAGCAGCACACAGTGAGGCTGCACACACACACACACACATTATTTTCATTATCTAGTCTCGTGTAAACTTCATTTAGCCAAGGCTGCAAAGCCGACTCCGTGTTACAAACATGTTAGACCTATCACTTCTGCTAAAGATTGCTTTATTAATAATCTTCCTGATCAGCTTCATCATCTCAGCTTAGAAGAACTCTCTCGTTTCCAGCACTTTACACACAGTTGCTCCGTTGTGTTTAAAGAGGATTAAAGAATATAGTCCAACGCTGTGGTAAACCGAGCACACTCATAAACTTGCCTCGCCTCGAATGGCAATAAAGATGACTTGACACACACATGAAACTGAACACGTTCTACATAAAACCACATGTGTTCTCGTCACCACTGAATACTCTCACATGATATAATATGAGATAAGACAGAAGGAACAAACCCTTCATAGGAAACAGAGAGTGTGTGTGTGAGAGCACGCGAGAAAGAGAGAGAAAGCGAGAGAGAGAGGACGCAGCGACTGCAGATGTTCTGAGCGCTGGAAGGGGAAGCGGCAGAGAGAGAGAGAGAGAGAGAGTGTGTGTGTGTGTGTGAGTGTGTGTGTGTGAGAGAGAGAGAGGACGCAGCGACTGCAGATGTTCTGAGCGCTGGAAGGGGAAGCGGCAGAGAGAGAGAGAGAGAGAGAGAGAGAGAGTGTGTGTGTGTGTGTGAGAGAGAGAGAGAGGACACAGCGACTGCAGATGTTCTGAGTGCTGGAAGGGGAAGCGGCAGAGAGAGAGAGAGAGAGTGTGTGTGTGTGTGAGTGTGTGTGTGTGAGAGAGAGAGAGAGGACGCAGCGACTGCAGATGTTCTGAGTGCTGGAAGGGGAAGCGGCAGAGAGAGAGAGAGAGAGAGAGAGAGAGAGAGAGTGTGTGTGTGTGAGTGTGTGAGAGAGAGAGAGAGGACACAGCGACTGCAGATGTTCTGAGTGCTGGAAGGGGAAGCGGCAGAGAGAGAGAGAGAGAGAGAGAGAGAGAGTGTGTGTGTGTGTGAGTGTGTGTGTGTGAGAGAGAGAGAGAGGACGCAGCGACTGCAGATGTTCTGAGTGCTGGAAGGGGAAGCGGCAGAGAGAGAGAGAGAGCAGACTCTGGGAGGAATGAAAGCGGATCTGGTCTGAGACTGAAACCCTGCGCTCCGTCTGGCTGAACGTGCGCGTCTGTGCAACAGGGCTAACATGCTAAACTGTGAGTACAATTCACTAAAACATCAGTGTGTGTCTGAGATCTAAACTGTGTGTGTGTGCGCGTGTTATTCAACAGATGCCATTAATAAAACAGACAGAGAAACATACGTGCGTACATTAATACACTTCACACTGCGGTCAGGAGAGATGTATGAGGGTCGCTCCGCTAAGATGGGCAGTTTCATATAAAAAAAAAAAAAGCTTTCTATAGAAATATTTTAACAACAAAAAATATGCTACATGTATGAAATGACCATTTTAATATGCAATAAGCACACATGGTCCTCATTAAATTTAACATTTAATTTAATATTCAGCAATATTGACAGCATTATATGAGAACTGATCTGAGCTGGACGATGACCTCACGGTTTCTCCAGAGCCGCTATATATATATATATATATAAATGAACTAAATTAATAAAAAAAATTAAACGAAAATTAAAAACATCGCTGAACTGACTTAAGCTGGACTGACGCTGTTCTCTTCTGGAAATAAACTGTGTTGCATTATTGTCCTGTTATCTCAGTAAAGCGCTGATAATAAAGCTGAGATCTCGACTCGTGTGGAGAAGAAGTGTCCACTCGTCATGAAACCATTCCTGAAATGTCAACTGAACTGAATCATGAGTAATCCAACTTTGTTAAATAAACATTTTAATTTGACTATTTACAGCTCAGATACTAAGATCCTAACCCTATACTAAAACAAAATATGAAAGTAAAATGAGAACAATTATTCCTTTTTACACGTGTTGATTTAGCAGACGGCTTTATTCAGAGCGGCGTGAAATTATAATAACACAAGCAGGAGCGATTCACGGGGATAACACGCTTTCATAAACACCAGAATTAACACCGATCGAGCAGAAGTGCAGAGAAAGAAAGAAGCAAGTGTGAATTTATTTTCATTATGCAAATATATATCAGTGCCTCCAGGACTCCAGTGGACTCTTCAGATTTTTGCAGCCTAAAATGACAGATTTTGCAGCGGCTTTTCTCAAAATTTGCAGTAATAACATTTTTAATGACTTTAATGATAATAACTTTTCTGACCTCGAAGAACCATTGGTCTCTCTAATTTCTAAGAGCATTGATAATAACTTAAAAATATAATTGCGACATTTTATTTCAAATTTATCACCAAATAAAACAACAAAAAAAAGCACTAAAGCATTACACTGCAGTGTTTCCCACAGGATTGTGTGATGGAGGGGGGGGGCTGCTCACCCTATAGCACGTCTCCATATTTTACAGCTGTCAATCAATGTTTCATATGTGTGAAATATGATCCAACAGGCTTTTGAGGAATGTGTATTTCCTCATCTCGGTCCTACAGCACCGCATCGTGTTTTAACCCACACAATAAACATTATAGAGCCTCATCATAAGACCACGCATTTAAACATCTTACTGAGACATATTACTGAGAGATATAGAGTGACAAATGATGTTTATAAGCAAGTAGTCTGCTATAAAGATCTCATTGATTTACATTTTTGGCCATAAAAATTAACAACTACACCAGATCGCAGAATCCTGGAGGGACTGGTATATATATATGGCAACACTTTATTATACAGTGTCATTGTTACATATGTTACATGTACTTACCATAGTAAATTATGCATAAATGACCCTCAACCGGACGTTAATCCTACCCTAACCCTACAGTAAGTACATGTAGTTGATTATTATTACTCTGTACTTAAATATAGAATTACTCTGTAACAATGACACCTTAAAATAAAGTGTACCCATATGTAATTATTGTTCTATAGAATGTGCAAGACTGCGTTAGAGGAAGACGAGGCCAGCTCAGTGCCGCTGCAGAATGAGCCATGAACCTCCAATAGACCCAGAACACACTTTCATTAAAGATGCTAATCGTGCTAATGCTTCAGTTTCACTACGCTAAAAGAACACAGCTGCAACTTTCCTTAAATTAAAACATTCAACACAGCTGAAATGATCCAGAAAAAGGGGAATGGAAAATTGGATTGTGCTGCGAGAGACGAGGCGTTTCAACCATCAATCAGAGTGTGTTTCTGGGACGTGTGCCTGACCATAACTTACACTCGCTGGTTTGAGCCAGAGCCTTCTCGCCCTTCCTCCTCATTGGTCGAGACAGCGTTTCCCCTGCTGGCCCCCAGTACTGTAACTTAACCATGTCTTTCTCTCCGCAGAGCTGGGGGTTCGAGTGGAACGACCTCAGCGAACTTCAACCTAACAAGGAGAACAAAAGCATCCCGCCGAACACGATGAGCACCACCGCCTGGCCTCCGAGCCGCTTCAGCGACCACACCGCCGCCTCGCTAACACACAACCGCTCGTGTGCGCTGGACGAGGACAGCTTACGGCTGCCGCTAGCGGTGCTATACTCGCTCATCTTTCTCTTCGGCCTGGCGGGAAACCTGCTAGCTTTGTGGGTCTTCCTCTTCCTGCACTCGCGCAGGAACTCCGTGCGCGTCTTCCTCATCAACGTAGCGCTAGCGGATCTGGTGCTGCTATCGTGTCTTCCCTTCCGCGTGCTGTATCACTCTCAAGGGAACGTGTGGACGCTGGGCCCGCGCATGTGCAAGGCGGTGGGAAACCTGTTCTACATGAACATGTACGTTAGCATCACCCTGCTCGGTCTCATTAGCCTGGACCGCTACCTGAAGATCATCGGCGTGAGAGGCGCTCAGAGAGGCTGCGGGCCGCGCTGGCTACGAGGGAGCCGCTGGAGTCATGTGACCTGCGTTCTGCTGTGGACCTGCTCGTTAGTGATGGTTATCCCCATGATCGCACTGGCCGAGGGCAACGAGGAGCCTGGGAAGTGTTTCCAGTACAAGCAAAGGAAACATGCGCGTGGGAAAGCCTACTTTAACCTGTTCTTAGTGGGCGTGTTCTGGCTAGTGTTCGTGGTGCTGCTAGTGTCGTATGCACGAATCGCACGCCGACTGCTACGAGCGGCGCGCGACAAACCAGACCTACCGAACGCCACCCGCTACGACCGCACCGCTAAGAAGTCGTTCGTGGTTCCGCTACTCTTCACCGTGTGCTTCGTGCCGTATCACGCCTTCAGACCCGTCTACGTATCGTCCCAGCTTAGCGATGCTAGCTGCGAAACGCAGAGGCTAATGGACCGAACCAACGAGGTCATGCTTCTGCTCTCCGCGCTCAACAGCTGCCTGGACCCCGTCATGTACTTCATGCTCTCGGGTTCGGTGCGCAAAGCCACGCTACAGGCGTTAGCGCAGCTATTCCACGCGCAACACGAACCCGCTATCACCAACAGCTCCACCACTGAGTTCAGGAGGACGTCTGTGTCTCCACCGACGCAGTGCTAGCTTCGTCCCGCGCGAGTCTGGGATTGATCACGCC
The DNA here is from genome assembly GCA_029959095.1 of Rhinichthys osculus. NCBI lineage: Eukaryota > Metazoa > Chordata > Actinopteri > Cypriniformes > Leuciscidae > Rhinichthys > Rhinichthys osculus. The sequence goes on from JARWKJ010000010.1 coordinate 388,007, forward strand.
GCGCCGCTCCAAACCTGCGCTCAACACCGCCGCCGACGGAGATCAGTGGCATCTCAGAGACCACGAGTCTCTCTGACACACTGGGCTGTGAACGCTGCATGGGAGAGACTCATGGGAAACAAGGACTAGCTTGAAATGTTAGCATGGGAAAGTTCACTTCTATGAGCATGTGTGGGATATACGGCGGGATACACATCTGCAAGAGATCACTAAACATCTGGCGTTAGTGTTCAGACACAGACAAGAAATCAGACACAACTGGAGACAGTCAGAGCTGTCAAAACCTCAAAGACATTACTTCCAGCAACAGCAGTGATGCAGAGACGGCACGAGGGAACGGCGCCTCCCACTGGAGGAACTGAGTTACTGCACTGACTGAGCCGTGCTGGAGGAACTGCTGAACTCTGAGGAGTCAGTGAACTGATGAAGTCACCTTCCTTTATAACCATATAGAGTTCACAGCAGCTTTACAGTGATAACAAGAGATTACAGTAACAGTGTTTAGGCTTTACAGCAGCTCTAGAATAAAGTTATTGTCCAGATAAAGTTAGTTTTGATTGATTCACTTCCGTTGTAAAGATCATTAGTGATTAACTAACACGACACAAAACTTGTAACCTCTTAAGTGTCACCATAGCCATTACATATTTAAAACAGTAATATCCTATACTAAACCTAAACTAATACTGACAAACTATATATCATTTGAAAGCTTAAAATCTCTAGTTTTCATATTTGGTGACTGATTTTCAAAATAAATTACAGAGGAGCCGCAATCTATCAATTTGCAACAAGAATATTTTCATACTTCTAAGGCGTGTTCAGACCTTTATTTTGAAATAGTGATGAACATGAAAAATCATGAAAGATTGGTAGAAACCTCAGTTTGTTTTCATGCCAAGAGTTCAAAAGATAACACCAACTCAATTTTATGAGAAAAAAAGGTCTGAAACTGTTTAAATATAAAGAAAAAAATAATAGATTCACCATTTGTAATGTTGCCGCGAGCTATAACGCACATACGTGTGTTTTACGTGTTTATTAGAGGTTGAATTCATATCAAAATATGCCAACCTTCCCATACTACTTCTGAATAGGATGTCTACTTCATAAATTGTATGAAAATTGTGGTTCATATCACTCAGAGCACATATGGAAATGGCGGCACCCTTATATGGGCAGTAATGGAGTCTGGCTGTGCTCTGGTGGAAGCGTTCGGTACTGCGCCCGAACACACTCTCACTGAAAGCTCATTTTTGGAGATATATCAACCTAAAATTTGTAACACAACTTGTTCAGAGTTTTGGCTTTGATTTTCTTGCAGTTTTAGAGTCCAACAGGTTTTGAAAATATATAATTTATATAAAATATGAATAATGAAATTTTTACATTGTACATTTTCATCAACTCATTGTAACTTTTTTTCTGCTTCACTTTCTTAATTTATTTCACTTCTACAAAAATCTGCCAAATGTCTTCTTTAAAACAAGACCAATCTTACATATATATTCCAAAGCATTCTTGAATAAAAATATAAAGCCTTATTCTGCGTGTTTATTCACTTCTCAATTGTTATTCTTTTAGAAGTGTTCTCAAAACAAAAGTCACACGTGTTTGAACAAAATGAGGACGAGAACATGATTTATTTGTGAAGATGAACATGTTATGAGTGAAGATGATGAAGATGAACATTTATGGGTGAAGATGAAGATGAACATGATTTATGGGTGAATATGATGAAGATGAACATGATTTATGGGTGAAGATGATGAAGATGATTTATGGGTGAAGATGATGAAGATGAACATGATTTATGGGTGAAGATGATGAACATGATTTATGGGTGAAGATGATGAAGATGAACATGATTTATGGGTGAAGATGATGAAGATGAACATGATTTATGGGTGAAGATGATGAAGATGATTTATGGGTGAAGATGATGAAGATGGGGTCAGCTGCTATAAACTGTGATTGTGAATCAGAGATAGAGTCTTACCTTGACGTCTCTGTGTATGACGTTGTTGTCATGACAATAGCGCAGGGCTTCAAGTATCTGTCGCATGTAGTGACTGCGAACACACACACACACACACACAGATTGAGCACAGGAAGCAGATGGGTGTGTGTGATGTGAACAGGAAGTGATGCTCACCTGGACACCGCCTCACTGTAGACGAACCCGGCATCGGCCCTCTTCACAATCTCAAAACACAGATCGGCTCCATCCATGCTGCACGCACACACACACACACACACACACACACACACACATCAGCGTCACAGACACATCAGCGCTACACACACATCAGCCCTACACACACATCAGCGCTACACACACACATCAGCGCTACACACACATCAGTGTGACGTGTGGCTACACCCTTCATAATGTATTTACACATGACTGTCGGCACGTTTCCACTACAGATTTGCGATTTTGTGTTTGTTAGACACACGAGGCTCAACATCACAACTGGTCAAAAAAATATACAATTCAACATAAAATGTATAATATAGAATTCAACGGTTTCAAATGTCTCAAGTTTTCTTTTTTATTTAGTCAAGTATTTTTTATTTAAGTCCATCAATATCCACACTAAAAAAGAAAATAATCAAATAAAATTAAGGACTTGTGCAAAAATAGGAATCAGCACATGATTATTTCAAATGTAAACTGTTTATTCATTAAACTTCAATTTACTTGAATATCAGCACTATGATATATAACGACTCATGTTGTGTTTGTGAGAAAGCTCAGACGTACAACTCGAAGACCATGTAGAGCATCCCGTCCGAGCTGTAGGTCTCCAGCAGCTCCACGATGTGCGGGTGTTTGAGCATGTGACAGATACTGGCCTCCCGCTTCAGGTCTGAGGAGAGAGAGAGAGGAGGAGATCACACACACACACACACTCATGATCCTGAGGAAGCTCATTAATCACTCGTTACGAACATCAGTGAACATCAATATGAGTGACGTCACTGACATCACATGAGCGGCCAGCAGAGGGAGCCACCGAGCAACTCATTCACACACACCGGGACTCGTGTGTGTGTGTGTGTGTGTGTGTGTGTGTGTACATGTTTTTCTATCTCTAGAATATACAGTTTGTACAGTATAAAAATCATTACGTCTGTGGAAAGTCCTTACAAAGATAGTAAACCAGACGCGTGTGTGTGTGTGTGTGTATGTATGTGTGTGTGTGTGTGTGTGTGTGTGTGTGTGTGTGTGTGTGTGTGTGTGTGTGTGTTCTTACCCTCTGTACTGAGTCCAGGGCTGGAGGTGAAACTCGCCACATCTACGATCTTCACAGCAAACTGTTGTCCAGTGTCTCTGTTGATGCATCTCCGCACCACACTGAACGGACCCCTGAAACACACACACACACACACACACCGTCAGCAGCAGTTAAGGGAATGAAGTCAGTTCTGTGCCGGTTTAAGCGCTTACATCATTACAAACAACCTTTACTTGCAGTAGTACTAGTACTAATGTTTGGAATAATTCAGATGTATATATATACAGGGATATACAGGGAACCGTCTTAATTGATTTATATAATATTCATATATTAAAATAATTGTATTATTAATATAATATTATAGGTTAAAATTAACAACAGAGCCCAAACTACTATATTCATCTGATGTTTATTTGCAGATGTAATTATTACACTCAAATAAAAAATGGAAATGTTTGTATGCAACATAAGGTAGTTCATAAACTAATGTCTGACACTTTTTCCGTCCCCTTTTGATTGACAGGATATAATCGTCCCTGATCATCAGCTGTATTTAAACAATGGGCCGATAGTGAAAATCATTGCTTTGATTGGCCGATACCGATTACTGGCTCATTCATCACTGCAGGCCTATTATAAATATCTTTACTGTCACTTTTGGTCAGTTCAATGCATCCTTACTGAATAAAAGAATGAATTATTAATGGGAGATGGATTATGAAGATCAACACTGAGTTACGGCTCATGTGAACGCGTTAACAAGTATATTCAGTTTTAGTTCCGTTTTCCCTGTGTTCTGTTCCTGTTCTACCTAACGTTCGTAGTCAGTTTCCTTGGTTGTTAATTAGTTCCTGTTCAATCAGGTCATTAACATTAGCACTACCTGTGTGTGTACAGCCGTACCTGTGTGTGTACAGCCGTACCTGTGTGTACCTGTGTGTGTACAGCCGTACCTGTGTGTACCTGTGTGTGTACAGCCGTACCTGTGTGTGTACAGCCGTACCTGTGTGTGTACAGCCGTACCTGTGTGTACCTGTGTGTGTACAGCCGTACCTGTGTGTACCTGTGTGTGTACAGCCGTACCTGTGTGTGTACAGCCGTACCTGTGTGTATACAGCCGTACCTGTGTGTGTACAGCCGTACCTGTGTGTTTACGCCGTACGTGTGTACAGCCGTACTTGTGTGTGTACAGCCGTACCTGTGTACAGCCGTACCTGTGTGTGTACAGCCGTACCTGTGTGTGTACAGCCGTACCTGTGTGTGTACAGCCGTACCTGTGTGTGTACAGCCGTACCTGTGTGTGTACAGCCGTACCTGTGTGTGTACAGCCGTACCTGTGTGTGTACAGCCGTACCTGTGTGTGTACAGCCGTACCTGTGTGTTTACTGCCCTACCTGTGTGTGTACAGCCGTACCTGTGTGTGTACAGCCGTACCTGTGTGTGTACAGCCGTACCTGTGTGTGTACAGCCGTACCTGTGTGTACCTGTGTGTGTACAGCCGTACCTGTGTGTGTACAGCCGTACCTGTGTGTGTACAGCCGTACCTGTGTGTACCTGTGTGTGTGTGTACAGCCTTACCTGTGTGTGTACAGCCGTACTTGTGTGTGTACAGCCGTACCTGTGTGTGTACAGCCGTACCTGTGTGTGTACAGCCGTACCTGTGTGTTTACTGCCCTACCTGTGTGTGTACAGCCGTACCTGTGTGTACCTGTGTGTGTGTGTACAGCCTTACCTGTGTGTGTACAGCCGTACTTGTGTGTGTACAGCCGTACCTGTGTGTTTACGCCGTACGTGTGTACAGCCGTACTTGTGTGTGTACAGCCGTACCTGTGTACAGCCGTACCTGCGTGTGTACAGCCGTACCTGTGTGTGTACAGCCGTACGTGTGTGTACAGCCGTACATGTGTGTGTACAGCCGTACCTCTGTGTTTACTGCCCTACCTGTGTGTGTACAGCCGTACGTGTGTACAGCCGTACCTCTGTGTTTACAGCCGTACGTGTGTGTACAGCCGTACCTGTGTGTTTACAGCCGTACTTGTGTGTGTACAGCCGTTTGTGTGTGTACAGCCGTACGTGTGTGTACAGCCGTACCTGTGTGTGTACAGCCGTACCTGTGTGTGTACAGCCGTACCTGTGTGTGTACAGCCGTACCTGTGTGTGTACAGCCGTACTTGTGTGTGTTTACAGCCGTACTTGTGTGTGTAAAGCCGTACCTGTGTGTAAAGCCGTACGTGTGTGTACAGCCGTACCTCTGTGTTTACTGCCCAACCTGTGTGTTTACAGCCGTACGTGTGTGTACAGCCGTACCTGTGTGTTTACAGCCGTACTTGTGTGTGTACAGCCGTACCTGTGTGTGTACAGCCGTACCTGTGTGTGTACAGCCGTACCTCTGTGTGTACAGCCGTACCTCTGTGTGTACAGCCGTACCTGTGTGTGTTTACAGCCGTACTTGTGTGTGTACAGCCGTACCTGTGTGTGTACAGCCGTACCTGTGTGTTTACAGCCGTACCTCTGTGTTTACTGCCCTACCTGTGTGTGTACAGCCGTACGTCTGTACAGCCGTACCTGTGTGTGTACAGCCGTACCTCTGTGTTTACTGCCCTACCTGTGTGTGTACAGCCGTACCTGTGTGTGTACAGCCGTACCTGTGTGTTTACAGCCGTACTTGTGTGTGTACAGCCGTACGTGTGTGTACAGCCGTACCTGTGTGTGTACAGCCGTACCTGTGTGTTTACAGCCGTACCTGTGTGTGTACAGCCGTACCTGTGTGTTTACAGCAGTACCTGGGTGTGTACAGCCGTACCTGTGTGTGTACAGCCGTACCTGTGTGTGTACAGCCGTACCTGTGTGTGTACAGCCGTACCTGTGTGTTTACTGCCCTACCTGTGTGTGTACTGCCCTACCTGTGTGTTTACTGCCCTACATGTGTGTGTACAGCCGTACGTGTGTGTACAGCCGTACCTCTGTGTGTACAGCCGTACCTGTGTGTGTACAGCCGTACCTGTGTGTGTACAGCCGTACCCGTGTGTGTACAGCCGTACCTGTGTGTGTACAGCCGTACCTGTGTGTGTACTGCCCTACCTGTGTGTACAGCCGTACCTGTGTGTTTACAGCCGTACCTGTGTGTGTACAGCCGTACCTGTGTGTGTACAGCCGTACCACAGCCGTACCTGTGTGTGTACAGCCGTCAGCCGTACCTGTGTGTGTACAGCCATCAGCCGTACCTGTGTGTGTACAGCCGTACCTGTGTGTGTACAGCCGTACCTGTGTGTTTACTGCCCTACCTGTGTTTACTGCCCTACCTGTGTGTTTACTGCCCTACCTGTGTGTGTACAGCCGTACCTGTGTGTGTACAGCCGTACCTGTGTGTGTACAGCCGTACCTGTGTGTGTACAGCCGTACCTGTGTGTTTACTGCCCTACCTGTGTGTGTACAGCCGTACCTGTGTGTGTACAGCCGTACCTGTGTGTTTACTGCCCTACCTGTGTGTGTACAGCCGTACCTGTGTGTACCTGTGTGTGTACAGCCGTACCTGTGTGTGTACAGCCGTACCTGTGTGTGTACAGCCGTACCTGTGTGTGTACAGCCGTACCTGTGTGTTTACTGCCCTACCTGTGTGTACAGCCGTACCTGTGTGTTTACTGCCCTACCTGTGTGTGTACTGCCCTACCTGTGTGTGTACAGCCGTACCTGTGTGTGTACAGCCGTACCTGTGTGTGTACAGCCGTACCTGTGTGTTTACTGCCCTACCTGTGTGTGTACAGCCCTAGTTTCCTCAGCTCTCGGTTCAGTCTCAGTTATGAGGAGTGGTTGTGTTCTCCTGTTACTCTGCCATCACTGCTATTAGTTTAATTGTTAATAAAAGTTTTGTGTAATTCTCCTTCGGCGTGCGATCACTGCAAATCATCACTCCACACACTGATCCACATCAACCATCAACCCTCCGTGAACACACACATCTGCTTTCATTTTTCTGAATTCTGTGTTTTAAGATCTAATATTGTCATATTTAGGGGTGTAACGGTACATGTATTAGTATTGAACCGTTTCGGTTCGAGGATTTCGATTCTGTACGCATACAAACCGAACGATTCCTTGGACCATTTTTCTTGCCGACAAAATCCGCGCTGGCGCGATCACCACAACGTTGCGCAACATCAAATGGCAAACGTAATGTAAGTGGAACGAAACTGCGCTACTCATTATATTGTGCTTCACGGATCGTTTGACCAGCAGCATCTGTGCAGCGCGAGCCGATCTCGATCAAGCGATACTGTTACAACACAGCGCTTAGAGATCCAGTAAAGAAAACATTTGAGTTCGCCACTGAAGTAATAACATCGCTGCGAGATCTAGTGAGAAGCATTCACATTTCTCCGTTATTACCGTAGATCTCTATTAGATCAAACAGCGCTGACGTGGACACCAGGAGAAACATTGTGCCGTGAATGATCTAGTAATACTTTACGTCCACAGACCAGCAACATTCACCATGGATTTAATATAGTAACACTAACTGTAACCAGTTTGGCTGGAATAGTAAAATGCTTTCAAGTACTTCACACATCTTTTTCCAGCACTTCAAAACTCAAATAATATATAAATAAATATATATATATTTAAATGTTATTTTTAATGTGATGACCAAAACATTATTTGTTCATCCTTCAAAGATGACACCCATTTATAAACCTGAAAGTTTCAAGATGTAGGAAAACTCAGTTATTTAAAAATGTTTTTTCTTTTAACAAATAGGAAATTTCTCTGGCATTTCTTTCTTTTTGCTGTATCGAAAACGTACCGAACCGTGACTTTAAAACCGAGGTACGTACCGAACCGTGATTTTTGTGTACCGTTACACCCCTAGTCATATTTTATATTATGAAAAATAGTGGTAATCAAATGAATGCATACAACTTTTTAATCTTTTAAAATGTAATCAGAATAAATTTGAACAATTACTTTCATTTTTTGTCAAACAAAGTGCTGCACAACAAAACAAATTATATAAAATTAGATTTGTGTCACAATTTCTTCAAGTTAAACTAAACTTTTATCTTGGCGGTGAAGAGCTGTGAGTGTGTGTGTGTGTGTGTGTGTGTGTGTGTGTGTGAGACGCGAGTTTGTGTAGAAGAGCGAACTGAGACAGACTTCAGATTCACACAGCCGTCTGTAACATTCACACACACACACACACACCGCTTGATTAAGTGTGCAGCTCTACATCTGATTTATTCATCCAAAATCTGCCAACTTCTGAGAAGTTCTGTTATACTGTAAATTCCATTTTAATGACTGGATTCCGCCGGCGTTTCCGCATCACGGAAATCATAGAGCCCTAATATATATATATATATATATATATATATCTCACACACACAGAGGGTTATTCTGGGCAAGCCACAACCACAGTCTGCAAATTAAAGAACAGAGACACAGGCCTTTCACACACACACACTCACACAGAGTCTATTTGAGCAGCACGTGATGGAGGGAAACATTCCAGAAAATAAACCCAGACGGGAAGAGGTCACATGTGATGAACTACTGAACTCAACACTCAGTGTATTCTGCTTAAACAGGAAGTGAATGTGTTAATGGATGGATGGAGGGACAGAGGGAGGGATGGATGGACGGACGGACGGACGGACGGATGGATGGATGGATGGATGGATGGAGGGATGGAGGGATGGATGGACAGAGAGATGCATGGACAGAGGGAGGGAGGGAAGCTGCTGGAGGAAACACACACACACACACTAATCGAGCACCTGCTGAATCCCTTTTTAGACGTCAGTGGAAACACTTCCAGTGATGCTACAGATTAACACAACATCTTCACAGGAGAGAGAGAGAGAGAGAGAGAGAGAGAGAGAGAGAGAGAGAGAGAGAGAGAGAGAGAGAGAGTGTGTGTGTCTGACCTCAAAACATCTGGAACAGAGACTCGCATGAGACGCGCACACACACACACCTGAGAGTGTGAAGAAACACTCCATCAGCAGATTCCCTGTGAAACCAGGGCGTCCCAGAATCCCTCTGAGCTGAGGAAGAGACCGCTGGAATCAGGCTGGTGTACCGCAGCAACTCATGAGGAGTCTAGAGCAATCACATGAGCACCAACTGACGGGCTTTCGGGACCAAATAAAACACAAGTGGAAAAGTGAGGTTAAGAACCCACACATGAGTCTGGATCCGAGATGAACCAGCGGATGATTGTGCGTATAAAATAAGAAAAACAAGCAGACAGACCGAATTACAGCAGCTACAATTACAGCTGGAGTCGAGCAGGGAATGATTCTGGGAATAACATGGAAAACATCCCAGCGGATGAAACTCTGAAACTCAGCTCAGGCCAATACTGGAGCACTGGTTTCAACTTTCAGCGGATAATTTATGGACAATACATTTCAGATCTGAAGTCACATGACCCACTGAGCCGAGGAGCCATTACATCACAATCCAGCAGAATACACAGATTCCAAACAATAATCATATGAAGAGCCAATCACACGCAAGCCTGTTAGGAGCCAATCACACGCGATTACTGTGAGGAGCCAATCACATGCAAGCCTGTTAGGAGCCAATCACACGCGATTACTGTGAGGAGCCAATCACACGCGATTACTGTGAGGAACCAATCACACGCGATTACTGTGAGGAGCTAATCACACGCGTGTCTGTGAGGAGCCAATCACACGCGATTACTGTGAGGAGCCAATCACACGCGATTACTGTGAGGAGCCAATCACACGCGATTACTGTGAGGAGCCAATCACACGCGATTACTGTGAGGAGCCAATCACAATCGATTACTGTGAGGAGCCAATCAGACGCGTGTCTGTGAGGAGCCAATCACACGCAATTACTGTGAGGAGCCAATCACACGCGATTACTGTGAGGAGCCAATCACATGCGATTACTGTGAGGAGCCAATCACAAGCGATTACTGTGAGCCAATCAGACGCGTGTCTGTGAGGAGCCAATCACACGCGATTACTGTGAGGAGCCAATCACACACGATTACTGTGAGGAGCCAATCACAAGCGATTACTGTGAGGAGCCAATCAGACGCGTGTCTGTGAGGAGCCAATCACACGCGATTACTGTGAGGAGCCAATCACACGCGATTACTGTGAGGAGCCAATCACACGCGATTACTGTGAGGAGCCAATCACACGCGATTACTGTGAGGAGCCAATCACACGCGATTACTGTGAGGAGCCAATCACACGCGATTACTGTGAGGAACCAATCACACGCGATTACTGTGAGGAGCCAATCACACGCGATTACTGTGAGGAGCCAATCACACGCGATTACTGTGAGGAGCCAATCACACGCGATTACTGTGAGGAGCCAATCACACGCGATTACTGTGAGGAGCCAATCACACGCGATTACTGTGAGGAGCCAATCACAATCGATTACTGTGAGGAGCCAATCACACGCGATTACTGTGAGGAGCCAATCACAATCGATTACTGTGAGGAGCCAATCAGACGTGTGTCTGTGAGGAGCCAATCACAAGCGATTACTGTGAGCCAATCAGACGCGTGTCTGTGAGGAGCCAATCACACGCGATTACTGTGAGGAGCCAATCACACGCGATTACTGTGAGGAGCCAATCACACGCGATTACTGTGAGGAGCCAATCACACGCGATTACTGTGAGGAGCCAATCACACGCGATTACTGTGAGGAGCCAATCACACGCGATTACTGTGAGGAGCCAATCACAATCGATTACTGTGAGGAGCCAATCACACGCGATTACTGTGAGGAGCCAATCACACGCGATTACTGTGAGGAGCCAATCACACGCGATTACTGTGAGGAGCCAATCACACGCGATTACTGTGAGGAGCCAATCACAATCGATTACTGTGAGGAGCCAATCACACGCGATTACTGTGAGGAGCCAATCACACGCGATTACTGTGAGGAGCCAATCACAATCGATTACTGTGAGGAGCCAATCAGACGTGTGTCTGTGAGGAGCCAATCACAAGCGATTACTGTGAGCCAATCAGACGCGTGTCTGTGAGGAGCCAATCACACGCGATTACTGTGAGGAGCCAATCACACGCGATTACTGTGAGGAGCCAATCACACGCGATTACTGTGAGGAGCCAATCACACGCGATTACTGTGAGGAGCCAATCACAATCGATTACTGTGAGGAGCCAATCACACGCGATTACTGTGAGGAGCCAATCACACGCGATTACTGTGAGGAGCCAATCACACGCGATTACTGTGAGGAGCCAATCACAATCGATTACTGTGAGGAGCCAATCAGACGTGTGTCTGTGAGGAGCCAATCACAAGCGATTACTGTGAGCCAATCAGACGCGTGTCTGTGAGGAGCCAATCACACGCGATTACTGTGAGGAGCCAATCACACGCGATTACTGTGAGGAGCCAATCACACGCGATCACTGTGAGGAGCCAATCACACGCGATTACTGTGAGGAGCCAATCACACGCGATTACTGTGAGGAGCCAATCACACGCGATTACTGTGAGGAGCCAATCACACGCGATTACTGTGAGGAGCCAATCACACGCGATTACTGTGAGGAGCCAATCACACGCGATTACTGTGAGGAGCCAATCACACGCGATTACTGTGAGGAGCCAATCACACGCGATTACTGTGAGGAGCCAATCACACGCGATTACTGTGAGGAGCCAATCACACGCGATTACTGTGAGGAGCCAATCACACGCGATTACTGTGAGGAGCCAATCACAATCGATTACTGTGAGGAGCCAATCAGACGCGTGTCTGTGAGGAGCCAATCACAAGCGATTACTGTGAGCCAATCAGACGCGTGTCTGTGAGGAGCCACACGCGATTACTGTGAGGAGCCAATCACACGCGATTACTGTGAGGTGCCAATCACACGCGATTACTGTGAGGAGCCAATCACACGCGATTACTGTGAGGAGCCAATCACACGCGATTACTGTGAGGAGCCAATCACACGCGATTACTGTGAGGAGCCAATCACAATCGATTACTGTGAGGAGCCAATCAGACGCGTGTCTGTGAGGAGCCAATCACAAGCGATTACTGTGAGCCAATCAGACGCGTGTCTGTGAGGAGCCAATCACACGCGATTACTGTGAGGAGCCAATCACACGCGATTACTGTGAGGAGCCAATCACACGCGATTACTGTGAGGAGCCAATCACACGCGATTACTGTGAGGAGCCAATCACACGCGATTACTGTGAGGAGCCAATCACAAGCCATTACTGTGAGGAGCCAATCACAAGCCATTACTGTGAGGAGCCAATCACACGCGATTACTGTGAGGAGCCAATCACATTATTAACACACTCTCAGCGTTCCTGATCTCACACACACACACACTCTCAGCGTTACTGATCTCACACACACACTCTCAGCGTTCCTGATCTCTCACACACACTCTCAGCGTTCCTGATCTCTCACACACACTCTCAGTGTTCCTGATCTCACACACACACACACTCTCAGTGTTCCTGATCTCACACACACACACACTCTCAGCGTTCCTGATCTCACACACACTCTCAGCGTTCCTGATCTCACACAGACACACACACTCTCAGCGTTCCTGATCTCACACACACACACACTCTCAGCGTTCCTGATCTCACACACACACTCACTCTCAGCGTTCCTGATCTCACACACACACACTCTCAGCGTTCCTGATCTCTGACACACACACACTCTCAGTGTTCCTGATCTCACACACACACTCTCAGCGTTCCTGATCTCACACACACACTCTCAGCGTTCCTGATCTCACACACACACTCTCAGCGTTCCTGATCTCTCAACACACACTCTCAACGTTCCTGATCTCTCACACACACTCTCAGCGTTCCTGATCTCACACACACACACACACTCTCAGCGTTCCTGATCTCACACACACACACACACTCTCAGCGTTCCTGATCTCACACACACACACACTCTCAGCATTCCTGATCTCACACACACACTCTCAGCATTCCTGATCTCACACACACACTCTCAGCGTTCCTGATCTCACACACACACTCTCAGCGTTCCTGATCTCACACACACACTCTCAGCATTCCTGATCTCACACACACACTCTCAGCGTTCCTGATCTCACACACACACTCTCAGCGTTCCTGATCTCACACACACACTCTCAGCGTTCCTGATCTCACACACACACACAGCGTTCCTGATCTCACACACACACACTCTCAGTGTTCCTGATCTCACACACACACACTCTCAGCGTTCCTGATCTCACACACACACACACACTCTCAGCGTTCCTGATCTCACACACACACACTCTCAGTGTTCCTGATCTCACACACACACTCTCAGCGTTCCTGATCTCACACACACACTCTCAGCGTTCCTGATCTCACACACACACTCTCAGCGTTCCTGATCTCACACACACTCTCTCAGCGTTCCTGATCTCACACACACTCTCTCAGCGTTCCTGATCTCACACACACACACACACACACTCTCAGGGTTCCTGATCTCACACACACACACACACACACACACTCTCAGCGTTCCTGATCTCACACACACACACTCTCAGTGTTCCTGATCTCACGACACACACACACACACACACTCTCAGCGTTCCTGATCTCACACACACACACTCTCAGCGTTCCTGATCTCACACACACACTCTCAGCGTTCCCGATCTCACACACACACACACACACACACTCTCAGGGTTCCTGATCTCACACACACACACACACACTCTCAGCGTTCCTGATCTCACACACACACTCTCAGCGTTCCTGATCTCACACACACACTCTCAGCGTTCCTGATCTCACACACACACACACTCTCAGTGTTCCTGATCTCACACACACTCTCAGCGTTCCTGATCTCACACACACACTCTCAGCGTTCCTGATCTCAAACACACACTCTCAGCGTTCCTGATCTCACACACACACACACACACACTCTCTGCGTTCCTGATCTCACACACACACACACACACACACTCTCAGCGTTCCTGATCTCACACACACTCTCAGCGTTCCTGATCTCACACACACACACACACTCTCAGCGTTCCTGATCTCACACACACACACACACTCTCAGCGTTCCTGATCTCACACACACACACACTCTCAGCGTTCCTGATCTCACACACACACACACTCTCAGCGTTCCTGATCTCACACACACACTCTCAGCGTTCCTGATCTCACACACACACACACACACACACTCTCAGGGTTCCTGATCTCACACACACACACACACACTCTCAGCGTTACTGATCTCACACACACACTCTCAGCGTTCCTGATCTCACACACACACTCTCAGCGTTCCTGATCTCACACACACACACTCTCAGTGTTCCTGATCTCACACACACTCTCAGCGTTCCTGATCTCACACACACACTCTCAGCGTTCCTGATCTCAAACACACACTCTCAGCGTTCCTGATCTCACACACACACTCTCAGCGTACCTGATCTCACACACACACACACACACTCTCTGCGTTCCTGATCTCACACACACACACACACTCTCAGCGTTCCTGATCTCACACACACTCTCAGCGTTCCTGATCTCACACACACACACACACTCTCAGCGTTCCTGATCTCACACACACACACACACTCTCAGCGTTCCTGATCTCACACACACACACACACTCTCAGCGTTCCTGATCTCACACACACACACACTCTCAGCGTTCCTGATCTCACACACACACACACTCTCAGCGTTCCTGATCTCACACACACACACACTCTCAGCGTTCCTGATCTCTCACACACTCTCAGTGTTCCTGATCTCACACACACACACACTCACAGCGTTCCTGATCTCACACACACACACACACTCTCAGCGTTCCTGATCTCACACACACACACACTCTCAGCGTTCCTGATCTCACACACACACACACTCTCAGCGTTCCTGATCTCACACACACACACACTCTCAGCGTTCCTGATCTCTCACACACTCTCAGTGTTCCTGATCTCACACACACACACACACTCTCAGCGTTCCTGATCTCACACACACACACACTCTCAGCGTTCCTGATCTCACACACACACACACTCTCAGCGTTCCTGATCTCACACACACACACTGTCAGTGTTCCTGATCTCACACACACACACTCTCAGCGTTCCTGATCTCACACACACACACTGTCAGTGTTCCTGATCTCACACACACACACTCTCACAGCGTTCGGCTAGTCTTACATCTGTCAGATCAGAAACTAAAGCTGATGTTCTCCGTGAGTTTTACGTGTCTCCGGTCGCGTTCACATGTAAACTCTCTTTTATATGAGAGTTTATTCCATCCAGTACATCTAAAGATCTGAAAAGCCCGTATTCCCCCACAGACCCTGAAGACTTCAGCACAGGAGAGGGAGGAACTGGAGTAAACGTGTGTGTGTGTGTGTGTCTCCTCATCTACTTGTGATCCAATCCATCAAAACGCATCATAGTGTGTGTGTGTGTGTGTCTGTGAGAGTGTGTCTGTGAGAGTGTCTGTCTGCCTGTCTGTGTCTGTGTGTGTGTGTCTCCTCATCTACTTGTGATCCAATCCACCAAAACGCATCTTAGTGTGTGTGTGTGTGTGTGTGTGTCTGTCTCTGTGTGTGTGTGTGTGTGTGTGTGTGTGTGTCTGTGAGAGTGTCTGTCTGCCTGTCTGTGTGTGTGTGTGTGTGTGTGTGTGTGTGTGTGAGAGAGAGAGTGTCTATCTGTCTGTCTGTCTGTGTGTGTGTCTGTGTCTGTGTCTGTGTGTGTGTGTGTGTGTGTGTGTGTGTGAGAATGTCTGTGCCTGTCTGTCTATGTGTGTGTGTGAGAGAGAGTGTATGTCTGTCTGTGTCTGTGTGTGTGAGTGTGTGTGTGTGTCTGTGAAAAGTTCTTTGAGGACTGAGGAGCTAAAGAAGGTTCTTCTATGGCTTCACTGAGGAAATCCTTTATTTTTAAGATCCACACACACACACACACACACACACACACACACACGAGTCTCAGAAGATGATCAGATGATGCAGCGGTTCATTCAACAAGTTTGAATGAAATAACCTGAAATCTACAAACCAACTTTAATATCTCAACCAATAATCAGCAGTGCAATCACACACACTCACTCACATAAACACACACTCTCTCACACACACACACACTCACTCACATAAACACACACTCACATCATCTTACAGGCACAGCCAGATTTATACTACAGACTAATATTCAATGAATATATCAGTATTAGAATAATCCTGCACAATGGGAAAGACAAAAATACCATTTCACCTTTACAAGACAAGCATTGACATGAAAGTCATATAATAACTGAGAGTATGAATGAAGAGTTAACGATCAATGAATATTAGTGTCAAATCACTATCTCCCTCTCTCTCTCTCTCTCACACACACACACACACACACACTCGGTCAGCTGAACCTAAGAGCCATAAAATGTCAACAACACACGAGACAAAGAGATCCGGAGGAAAACGCCTCACACCGGAGCCGATCAGCATCAGATGATTGATTGATTGATTAGATTCGATTACTCACTTCCCGATCACCTCACACAGCTCGTACACATCCTCGAACAGCACGTCGTCGTCAGCCATAGTCCCGCCGACAGATCCTCGGGAAAAGATCCGATTTCCCACAGAAACGCGCCGCGAACGTCAGAATCCGAGCGGCGGATGATTTTCACCAGCGGAATCCTGTCGTAAATCCCGCGGATTCCCGTCGACGACTGACCCACCGAATCTGCCCGTTCACACCGAACGACGAACGACGATGATGATGGTGGTGATGATGATGATGATGATGATGATGTCAGGGAAAATCAACGCTCCGGGATTCAGGTCGCAACGCTCCGGGAATCTGCCGCTTCAAATAATAAATGTCAGCGTGACGTGAACGGCCGCAAAAAAAAAAAAAAAGAAGACAAAAAAAAACGGCTCGAGCGATTCCAACGATGAAAACGCGCTCAAAGCCGGTGCCGCTTCGGTTCCCGTCCAACGGCGCTCATGATTGTCCGTTAGACGCACCGGTACACGCCCTGGTCCTCCGTTAAAGCGGCTCGGTGCGCGTGAGGTAAAGCAGCGCTGCCCGTGTAACGGTTTTCTGCAGCTCGGTGTCTCTCCTCCCGCTCCGCTGCTACTCCCGTTCAGCGCGTAACGCTCCGCCCTCTCAAGGTTATGAAGCTGCGGGATGAAGAGCCACAATGGCCGCCGGAGTGCGCTGGATAACCCGGATGTTTCCGCTGACGCTCATCGGGCTGTTTGAGCCAAGATGGCCGGAGAAGGGCGCGCCTTCGCGTCCACAGCGCTGAGTTTCCTAATCTGACCACAGAAAAGCCGTTCTCTGGTCAATCGGCCAATGGAGGATCCGCGTCGCTCCGCGTGCTGGTTGACCATCCGATGACGTCAGAGCTTCTGCGATTTTCCTGAGGATCCGTGCATTTTCTTACGGAATAAATGCTGCAGAATAATATCTCTGGGAATAAATAGTAGGGGTCGCAGGCTGAACAATATTTTGTTTGTGATCCTGATATTTATCAAAGATGACGTCACTGACTGAGCCACATGATCATATCAAGCGCAGAAATATTCTCATAAAAATACAGATTTAATATAAACTAATACGGTTTGCACATTCGAGCAGCTAATAGCCTATATATAGACCTATTTATCTAAATAAAAACACGTTCGAAGGAGCGCTTGCTTTTGCACTGATGCCAGACAAAAAATGGTTGTTTTTTTGTCTTTTAGTGCTTATAATACTCATCAACTGTACATGTTAATATTAATAATATTTCTTGCACATGACTCTCGTAACACCTTATGGAAGACCATTTCTGCCACATAAGAAAATAATCCTGCTTTTGTAAATCGTAATTATGACATAAAAAGTCTAGATTGTGACATAAAAGCTGAACATTTGACATGGAAATTTCGATAATTTTCGATTTTTTTGTTAATTTCATCTTTCATTCAGTCATAATTATGATTTAGCATGTCATAATTTCGACTTAATCTCATTATTTTGACTTTTTATGTCAATTATTACATAAGTCAAAATTTTGACTTAATTTACCTTTTAATCTATTAATTTTGACATTTCATGTCATAATCAAGATTTTCCCTATTTTTGTCTTGTGTGGCAGTAACGGGTTTCATACATCAGTGGCTGAATTTTAAATCCCTCATGAAATCAAAACTTCTCTTCATCCTCTGAGTTGAAGAGACAGACACATGACATCACACAGACACATGACATCACACACACACAGACACATGACATCACACACACACAGACACATGACATCACACACACAGACACATGACATCACACACACACAGACACATGACATCACACACACAGACACATGACATCACACACACAGACACACAGGACATCACACACACACAGACACATGACATCACACACACACAGACACATGACATCACACACACACACACACAGGACATCACACACACACACACACACACAGACACATGACATCACACACACACACAGACACATGACATCACACACACAGACACATGACATCACACACACACACACACACATGACATCACACACACACACACAGACACATGACATCACACACACACAGACACATGACATCACACACACAGATACATGACATCACACACACACACACACATGACATCACACACACACAGACACATGACATCACACACACAGACACATGACATCACACACACAGACACATGACATCACACACACACACACACACACACATGACATCACACACACAGGACATCACACACACAGGACATCACACACACATGGCATCACACACACACAGACACATGACATCACACACACAGGACATCACACACACACAGACACATGACATCACACACAGACTTTACTGTAAAACTTTTTGAGCAACTCAGTAAAAAGTAACTCAGATATTTTGTTGTAAATTTAAAAGTAATGCCTTACCTTATAGTTACTTGAAAAGTAATCTGACTACATTATTTGTAATCCATTACTAGACCTAAGTCTAATGAAAATACTTAGTAACATCATTTATATTTAAAAAAAGCATTAAATCTGATGATATCTGAACATAGGAGTTAAAAACTACATTGAAAAACAGACATAAAAACATGATAAATGTACAATGACAAGTGTAATGTGATAATAATAAAGTGTTTCACAGGGTAGATCACAGTGTCTGCAACACTAGAGTCAGGGTTCGATTCCCAGTGAATGACCCCATAAAAACCCTGAATGCAATGTGGATAAAGTGTGTTAAATCAATGATCTCTCTTCCTGAAATCACCAGATAGATGATCCATGTACCTGACTTATAAAGGTTATAACGCTAGAAAGCTATCTGAACATGAGCTGTAAATCCACATCTGTGATGTCATCATATCTGAGTGTGAAGAAGTCCTCCTTCTTGAAGCCGAGTTTTCTAGTAACTGAAAACCAGCGCTGAATGACATAAACATTTATTTTTTCCATCTAATCACTATTTCAGAATTTGATTCGTCTTTTATGTTTATGTGGCTAATTAATTAGAAGAAAGTTAATGCACTTATACAGTCAGGAAATGGTTTACATACGCATGTGGAGCAGGACCTGTTGTGTCACGTGACGTCCTGCACGATGGGCGGAGCTTGATGTCCAGCTCCCCCTTGAAATGGGTGGGGCTAGACAGACCAACCACAGCATTACCCTACATAACTCCACCCATTCAGGCGGAGCTGGACATCATTGGCTCTGCATTGAATGAACCAATCACAGTCGAGTACTGAATGAGCTTTTATTGAACTCTTCTAATGACTTTTTTGAAACCTGAAAATGCCATTATTTTATTTTAAAATACTTTTTCAGACTGTCATCTAAACAAACACAATAAAATCAGTTTCATTTTTAATAGAATTAACGATTTAAAAAGCAGTTCAGTGTGTCTAACCTATAATTGAAGAGACAGATCTTCCACTGATGTGAAACACACACTGAAGCCTTCTTACATTCACACATTTATTCAAAAACAACAACAAAAACATTTACACCACATTGGTTTCTCTTTTATAGATAAACTTCTATACATTTATATTCATAAAAACGATAAAGCAATTAAAAGCCACAAGCTTTTATCACTATTCATTTAATGCAAAGAAAATAATATAATAATCGTCATTATCATCAGGAGAAATATTGACAACCGATAATCTCATATGTACATTTCTAAAATACATTTCTATATAAAGTGCAAATGATCTGAATCTGAGTCTCTGTAAAGTATTGCTTGAGAACTAATGAAGTGCTTCCATCATCGCCAGACACGAGCGACGCGGTCACATGACTCAGACACGAGCGACGCGGTCACATGACTCAGACACGAGCGGCGCGGTCACATGACTCAGACACGAGCGGCGCGGGCGGCGCGGTCACATGACTCAGACACGAGCGGCGCGGTCACATGACTCAGACACGAGCGGCACAGTCACATGACTCAGACACGAGCGGCGCGGTCACATGACTCAGACACGAGCGACGCGGTCACATGACACAGACACGAGCGGCGCGGTCACATGACTCAGACACGAGCGGCACAGTCACATGACTCAGACACGAGCGGCGCGGTCACATGACTCAGACACGAGCGACGCGGTCACATGACTCAGACACGAGCGGCGCGGTCACATGACTCAGACACGAGCGGCGCGGTCACATGACTCAGACACGAGCGACGCGGTCACATGACTCAGACACGAGCGACGCGGTCACATGACTCAGACACGAGCGGCGCGGTCACATGACTCAGACACGAGCGACGCGACGCGGTCACATGACTCAGACACGAGCGACGCGGTCACATGACACAGACACGAGCGGCGCGGTCACATGACACAGACACGAGCGGCGCGGTCACATGACTCAGACACGAGCGGCGCGGTCGCATGACTCAGACACGAGCGGCGCGGTCACATGACTCAGACACGAGCGGCGCGGTCACATGACTCAGACACGAGCGGCGCGGTCACATGACTCAGACACGAGCGGCGCGGTCACATGACTCAGACACGAGCGGCGCGGTCACATGACTCAGACACGAGCGGCGCGGTCACATGACTCAGACACGAGCGGCGCGGTCACATGACTCAGACACGAGCGGCGCGGTCACATGACTCAGACACGAGCGACGCGGTCACATGACTCAGACACGAGCGGCGCGGTCACATGACTCAGACACGAGCGGCGCGGTCACATGACTCAGACACGAGCGACGCGGTCACATGACTCAGACACGAGCGGCGCGGTCACATGACTCAGACACGAGCGGCGCGGTCACATGACTCAGACACGAGCGGCGCGGTCACATGACTCAGACACGAGCGGCGCGGTCACATGCCTCAGACACGAGCGACGCGGTCACATGACTCAGACACGAGCGGCGCGGTCACATGACTCAGACACGAGCGACGCGGTCACATGACTCAGACACGAGCGGCGCGGTCACATGACTCAGACACGAGCGACGCGACGCGGTCACATGACTCAGACACGAGCGACGCGGTCACATGACACAGACACGAGCGGCGCGGTCACATGACACAGACACGAGCGACGCGGTCACATGACTCAGACACGAGCGGCGCGGTCACATGACTCAGACACGAGCGGCGCGGTCACATGACTCAGACACGAGCGGCGCGGTCACATGACTCAGACACGAGCGGCGCGGTCACATGACTCAGACACGAGCGGCGCGGTCACATGACTCAGACACGAGCGACGCGGTCACATGACTCAGACACGAGCGACGCGGTCACATGACTCAGACACGAGCGGCGCGGTCACATGACTCAGACACGAGCGACGCGACGCGGTCACATGACTCAGACACGAGCGACGCGGTCACATGACACAGACACGAGCGGCGCGGTCACATGACACAGACACGAGCGACGCGGTCACATGACTCAGACACGAGCGGCGCGGTCACATGACTCAGACACGAGCGGCGCGGTCACATGACTCAGACACGAGCGGCGCGGTCACATGACTCAGACACGAGCGACGCGGTCACATGACTCAGACACGAGCGGCGCGGTCACATGACTCAGACACGAGCGGCGCGGTCACATGACTCAGACACGAGCGGCGCGGTCACATGACTCAGACACGAGCGGCGCGGTCACATGACACAGACACGAGCGACGCGGTCACATGACTCAGACACGAGCGGCGCGGTCACATGACTCAGACACGAGCGGCGCGGTCACATGACTCAGACACGAGCGGCGCGGTCACATGACTCAGACACGAGCGACGCGGTCACATGACTCAGACACGAGCGGCGCGGTCACATGACTCAGACACGAGCGGCGCGGTCACATGACTCAGACACGAGCGGCGCGGTCACATGACTCAGACACGAGCGGCGCGGTCACATGACTCAGACACGAGCGGCGCGGTCACATGACTCAGACACGAGCGGCGCGGTCACATGCCTCAGACACGAGCGACGCGGTCACATGACTCAGACACGAGCGGCGCGGTCACATGACTCAGACACGAGCGACGCGGTCACATGACTCAGACACGAGCGACGCGGTCACATGACTCAGACACGAGCGACGCGGTCACATGACTCAGACACGAGCGGCGCGGTCACATGACTCAGACACGAGCGACGCGACGCGGTCACATGACTCAGACACGAGCGACGCGGTCACATGACACAGACACGAGCGGCGCGGTCACATGACACAGACACGAGCGGCGCGGTCACATGACTCAGACACGAGCGGCGCGGTCACATGACTCAGACACGAGCGGCGCGGTCACATGACTCAGACACGAGCGACGCGGTCACATGACTCAGACACGAGCGACGCGGTCACATGACTCAGACACGAGCGGCGCGGTCACATGACTCAGACACGAGCGGCGCGGTCACATGACTCAGACACGAGCGGCGCGGTCACATGACTCAGACACGAGCGGCGCGGTCACATGACTCAGACACGAGCGGCGCGGTCACATGACTCAGACACGAGCGGCGCGGTCACATGACTCAGACACGAGCGACGCGGTCACATGACTCAGACACGAGCGACGCGGTCACATGACTCAGACACGAGCGGCGCGGTCACATGACTCAGACACGAGCGACGCGGTCACATGACTCAGACACGAGCGGCGCGGTCACATGACTCAGACACGAGCGACGCGACGCGGTCACATGACTCAGACACGAGCGACGCGGTCACATGACACAGACACGAGCGGCGCGGTCACATGACACAGACACGAGCGGCGCGGTCACATGACTCAGACACGAGCGGCGCGGTCGCATGACTCAGACACGAGCGGCGCGGTCACATGACTCAGACACGAGCGGCGCGGTCACATGACTCAGACACGAGCGGCGCGGTCACATGACTCAGACACGAGCGGCGCGGTCACATGACTCAGACACGAGCGGCGCGGTCACATGACTCAGACACGAGCGGCGCGGTCACATGACTCAGACACGAGCGGCGCGGTCACATGACTGAGACACGAGCAACGCGGTCACATGACTCAGACACGAGCGGCGCGGTCACATGACTCAGACACGAGCGGCGCGGTCACATGACTCAGACACGAGCGACGCGGTCACATGACTCAGACACGAGCGGCGCGGTCACATGACTCAGACACGAGCGGCGCGGTCACATGACTCAGACACGAGCGGCGCGGTCACATGACTCAGACACGAGCGGCGCGGTCACATGACTCAGACACGAGCGACGCGGTCACATGACTCAAACCAGAGCCAATCACGCCTTTCTCTGCAATCGTCGGATTCTCGTACTGGTCCTCCAATCACACATTCACACTGATTTCCTCCAGCGACTGCGATAAAAACTACAAAACACAAGATCTCACAACGACATCATCATCATCAGGAAATGTCAACTGGACTGATCAACCCTTGGAGAAACGAGCACTGGATTCAGATTAACGGTTCGCAGTGTTTTCTGATGTCCAACATGAGAGAGGAGACACACACACACACACACACATGATCAGACCCGACGAGCTGAAGCTTCTCCCGCCTTCATCCTCCACAAGCTGACGACACGTACACTACACACAAACATGTTCAGTGAGTTCAATCTCTCAGCTGTCTTTAATGTCCGACTGTACGGCATTCAAGAGCGTTAGAACGGAGTTGTGCGTCCTCCATCAGGGAGCGCTCGGGCGTGAGCTCGTCACACGCGGGATTGAAACAGTCGCTACACAGAAATCTCTAACGCTAGTTTTGGCCGCGGCTCGTCTTGAAGAACGGAGATCGTCTGGCGGAGTCGCAGGAGAATCCCTGAGTCAGATCTCCCACACCCACAGAAGATCCACGAGGTCATGTGATCGCAACGTCATTAATCGGCTATCGTGAACACGACAAACTAACGACCGAGGACTGCAGATCAACCCGAGGATCAGAGAATCTTTTAGGATTTGCAGAATGTGTTTCAGACGGCCAAATCACGGACAAAAAGGCTGCGATTATTTTATGTGCAGCTTGTCAGTGAAGTACGGCTGATCGGGAGTAAATGCTCCATCTGAACACCAGAGGGCGTCTCACACACACACACACACACACCACATATCCCTCTGAACACCTGAGTCTCTCACACACACACACACACACACACACACACAGACAAACACACCACATATCCCTCTGAACACCAGAGTCTCACACACACACACACACACACACACACATCCCTCTGCACACCAGAGGGCGTCTCAAACACACACACACACACAACGAAACGCTGTGATTGATGAAACATGACTAATAAACACACGACTGCCGTATTCTGTGTGAGAAGCGCATCATCTCACAGGAGGTCGAGCTCAGCTGTCCTGATGAAGTGAGTTTGGAGTAAAGCGTGTTATTAAATGTCGTCTTTTGTTGGACAAGAGGTTCATAAATGCGTCTCGTGTCTGGAAAGATGTTTGACGCGTGTTGCTTTTTCAAATGCTCGTTATAAGCGACTCAAACTCGGGGCTTTCAGAGCGAGCCGCGATTACTGAGCCGTGCTTCACTGACACGCTGCACATTATCACAGTTTCAAATTAATAAATCACGATAAGTCAAATCGGTTTAAGTGCGGTTACATGTAAGCCGTGCAGGCCTAGTGAGCACCCGGCTGACGTGTGTCTCCGGCTACCAGGTGGGCATCATGTCGGGGAACCACACGCGCCCCAGGTGTTTGGACACTTCCCAGTGGATGTCGTCCAGCCCGTACTGGTTGTCCGGCATCAGAACCTCCTCCATGATGGAGAGCTGTGAGAGCCGCTTGCCACACATCTTCACGAACTCCACGAAGGCGCTGCAGGAGACCTCGCACTCGCCCAGGCCGATGGCCGCCAGGTGTTTGCAGCGCTCAGCGATGCGGATCAGCTCCTCGTCGAGCGGGCGCAGGCCGTTAGCACACACCACCAGCTCCACCAGCCGCGGGCACGTCAGCCCCACGCGGCCCAGGACCTCCTTACTGACCGAACGCCCGAAGTACAGGTGCGTCACCGGCACCTCGTCACGGAAGAACGGCCCGAACTCGTTCTCGTACAGGAAGTAGTACATGACGAGGTTGAACTGGGGCGAGTGGCGCAGCATGGCGTCCCAGCTGCTCTTCTTGATGGAGTGGAAGCTCTGGCCCGGGGTCTCGCTCACCACGTCGATGCGCAGGTGCTCCAGGTGAACATGGCGCTCCGATGACAGCGCTAGCAGGAGCTCGTCGCTCAACAGGTGGTAGTTTAGCGCTAGCTCGCGCAGACCGTGACACTGATCCGCCACACACAGGATTCCTGCAGAGACAACACACTCCGTTAGCTCACATGTTTAAAGAGCACCAGTGTCGTCTGTCTTCAGTGTGTAGTGTTGCTGTTTGATAGGGTCGGGAATCGAATACTAATTTCAATTCCTCTTATCGATTCCTTTGTGAGCATTTTAATGACTTTAAAGCGTTCGAGCGAGAGACTGTGTGTTCTGTCCTCGTGTGTGTCAGTGTACTGGACCCGCAGCTCTTAAAGTGACAGCGCTTATATTCCTGCCGTCTCTATAATAACACTAATCGCACAACAGAAGACGGAGAACACACACTCGTTCTTCACTGAAAAACGTCTGTAACTATATTTGTAATGTATGTTTTATTAATAAAGTGCAGTGTTATTTTACATTTTACATTCAATTCCTTTCTGCCCCGAACACCTGAAAATCTTAAAACACTGTTTATTTCAATCATATCTTTGTTCAGTTGTGTCTATTTGTTGCGATTGCTAATTTTATTTTATTCTTTATTACTGAGTGTTTACTTGTCTTT
>JARWKJ010000010.1:424685-439685 GCA_029959095.1 Rhinichthys osculus
TGACTATAACTTGACTTGACTTGGACTTGACTCTAACTTGACTTGACTTGACTATAACTTGACTTGACTTGGACTTGACTATAACTTGACTTGACTTGACTATAACTTGACTTGACTTGGACTTGACTCTAACTTGACTTGACTTGACTTGATTATAACTTGACTTGACTTGACTATAACTTGACTTGGCTTAACTTGACTTGACTATAACTTGACTTGACTTGGCTATAACTTGACTTGACTTGGACTTGACTCTAACTTGACTTGACTTGACTATAACTTGACTTGACTTGGACTTGACTATAACTTGACTTGACTTGACTTGATTATAACTTGACTTGACTTGACTATAACTTGACTTGGCTTAACTTGACTTGATTATAACTTGACTTGACTTGGCTATAACTTGACGACTTGACTTGATTATAACTTGACTTGACTTGACTATAACTTAACTTGGCTTGGCTTGTCTTGACTCTTCTGTGGTCCCTCAGCCCCACATCAGTGAACAAGAGCATCTCTGCGGTCGTCCCGCCACCGGCGCTGGCTCCTAAACCTCCGGTCCCTGCCAAGTGAGATCAGACGCTCTTCACACACACATGCTAGAAGCTTCAGACGTGTGTGAATCTGTTTAATGTGAGACTCTGTTGTAGGAATCCGGTGCTCAAGACTCCCAACACATCCAGCTTCACCGCGCGCGTCTTCTCTGGCGCAAACACCAGCAGCAAAACGTGAGTAAAGTGAAGTTCACCAGGGGCCGTTATTAGTGTGTCTGCAGGACAGTAATGGGAGTGACCAGATCAGTGGGCGGGGCCATAAACAGAGGGCATTTTCGACCACATCACCTGATTGGCCCATGTCACAGTGAGGGCGGGGTTTAGGGGTGAAGGGCATCATTTTCATTACATGATTTATAAACACCCATCAGTTTGAAAACACCCACAAATTTAGAAACGCCCACTTTTGTTCCACAGAGACTTGCGAACAGGGAACATTCTGATGAGGTTCTCTCAAAGTAACGTTAATAGAACGTTTGTTTAAATTATCTAGTTTTTTATAATGTTCTCAAAAACTTAGCACAAAAACATTATTTACTATACATCATTGGTGGAGCGTTTTTTTCTGAAACGTTTTAGTTGGATGTTTGTCTTATGTTTTTTAAATTTTACTACTTGTTCAGAACGTTCAGAGAACATTCAAATTCCATAATGTTTGAAGAACGATACAGATGTTTCCTTAACGTTCACATGACCAAGAAAACACCCTTTTTAACATTTTTGTAACAGGGTTCGTTGTTATATGAAGAAGGAGGCGGGAACCGGCGAACATTCAACACTTTAGTAATAAAATAAACAAATACAAAAATGAAAGTAAAAGCCAGCAGCCCCTCACGGACGACTGCTGGCACACAAAAACAAAACACAACATAAGTTCAGGCCTGTTCCTCTCTCGATCTGCACTGTCGTCGCTCCTCCTTTATGCTTCCGCTCCTCCGTGAGAGATGCGAGTCCGCTGCGTCTCACAGGTGTCGCTCATTACCACTCACGCCACCGGCCTCGTCCTGCTCGCCACAATTTTTTTTTAACATTCAGAGAACATTAATTAATAACGTTTTCATGACTTAACCTTCTTAACATACACTCAAAAGTTGGGGCTAAATTATATATTTTTTAAAGAAATTAATACTTTTATTCATCAAGTACGCATTAAATTGATCAAAAGACATTTATAACGATATAAAAGATTCTATTTCAAATAAATGCTGTTCTTCAGAACTTTCTATCATCAAAGAATCAAAAAATAAAATGTATCACAGTTTCCACAAAAATATTAACTGTTTTCAACACTGATAATAATCATAAATGTTTCTTGAGCATCAGATCCTCATATTAGAGTGATTTCTGAAGGATCATGTGACACTGAAGACTGGAGTAATGATGCTGAAAATTCAGCTTTGATCACAGGAATAAATTACACTATACTGTATATTCACGTAGAAAACAGCTGATTTACATTATAATAATATTTCACTATTTCTACTGTATTTTTGATCAATAAACATAGCCTTGTTGA
The DNA here is from genome assembly GCA_029959095.1 of Rhinichthys osculus. Lineage (NCBI taxonomy): Eukaryota > Metazoa > Chordata > Actinopteri > Cypriniformes > Leuciscidae > Rhinichthys > Rhinichthys osculus. Next base: position 426,759 of record JARWKJ010000010.1, read on the forward strand.
GCCGAAGAGGCTCTTTCAGAAACATTAAAACATCTGGGTCAGACCTGGGACCGTTGAACACGAGTGGGATTGTGGACACGTCTGTCGAGTTGTGTTGACGTGTTCATGTTTGTGTGTGACAGATTGAGCCCTGTTAAACCATCGTTCGGTGAGAAGTTTCCAGATCTCACATTGTCTCAATCTACCAATGGGTGAGTCAAGTGGCATCTGTACAATTCAGTGATTCACAAACCTGTTCTTGAAGTTTTCATTTCATATTTCAATAATTTGATGACACATTCACATGTTATCTCAGTTAATGGTCACATGACATGCAGGTAAAAATCATCTTTTTATATGTTTTATTTTAGATTGTTCTATACAATTATTCAATTATTTTAATTTTACATTTTTATAATTTAATAAATAAATAGCTTTTCATCAACTCATGAACCCCAGTGTGGGAAACGTCAGTCAAATATAGATTTGAATAGCGTTTTTCAGCCGAGATTTGCTAGTGTATAGTTCAGTATATGGTTCAGTTTTCTGCAGTTCCGTTTAGGAGTTGATTTGTATGTTATTGTGTTGATTTGTATGTTATTGATAATAAACAGACTGAATAGGGTATTGTACAGTAGAGTGCAGTAGAGGTAGAGTACAGTAGAGGTAGAGTACAGTAGATGTAGAGTACAGTAGAGTACAGTAGAGTACAGTAGAGGTAGAGTACAGTAGAGTACAGTAGAGTAAAGTGGAGTACAGTAGAGGTAGAGTACAGTAGAGGTAGAGTAGAGTAGATGCAGAGTACAGTAAAGTATAATAGAGGTAGAGTACAGTAGAGTACAGTAGAGTGCAGTAGAGGTAGAGTACAGTGGAGTACAGTGGAGGTAGAGTACAGTAGAGGTAGAGTACCGTAGAGGTAGAGTACAGTAGATGCAGAGTACAGTAAAGTACAGTAGAGGTAGAGTACAGTAGAGTACAGTGGAGTACAGTAGAGGTAGAGTACAGTGGAGTACAGTGAGGTAGAGTACAGTAGAGGTAGAGTACAGTAGATGCAGAGTACAGTAAAGCACAGTAGAGGTAGAGTACAGTGGAGTACAGTAGAGGTAGAGTACAGTAGAGTACAGTAGAGGTAGAGTACAGTAGAGTACAGTAGAGGTAGAGTACAGTAGAGTACAGTAGAGGTAGAGTACAGTAGAGTACAGTAGATCACAGTAGAGGCAGAGTACAGTAGAGTAGAGTACAGTGGAGTACAGTAGAGGCAGAGTACAGTAGATTATAGTAGAGTACAGTAGAGGCAGAGTACAGTAGAGTACAGTAGAGGTAGAGTACAGTTTAGGTGGAGTACAGTAGAGTACAGTATATGTAGAGTTCAGTAGAGTACAGTAGAGGTAGAGTACAGTGGAGTACAGTAGAGGTAGAGTACAGCAGAGTACAGTAGAGTACAGTATAGGTAGAGTACAGTAGAGTACAGTAGATGTAGAGTTCAGTAGAGTACAGTAGAGGTAGAGTACAGTGGAGTAGAGTACAGCAGAGTACAGTAGAGTGCAGTAGAGGTAGAGTACAGTAGAGTACAGTAAAGTGCAGTAGAGTACAGTAGAGTACAGTAGATATAGAGTACAGTAGAGGTAGGGTACAGTAGAGGTAGAGTACTGTAGAGGTAGAGTACAGTAGTGGTAGAGTACAGTAGAGTACAGTAGAGGTAGAGTACAGTAGAGGTAGAGTACAGTAGAGTACAGTAGATGTAGAGTTCAGTAGAGTACAGTAGAGGTAGAGTACAGTGGAGTACAGTAGAGGTAGAGTACAGCAGAGTACAGTAGAGTGCAGTAGAGGTAGAGTACAGTAGAGTACAGTAAAGTGCAGTAGAGGTAGAGTACTGTAGATATAGAGTACAGTAGAGGTAGGGTACAGTAGAGGTAGAGTACAGTAGAGGTAGAGTACAGTAGAGGTAGAGTACAGTAGAGTACAGTAGTGGTGGTAGAGTACAGTAGAGTACAGAAGAGGTAGAGTACAGTAGAGTACAGTAGTGGTAGAGTGCAGTAGAGGTAGAGTACAGTAGAGGTAGAGTACAGTAGAGGTAGAGTACAGTAGAGTACAGTAGTGGTAGAGTACAGTAGTGGTAGAGTACGGTAGAGGTATAGTACAGTAGTGGTAGAGTGTAGTAGAGGTAGAGTACAGTAGAGGTAGAGTACAGTAGTGGTAGAGTACAGTAGAGGTAGAGTACAGTAGTGGTAGAGTACAGTAGAGTACAGTAGAGGTAGAGTACAGTAGATATAGAGTACAGTAGAGGTAGAGTACAGTAGAGATAGAGTACAGTAGAGGTAGAGTACAGTAGTGGTAGAGTACAGTAGAGGTAGAGTACAGTAGTGGTAGAGTACAGTAGAGGTAGAGTACAGTAGATATAGAGTACAGTAGAGGTAGAGTACAGTAGATATAGAGTACAGTAGAGGTAGAGTACAGTAGATATAGAGTACAGTAGTGGTAGAGTACAGTAGAGTACAGTAGAGTTAGAGTACAGTAGATATAGAGTACAGTAGAGGTAGAGTACAGTAGATATAGAGTACAGTAGTGGTAGAGTACAGTAGTGGTAGAGTACAATAGAGGTAGAGTACAGTAGAGTACAGTAGTGGTAGAGTATAGTAGTGGTAGAGTACAGTAGAGGTCGAGTACAGTAGAGTACAGTAGAGTTAGAGTACAGTTTAGGTAGAGTACAGTAGAGTACAGTAGAGGCAGGGTACAGTAGAGTACAGTAGAGTACAGTAGAGGTAGAGTACAGTAGAGTACAGTAGAGGCAGGGTACAGTAGAGTACAGTAGAGTACAGTAGAGGTAGAGTACAGTAGAGTACAGTAGAGTTAGAGTACAGTAGAGTACAGTAGAGTACAGTAGATGTAGAGTACAGTAGAGGTAGAGTACAGTAGAGGTAGAGTACAGTAGAGTACAGTAGAGTACAGCTGCTATGCTGTATAACAGAAGAAGAGAATGCAGGAGATGAAATATTAACAATTACTTTACCAATAAAAACAAAAAATCTAGTCATTTTTGCTTATGGTTTAACAATCAAACAACACACACGCACACACACACACACACACACATACACAACGTGGGAAAACCCAAAACAAAATGGGAAAACAAAGTAACTTGCATTACTTATTTGAAAAAAGTAACTCATATTTAGTTGTAAATGTTAAAAGTAATGCATTACTTCACTAGTTACTTGTAATGGGTTACACACAACACTGATGAGGAGCATCTGAAGTTCTGATGTGTTTCTTCATTCCTCAGCGCTGTGAAGAGTTCCTCCGTCTCCAGTCCCGTGAAGACCTCGACCCGGTGAGATTCATCCTCCACACACACACACACACACACACACACACACACACACACACACACACACACACACACACACACACACACACACACACACACACACACACACACAGACACACACACACACACACACACACACACACGCTCGCACACACTCGCACACACACACACACACACACACACACACACGCTCACACACACACACACACACACACACACACACACACACACACACACACACACACACACACACACACACACACACACATCTGATGTTGTCCTCTGTTCTCAGGAGTGAAAGCGTGTCTGTGTCTACACTGAAGTCCTCGACACCGTCTCAATCTCAGTAAGTGTCTCACACACACACTCACACACACACACACACACACACACACACACACACACACTCACGAATCACGAACACACTCCTGATGTTGTCCTCTGTTCTCAGGAGTGAAAGCGTGTCTGTGTCTACACTGAAGTCCTCGACACCGTCTCAGTCTCAGTAAGTGTCTCTCACACACACACACACACACACACACACACATGCTCACTCACACACACACACACACACACACATCTGATGTTGTCCTCTGTTCTCAGGAGTGAAAGCGTGTCTGTGTCTACACTGAAGTCCTTGACACCGTCTCAGTCTCAGTAAGTGTCTCACACTCACACACACACACACACACACACACACACACACACACAGACACACACACACACACACACGCTCGCACACACACACACACACATGCTCACTCACACACACACACACACACACACACACACATCTGATGTTGTCCTCTGTTCTCAGGAGTGAAAGCGTGTCTGTGTCTACACTGAAGTCCTCGACACCGTCTCAATCTCAGTAAGTGTCTCACACACACACTCACACACACACACACACACACACACACACTCACGAATCACGAACACACTCCTGATGTTGTTCTCTGTTCTCAGGAGTGAAAGCGTGTCTGTGTCAACACTGAAGTCCTCGACACCGTCTCAGTCTCAGTAAGTGTCTCTCACACACACACACACACACACACACACACACATGCTCACTCACACACACACACACACACACACATCTGATGTTGTCCTCTGTTCTCAGGAGTGAAAGCGTGTCTGTGTCTACACTGAAGTCCTTGACACCGTCTCAGTCTCAGTAAGTGTCTCACACTCACACACACACACACACACACACACACACACACACACTCACACACACACTCACTCACACACACACACACACACACTCACGAATCACGAACACACTCCTGATGTTGTCCTCTGTTCTCAGGAATGAAAGCGTGTCTGTGTCAACACTGAAGTCCTCGACACCGTCTCAGTCTCAGTAAGTGTCTCACACACACACACACACACACACACACACTCACACACACTCACGAATCACAAACACACTCCTGATGTTGTTCTCTTTTGACCTTGCCGCTGGTGCCACTTCTCGTGGGCGTTGAGTCCGATCCTTGAGCCGCACACTCGTCCGCAGATGGAACAGGGGAAACCAGACACCAGGGGGGTACCAGCCGCCCACTGGTGTCTCTTGATGCGCCTCTCGGATCGTCGGTCTTGGTTGGTTTGATGTATTTGAGAGATTGCAGTTGCACAGGTGACATGCCAGGCAGGTCTGTCGAGTGCCAGTGATTCAAGCTGTGTGAGGGGAATGTTCGCTCTCTTTAGGATGTCCCTGGTGTAGTCCGCCGCTTTTGCCCTCCAGCGGACCGCTTTGCGCCCATTAGTTGACTGTAGAGGACTTGGCGGGGCAATCGGTGTTCAGGCATGCGTATGGTGTGCCCTATCCAGCGCAGATGTTTTTTGGCAACAGCTGCTTCCATACGGATTGAGTCAGTGTTGCTGAGGATGACTGTATGGGGGATTCGGTCTTCCCAGGACAACCTGAGGATCTTCTGTAGGCAGCGAATATGGAAGGCCTCTAGGTTGATGATGTGCTGGCGGTATGGGGTCCATGACTCTGCCCCGTAGAGCAGAGTAGAGACACATACCGCATTGTAAACAGCGACCTTGGTACTGACCTTCAGGTTACAGTTTTCAAAAACCCTGCTGCGTAGGCGTCCAAAAGATGATGAGGCTTTATTTATCCGGGTGTGTATTTCTTTGTCCAGGGAGCAGAATGAGGACAAAGTGGAGCCGAGGTAGGTAAAGTGGTCCACTGTTTTAAGTGTAACGCCGTTTATGTGAAAACTGGGGGGTGTGGGGGCGGGGGTAGTGAGATGGGACATGACCTCGGTTTTTTGAATGTTGACCTGTAGGCCAAAGGATTGGTACAGACGGGATATTGTGTTAAGGGCGTGCTGCATAGAGTCTGGGCTGTGAGCTAAGACGGCACAGTCATCAGCATACTGAAGCTCACAGATTTGGCGGGTCTTTGTCTTTGTGCGGGCCTGGAGCCGACGGATGTTGAAGAGGCTTCCGTCAAGTCGGTATTCCACATGGACACCGTCTTCATGTCCCATGACACGGTGGAAGAGGCAGGTGATGGCAGAGAGGAGGATGTTAAAGAGCACCGGAGCCAAGACACAGCCTTGCTTCACCCCAACGTTTACCTCGAAGGACTCTGACTGGAGTTCTCCAGTGAGCACTCTGGCTTGCATCCCGTCATGCAGTTGCTGTAGGATGCGGAGAAACTTGGGTGGTACCAAAGTGTTTCCAGAGCAGTTCACGGTTGATGGTGTCAAAAGCTTTGCTGAGGTCGATGAAGGCAACGTAAAGGTCTTTGTGATGTTCTCGGCTCTTCTCCATCAGCTGCCTAAAGACAAAAACCATGTCTGTCGTGGATCTGGTCTTCCGGAAGCCACACTGCGTTTCCGGAAGCACAGCTTCCGAGATGTGATCAACCAGTCTGCTGAGCATGATCTTGGCCAGGACTTTCCCTGCGATGGAGAGGAGAGATATCCCACGGCTGTTGCCGCAGACTGCACGATCTCCTTTCTGCTTGTAAATTACCACGATGTTAGCATCCTTCCAGTCCTGTGGGAGGGTCCCATGTTCCCAGATGTTTTGGATCAGGAGGTGCAGGCGACGCGTGAGGAGGTATCCTCCGTATTTAAAAACCTCTGCAGGGATTCCATCGGGTCCAGCGCTTTTGTTGTTCTTCAGCCCTGCAATAGCTTGCCGGAGTTCTGAGTAAAGTGGTGGGGTGTCCAGGTGCATGGTAGGTGGCAGGTCTGGGAGATTATCCAGAATATGTGGGTCGACAGGGTTGACGTGGTTGAGGAGACTGTCGAAATGATTTGCCCAACGGGCAAGAATCTCGTGGCAGTCCTTAAAGAGGATGGCGCCGTCAGCTGATCGGACTGGGGCATTCACCCGCTTCCTGGGGCCGTACAATGCTTTTATGGCATCGTAAAAGCCATGACTGTTGTTGCAGTCTGCCAGGTTCTGGATTTCTTGCGCCTTTTGCACCCACCAGGTGTCCTCCATAGTCCTGAGGGCTCGCTGGGTTGCTGTTCTTGCAGCAATGAAGGAGGTTTTAAGGGTGGGAGATCCAGGGCAGGACAGGAGAGCTTTGTGGGCCTCATGTTTGGTTTTTAGGAGTGACTGTATCTCAGCTGAGTTACAGTCAAACCAGTGCTGGTGGTGTTTCCTTGATTGGCCTAGCGCCTCTGTGGCTGCGCTATGAATAGCCTGGCGCAGTGCTGGCCAGTCGGTTGATTCCTCTGGGATCTTGTTGAGGTTTTCAGCAAGTAGCCGTCGGAGGTTATCTTTGGTGGTAAGGCTATTCAGCGCTGTACAGTTGAGTTTCTTGTTTGGAGCCATCCTTGGGCCACGGGGTTGAATGCTCAGGAGTGAAAGCGTGTCTGTGTCTACACTGAAGTCCTCGACACCGTCTCAATCTCAGTAAGTGTCTCACACACACACTCACACACACACACACACACACACACACACTCACGAATCACGAACACACTCCTGATGTTGTCCTCTGTTCTCAGGAGTGAAAGCGTGTCTGTGTCTACACTGAAGTCCTCGACACCGTCTCAGTCTCAGTAAGTGTCTCTCACACACACACACACACACACACACACACACTCACACACACACACACACACACACACACACACACACACACACACTCACACACACACTCACACACACACATCTGATGTTGTCCTCTGTTCTCAGGAGTGAAAGCGTGTCTGTGTCTACACTGAAGTCCTCGACACCGTCTCAGTCTCAGTAAGTGTCTCACACACACACACACACACACACACACACTCACGAATCACGAACACACTCCTGATGTTGTCCTCTGTTCTCAGGAGTGAAAGCGTGTCTGTGTCTACACTGAAGTCCTCGACACCGTCTCAGTCTCAGTAAGTGTCTCACACTCTCACACACACACACACACACACACACACACACACACACACAGACACACACACACACACACATACATCTGATGTTGCTTCAAGGGTCTCTGATTGCTCTGTCCATCAAACAGGACGACCGTCACGAACACTAAAACATCTTCAGCGCTGGAGGAGAGTCTGAGCTGGAGACCGGCAGAGAAACCCTCAGCGAGGTGCGAGAACCTCACGCCTTATTCAGTCAGTGCAAAGAAAGATCAATTAAACAATACGATCATCAAGATCAAAACATGAATTTAGAAAACATTTTCATTTCAAGCCAGCGGCCACACGCGTGACGACAGAGGTGTAAAGAGTGCCGGAGAACCCTTAAAAAGCACAGATGCCTTACAGCGAAATACTCCATTACAAGTGACGAGTCGCCAGTTCCAATACGACTGGAGTAAAAGTCTTCGAGTTTCTGATTTGAACAGTTCTTCAGTATTTTACTCATACTGAATCTAGGCTCAAAGATGCACTAGCCCTCGACACCTAAGAGACATGGTGATAAGAGGAAATGATTGATTTGTAAGATGAGAAATTGTGTTCATTTTCTAAAATCGAAATACAACTGAATATTGCAATAAATAAAGGTCGACACAACAGCCTCTTAAACGTCTACACACTCTCACGTCTCAGTTCAGCTCAAGTGCACATAAAGGCCATAACTAAACCAATATCCTTCAAAAAGATGTCATAAATATAGTGGATAAATAAAATAATGTTTTGTAAAATTAAGATGTGCAGTTTTCATGACCTCATCATGATCATCTCACGTCTGAAACGCCTGAGATTGAGCAACTAATGCGCTCATGTAGAGCAGCCGTGTTCACGAGTGTGTGTGAGTGAAGAAACACACATTATATCGTTCCTTCAGTGACCTTAGACGACCATATCGCTTCTTTATCGCAGAAACAAAAGAGTTACAGTAGGTGTCGTGCAACATTACTCCTCACAAATGTCAAGAGTGTAAAAGTTACTTCAAATTAGCCAAAAAGATACTTAAGTACAGTAACTAATTACATTTACTCCAATACTGTACCCCACTGTGTGATGATGAAATGTTTGTGTGGATGTCAGGTATTCTCCGTCAGCCGGGAGCCTGAACACACACTCCAGCTTTCAGACTGCCAGGTAAATCTGCTGCACACCTGTCCTTTACCCCGTTTACCACCCCTGCGATCTTCATCATGTGTTTCCCCCTCAGCGCTCCGCTGGATGGTCTCGCTGACTCTCTACTGCCTGGAAGAGTGCAGTCGCAGCCTGTCAGATCACAGTAAGACACACTGAGGATTTCACTGTAATCAGCGTCACACACGTGATAAACACACTCCACATCAGGCCATAGCCAGCTCACATACACTACACTCTCAAAAACACTGCGTTAAAAACAGCCCAAAGTCTGGGTAGATATATAAGACAGAACACATGTTGGGTTAATTTTACCCAGCAAATTGTGTTGTTTATTTAACCCAGCATAATGGGTTGATTCATTATTACTATAGTAATAGCTTTTTCTTTTTTACTTCATAGATTAATTAACGTTTACAGAATAACTTAAATCCTTACTTCTGTTAGGGACTGTTACTTCTCCTGAAGAGGTCGCAAAAAGCCTGCGATAAATAACTCAACCCCTGGGTTGTTATATCTGACCAAGGAGCGGGATTAAACAAAAACTACCCAAAGATTGGGTTGTTACGTCTGACCCAGGAGCTGGGTTAAACAAAAACTACTTAAACATTGGGTTGTTACGTCTGACCCAGGAGCTGAGTAACACAAAAACTACTTAAACATTGGGTTGTTACGTCTGACCCAGGAGCTGGGTAACACAAAAACTACCCAAACACACTGGGTTGTTACGTCTGATTCAGGAGCTGGGTTACACAAAAACTACTTAAATATTGGGTTGTTACGTCTGACCCAGGAGCTGGGTTAAACAAAAACTACTTAAACATTGGGTTGTTACGTCTGACCCAGGAGCTGGGTAACACAAAAACTACCCAAACACGGGGTTGTTACGTCTGACCCAGGAGCTGGGTTACACAAAAACTACTTAAATATTGGGTTGTTACGTCTGACGCAGGAGCTGGGTAACACAAAAACTACCCAAACACTGGGTTGTTACGTCTGACCCAGGAGCTGAGTAACACAAAAACTACTTAAACATTGGGTTGTTACGTCTGACCCAGGAGCTGGGTAACACAAAAACTACCCAAACACACTGGGTTGTTACGTCTGACCCAGTAGCTGGGTTACACAAAAACTACTTAAATATTGGGTTGTTACATCTGACGCAGGAGCTGGGTAACACAAAAACTACCCAAACACGGGGTTGTTACGTCTGACCTAGGAGCTGGGTTAAACAAAAACTACTTAAATATTGGGTTGTTACGTCTGACCCAGGAGCTGGGTTACACAAAAACTACTTAAATATTGAGTTGTTACGTCTGACCCAGGAGCTGGGTAACACAAAAACTACCCAAACACTGGGTTGTTACATCTGACGCAGGAGCTGGGTAACACAAAAACTACCCAAACACTGGGTTGTTACGTCTGACCCAGGAGCTAGGCATGGGCGTAGATTACGCGGGGGACGTGGGGGACGTTTTTTTATAAAATTTTTATAAAAATTTTTATAAAAAACTTTTTATAAAATGTAAATTCGTCCCCCGCACTTTTTCATAGGGCAAATGTGTCTATGACAAGCTGAGGTTTTCGCGGGTGTGTATAGCCTGCCCTACATCGAGATTTAAAATCCAAAGAAAGGATAGTCTATCTACATCAGTCTATGATCTACATACGTGACTTTCAACCTTCCATGGTAATCAGTCACTCGTGCGACACGCCCATGCTCGCACCCGTGCCAAATCCATCAGTTTCATAGAGTTCAAAACGGCAAAAAAAACTCTTCACTCCTTTTTCACGAAAAAGTCAAGCACTGTAAGTAAGTTGTCATGTGGTATCCGAATTGTGTTGCACAATGATGAATAACTCTGCCTATTTCTCTTGTTGAATAATTAAAGGTGCAGTGTGGGATTTTTAGCGGCATCTAGTGGTGAGATTTGCAAATTGCAAACAGCATGTCACTCGCGGCCTATCCCTCGGTTTTCAAACTCGAATGAGAAGCTACGGTGGCCGACGTAAGACAAAATATGTCGTCGTCTGAGTCTGAGTCAGCAGCAGAGAGTAGTAAGTCAAGCAATGAGGTTTCTTTAGCGCTGTTTGTTTGCTTTCGGCTACGGTAGAAACATACCTTCAGACCTTCATAGAAAGGGAATTCCCGCGCCTATGTAGATATAAATGTCTCATTAAGGTAATAAAAACATAACGGTTCATTAAGTAAGGTCTTTATACACCACTGAAAACATAGTTATGGATTTTAAATTGCATTTCTGTCAATAGATCCTCAGAAATATTACACAATGCACCTTACATAATATAATAATAGTAATCAGCTGATTGTCTCACGAACGTAACCAGCAGATTCTCCCCACAAAGCAAACCCATAATACAGCGAGGGAGAAGAACCACATGAAACTATGCAACTATATATTTTTTCTAACAGGGTAGTAAAAGTTTAGCTGGCTAATATGAGCTGTTACTGTGGCTGAGCTGGTTAAAGCGTAAAGCCTTGTTTAAACTCGACGCGTCCGCATGAGCCCAAAGGTGCGCGCGGCAGAAATAACGTGTTTGTGACAGCGCGCGCGCCTCCGCATCCCCTAGACACACTTACTACACACAAAGGCTTTTTTCTCTGATTTTGGAAACTCGGTCGACTTAAAATGCTTCCAAGATCGACGGGTTGGTGATTCCTGTAACTGTTTTACGGTCAATGACAAGAGTAGCCTACTAATCAGCTGTCTCACGAACTTAACCAGCACATTTATCCCCACATAGCAAAGCCATAACACAGCGAGGGAGAAGAATTAAGTTACATGAAACAATCCAACTACATATTTACACCACTGACAAGGGAAAAGTCACTACTCACGGTGTTTATGACTAGCTTCTTCTAGCTTCCTGCGGCTTCTTTTTCAATGTAGTGACGAAACGCGCTCTGTAACGCTGTGTGTTCGCGTTCGGCTACGGTAGAAACATGACGTCACAATATGGCGACCTTCATAGAAGGGGATTCCCGCGCCTATGTAGATATAAATGCCTCATTCTAAGGTAATAAAGACATTACCGTTTATTAAGTAAGTTCCTTATACACCACTGAACACATAGTTATGGATGTCATATTGCATTTCTGTTAATAGATACTCAAATTTTTTACACATTGCACCTTTAACAAGTTTTGTTGTAAATTGAAAATATTCACTATACCTGGATTACCCGCACAAACGTGCACTATTTTCAATCTTTTTTTATTCGTAATATCTTTTATTTTCACAGATATGTTATCAAAGCCCTTCAAATTAGAATAAACATGGTGATTGTTAATGCTGAATTTGTATGTTCATGCATTAACAGCCACGATCTGCATGAATCCGGCAGTAACATGCAGACTATGATGTTTACCATAATTCGGTAACACTTTACAATTAGATAAAAAAGTTTGTAGACAAACTTTAAGTTCTCTTAAAAAAGCCTTACTAGAAAGTTTGAAGTATTTTTAAAAGCTTGACGTTTGAAGGTTTTCAATTGGAAAGTTTTAGTTTAGTAAGACAGACTTTTAGGATATTAAGGAAATGTTATTTTGCCAAAAGAAGAACTTTTATTGTAAGTAAATGTTATTTTTAAATCAGCCTACTTCAGTGTGATATTTAACCTTATTATCATGCTTCACAGTAACACTGACAATTTGAATAATTGTAATGCGATGATCAGATATCTAAATCAGAGAATATCATATTTATATATCATATATCATGTTTGGGCGGTTGACGGGTGGATTATTTATTTTTAACAGTGGATTCGGGGGACTCAAAGTGCACCAGATTAATTAATTTATCTTTAAAATGTACAAAATTTTCTTCGGTCCGGGGGCATGCCGGAATAAAAATGCAAAATAAAAATGTTATTATCTAATTAAAATACATGATCAGGATTTTACCACCTGCATGTTTTAAAACCCTGCATGTGCAATATAAAGTACTGAACATCTGCATTTCTTTCTTTCTGTTTTATTGCTTTAAAAATAAATAGCATATTAAGCCAATTAACCTGTCAACAAAAGTCTGAAAAAAAATGGTATTACACTTGACATTCTGTCCCCCTCAC
>JARWKJ010000010.1:444685-452185 GCA_029959095.1 Rhinichthys osculus
CATCAGGAGTGTTTGACGAGTTCAGTGAGCTTTATTTCTACAGCGCTTTATACAGTACAGATCGTTTCACTCAGATTTACAGCGATAAACACGAAAATAACACAATCTAACAATCAGATATGAGACAAACTCAGATTCAGCCGTAAAGCAGCTCTACAGAAGACAACAGATTCAGTGCAATTCAGTTCACGTTAATTTGTAGAGTTTTTCACAACACACATCGTTTCACAGCAGTCCATAGTACAGTTTACAGTGATCTGTTATCAGAGGTAAATCTCTAAGTTATGTATTTCAGAAATGTACATATACAAAATCACAGTTAGCGAGACATTTATTAATTTAAACAGTGTAATAATTAATGCAGAGACAATGAGCTCATTGAAGTAATACTTGCTTGTTAGCAAATGATTATGACAGAAAATCTAGTCATTATTATCTGATCAACTCAGTTCAGTCACATGATCTGCATGAAGTTTTCTTCAGTCTTTATGTTGAATGTAGATTAAGCGAACACAGGAGGAGCTAAACTTGGAAATGAGTAATTAAGAGGCCGATTTAAGGCCCGTCTGATTAACGATGCATCATGGGTCACACACGCTAAATCCTGCGAGCGAAGATTACAGACTTACTGTCGGCTTTACAGCTGATCCACTTCATGAATTCTGCAACATCGACTCTGTTATTGAACTGATCAGAATAACGACGGCACTATTGTCTTCTGTAGAGAACTACTTGAATTCGCCTCATATTTGATGAAGTTTGATTCTGCTTTGAAACATTCTGTATTAGAAATAAAGCTTGACTGTCGAGGTTCATATTCACAATCAAACCTTCACATAATCATCTCATGCTGACGTGTGTGAAGGAATCAAACGAGTGTGTTTGGCCTGTATGTCATGAGCTGTGTTTCCATCCACCTATTTTATGCTCATTTTGGGATGTTGCATAAAAAACACTGGACGGAAACACCAAGATGAGCATAAAACACACACACACGCTCAATTGAGGCTGATAATGTTTTTAACCGATAAGAACACATGCGCATAAACTATGATGGAAACACTTTTACTGAATAAATCCCTCAATAAACTCATGTGACTTTCCCTCAGCGTCAGCTGTGATTGGCTAACTGAAGTAACCGGTGGACCAATGGCGTCGCAGCGTCTCTAATGTTGGTCTGGTGTTTCTGAAACGCCGGAGTGGAAGTGTGTGTTCAGAGTGATTGGGTGTAATTCCCTCCAGAAGCGTCTCACACACACGAGTGTGTTCCCGAACACCAGCATCCGAACGCCAGAGAACATGACAGCGTTTACTGTGTTTCGTCTCACGCTCGACACACACTCGTTCATGATGACGCTCGACACACACTCGTTCATGATGGAGGGAAAACAGCCGATTACAGAAACTCACACTTTATTACTGATATTTTGCTCCAATTTCACAGGAAGTGACAATTTTATTCTCTTGAACACATGTGATGGAAACGCTGCTTTATTCGCACATGATTTAGGCAATATTCCAACATTAGTTAAACTGTCAGTGTTGCATGGACACACAGCTAGTGTCGCTCCTCACTGCGTCTCTCTCTCTCTCTCTCTCTCTCTCTCTTCAGGCTCTATGTGTCTCCCAGATCTCATCTGTGCTCCGCCGCGGCTCTCAACGCTCTGCAATGGTGTCGGCACGTTCTCGATCAGCTGGAAACCGCCGGACACTCGCTCTGCCAAAGACTGGACTCCGGTAGGTTCTTTGTCCACACAAGCAAAATGTTCAATGCACACACACCGTAGCAACCTTTACATTCAGCCAGTTTGTGTTGATTCGTCATCGTCTGATGTAAGCCGAGCATCTGGAGGTCAGCGGGGGTCAGTCAAGTCAAGTCAGCGGGAGTCAGTCAAGTCAAGTCAGCGGGGGTCAGTCAAGTCAAGTCAGCGGGGGTCAGTCAAGTCAAGTCAGCAGGGGTCAGTCAAGTCAAGTCAGCGGGAGTCAGTCAAGTCAAGTCAGCGGGGGTCAGTCAAGTCAAGTCAGCGGGGGTCAGTCAAGTCAAGTCAGCGGGGGTCAGTCAAGTCAAGTCAGCGGGAGTCAGTCAAGTCAAGTCAGCGGGAGTCAGTCAAGTCAGTGGGGGTCAGTCAAGTCAAGTCAGCGGGAGTCAGTCAAGTCAAGTCAGCGGGGGTCAGTCAAGTCAAGTCAGTGGGGGTCAGTCAAGTCAAGTCAGCGGGGGTCAGTCAAGTCAAGTCAGCGGGGGTCAGTCAAGTCAAGTCAGCGGGGGTCAGTCAAGTCAAGTCAGCGGGGGTCAGTCAAGTCAAGTCAGCGGGGGTCAGTCAAGTCAAGTCAGCGGGGGTCAGTCAAGTCAAGTCAGCGGGAGTGAGTCAAGTCAAGTCAGCGGGGGTCAGTCAAGTCAAGTCAGCGGGGGTCAGTCAAGTCAAGTCAGCGGGGGTCAGTAAAGTCAAGTCAGCGGGGGTCAGTCAAGTCAAGTCAGCGGGAGTCAGTCAAGTCAAGTCAGCGGGAGTCAGTCAAGTCAAGTCAGCGGGAGTCAGTCAAGTCAGTGGGGGTCAGTCAAGTCAAGTCAGCGGGAGTCAGTCAAGTCAAGTCAGCGGGGGTCAGTCAAGTCAAGTCAGTGGGGGTCAGTCAAGTCAAGTCAGCGGGGGTCAGTCAAGTCAAGTCAGCGGGGGTCAGTCAAGTCAAGTCAGCGGGGGTCAGTCAAGTCAAGTCAGCGGGGGTCAGTCAAGTCAAGTCAGCGGGGGTCAGTCAAGTCAAGTCAGCGGGGGTCAGTCAAGTCAAGTCAGCGGGAGTGAGTCAAGTCAAGTCAGCGGGGGTCAGTCAAGTCAAGTCAGCGGGGGTCAGTCAAGTCAAGTCAGCGGGGGTCAGTAAAGTCAAGTCAGCGGGGGTCAGTCAAGTCAAGTCAGCGGGAGTCAGTCAAGTCAAGTCAGCGGGGGTCAGTCAAGTCAAGTCAGCGGGGGTCAGTCAAGTCAAGTCAGCGGGGGTCAGTCAAGTCAAGTCAGCGGGAGTCAGTCAAGTCAAGTCAGCGGGGGTCAGTCAAGTCAGCGGGGGTCAGTCAAGTCAAGTCAGCAGGGGTCAGTCAAGTCAAGTCAGCGGGGGTCAGTCAAGTCAGCGGGGGTCAGTCAAGTCAGCAGGGGTCAGTCAAGTCAAGTCAGCGGGGGTCAGTCAAGTCAGCGGGGGTCAGTCAAGTCAAGTCAGCAGGGGTCAGTCAAGTCAAGTCAGCGGGGGTCAGTCAAGTCAGCGGGGGTCAGTCAAGTCAAGTCAGCAGGGGTCAGTCAAGTCAAGTCAGCGGGGGTCAGTCAAGTCAAGTCAGCGGGGGTCAGTCAAGTCAGCGGGGTCAGTCAAGTCAAGTCAGCGGGAGTGAGTCAAGTCAAGTCAGCGGGGGTCAGTCAAGTCAAGTCAGCGGGGGTCAGTCAAGTCAAGTCAGCGGGGGTCATTCAAGTCAAGTCAGCGGGAGTCAGTCAAGTCAAGTCAGTGGGGGTCAGTCAAGTCAAGTCAGCGGGGGTCAGTCAAGTCAAGTCAAGTCAGCAGGGGTCAGTCAAGTCAAGTCAGCGGGGGTCAGTCAAGTCAAGTCAGCGGGAGTCAGTCAAGTCAAGTCAGCGGGAGTCAGTCAAGTCAAGTCAGCGGGGGTCAGTCAAGTCAAGTCAGCGGGGGTCAGTCAAGTCAAGTCAGCGGGGGTCAGTCAAGTCAGCGGGGGTCAGTCAAGTCAAGTCAGCGGGGGTCAGTCAAGTCAAGTCAGCGGGGGTCAGTCAAGTCAAGTCAGCGGGGGTCAGTCAAGTCAAGTCAGCGGGAGTGAGTCAAGTCAAGTCAGCGGGGGTCAGTCAAGTCAAGTCAGCGGGGGTCAGTCAAGTCAAGTCAGCGGGGGTCAGTCAAGTCAAGTCAGCGGGGGTCAGTCAAGTCAAGTCAGCGGGAGTGAGTCAAGTCAAGTCAGCGGGGGTCAGTCAAGTCAAGTCAGCGGGGGTCAGTCAAGTCAAGTCAGCGGGGGTCAGTAAAGTCAAGTCAGCGGGGGTCAGTCAAGTCAAGTCAGCGGGAGTCAGTCAAGTCAAGTCAGCGGGGGTCAGTCAAGTCAAGTCAGCGGGGGTCAGTCAAGTCAAGTCAGCGGGGGTCAGTCAAGTCAAGTCAGCGGGAGTCAGTCAAGTCAAGTCAGCGGGGGTCAGTCAAGTCAGCGGGGGTCAGTCAAGTCAAGTCAGCAGGGGTCAGTCAAGTCAAGTCAGCGGGGGTCAGTCAAGTCAGCGGGGGTCAGTCAAGTCAGCAGGGGTCAGTCAAGTCAAGTCAGCGGGGGTCAGTCAAGTCAAGTCAGCGGGGGTCAGTCAAGTCAGCGGGGGTCAGTCAAGTCAAGTCAGCGGGGGTCAGTCAAGTCAGCGGGGGTCAGTCAAGTCAAGTCAGCAGGGGTCAGTCAAGTCAAGTCAGCGGGGGTCAGTCAAGTCAAGTCAGCGGGGGTCAGTCAAGTCAGCGGGGGTCAGTCAAGTCAAGTCAGCGGGAGTGAGTCAAGTCAAGTCAGCGGGGGTCAGTCAAGTCAAGTCAGCGGGGGTCAGTCAAGTCAAGTCAGCGGGGGTCATTCAAGTCAAGTCAGCGGGAGTCAGTCAAGTCAAGTCAGTGGGGGTCAGTCAAGTCAAGTCAGCGGGGGTCAGTCAAGTCAAGTCAAGTCAGCAGGGGTCAGTCAAGTCAAGTCAGCGGGGGTCAGTCAAGTCAAGTCAGCGGGAGTCAGTCAAGTCAAGTCAGCGGGAGTCAGTCAAGTCAAGTCAGCGGGGGTCAGTCAAGTCAAGTCAGCGGGGGTCAGTCAAGTCAAGTCAGCGGGGGTCAGTCAAGTCAGCGGGGGTCAGTCAAGTCAAGTCAGCGGGGGTCAGTCAAGTCAAGTCAGCGGGAGTCAGTCAAGTCAAGTCAGCGGGGGTCAGTCAGGTCAAGTGAGCGGGGGTCAGTCAAGTCAAGTCAGCGGGAGTCAGTCAAGTCAAGTCAGCGGGGGTCAGTCAAGTCAAGTCAGCGGGGGTCAGTCAAGTCAAGTCAGCGGGGGTCAGTCAAGTCAAGTCAGCGGGAGTCAGTCAAGTCAGCGGGAGTGAGTCAAGTCAAGTCAGCGGGAGTCAGTCAAGTCAAGTCAGCGGGGGTCAGTCAAGTCAAGTCAGCGGGGGTCAGTCAAGTCAAGTCAGCTGGGGTCAGTCAAGTCAAGTCAGCGGGAGTCAGTCAAGTCAAGTCAGCGGGGGTCAGCGGGAGTTAGCGGGGGTCAGTCAAGTCAAGTCAGCGGGGGTCAGTCAAGTCAAGTCAAGTCAGCGGGAGTCAGTCAAGTCAAGTCAGCGGGGGTCAGTCAAGTCAAGTCAGCGGGGGTCAGTCAAGTCAAGTCAGCGGGGGTCAGTCAAGTCAAGTCAGCGGGGGTCAGTCAAGTCAAGTCAAGTCAGCGGGGGTCAGTCGAGTCAAGTCATCGGGAGTTAGTCAAGTCAAGTCAGCGGGGGTCAGTCAAGTCAAGTCAGCGGAGGTCAGTCAAGTCAAGTCATCGGGAGTCAGTCAAGTCAAGTCAGCGGGGGTCAGTCAAGTCAAGTCAGCGGGAGTGAGTCAAGTCAAGTCAGCGGGGGTCAGTCAAGTCAAGTCAGCTGGGGTCAGTCAAGTCAAGTCAGCGGGGGTCAGTCAAGTCAAGTCAGCTGGGGTCAGTCAAGTCAAGTCAGCGGGGGTCAGCGGGAGTTAGCGGGGGTCAGTCAAGTCAAGTCAGCGGGGGTCAGTCAAGTCAAGTCAGCAGGAGTCAGTCAAGTCAAGTCAGCGGGGGTCAGTCAAGTCAAGTCAGCGGGGGTCAGTCAAGTCAAGTCAGCGGGGGTCAGTCAAGTCAAGTCAGCGGGGGTCAGTCAAGTCAAGTCAAGTCAGCGGAAGTCAGTCAAGTCAAGTCAGCGGGAGTTGGCGGGGGTCAGTCAAGTCAAGTCAGCGGGGGTCAGTCAAGTCAAGTCAGCGGGGTCAGTCAAGTCAAGTCAAGTCAGCGGGAGTCAGTCAAGTCAAGTCAGCGGGGGTCAGCGGGAGTTAGCGGGAGTCAGTCAAGTCAGCGGGAGTCAGTCAAGTCAGCGGGAGTCAGTCAAGTCAGCGGGAGTCAGTCAAGTCAGCGGGGGTCAGCAGGAGTCAGCGGGAGTCAGTCAAGTCAAGTCAAGTCAGCGGGGGTCAGCAGGAGTCAGCGGGAGTCAGTCAAGTCAGCGGGAGTCAGTCAAGTCAGCAGGAGTCAGTCAAGTCAAGTCAGTGTGGGTCAGTCAAGTCAAGTCAGCGTGGGTCAGTCAAGTCAAGTCAGCGGGGGTCAGTCAAGTCAGCGGGGGTCAGTCAAGTCAAGTCAGCGGGAGTCAGTCAAGTCAGCGGGAGTCAGTCAAGTCAAGTCAGCGGGAGTCAGTCAAGTCAAGTCAGCGGGGGTCAGTCAAGTCAAGTCAGCGTGGGTCAGTCAAGTCAAGTCAGCGGGGGTCAGTCAAGTCAAGTCAGCGGGGGTCAGTCAAGTCAAGTCAGCGGGAGTCAGTCAAGTCAAGTCAGCGGGGGTCAGTCAAGTCAAGTCAGCGGGGGTCAGTCAAGTCAAGTCAGCGGGAGTCAGTCAAGTCAAGTCAGCGGGAGTCAGTCAAGTCAGTGGGGGTCAGTCAAGTCAAGTCAGCGGGAGTCAGTCAAGTCAAGTCAGCGGGAGTCAGTCAAGTCAAGTCAGCGTGGGTCAGTCAAGTCAAGTCAGCGGGAGTCAGTCAAGTCAAGTCAGTGGGGGTCAGTCAAGTCAAGTCAGCGGGAGTCAGTCAAGTCAAGTCAGCGGGAGTCAGTCAAGTCAGTGGGGGTCAGTCAAGTCAAGTCAGCGGGGGTCAGTCAAGTCAAGTCAGCGGGAGTCAGTCAAGTCAAGTCAGCGGGAGTCAGTCAAGTCAAGTCAGCGGGAGTCAGTCAAGTCAAGTCAGCGGGGGTCAGTCAAGTCAAGTCAGCGGGGGTCAGTCAAGTCAAGTCAGCTGGGGTCAGTCAAGTCAAGTCAGCGGGAGTCAGTCAAGTCAAGTCAGCGGGGGTCAGCGGGAGTTAGCGGGGGTCAGTCAAGTCAAGTCAGCGGGGGTCAGTCAAGTCAAGTCAAGTCAGCGGGAGTCAGTCAAGTCAAGTCAGCGTGGGTCAGTCAAGTCAAGTCAGCGGGGGTCAGTCAAGTCAAGTCAGCGGGAGTCAGTCAAGTCAAGTCAGCGGGAGTCAGTCAAGTCGAGTCAGCGGGAGTCAGTCAAGTCAAGTCAGCGTGGGTCAGTCAAGTCAAGTCATCGGGGGTCAGTCAAGTCAAGTCAGCGTGGGTCAGTCAAGTCAAGTCAGCGGGGGTCAGTCAAGTCAAGTCAGTGGGGGTCAGTCAAGTCAAGTCAAGTCAGCGTGGGTCAGTCAAGTCAAGTCAGCGTGGTTCAGTCAAGTCAAGTCAGCGGGAGTCAGTCAAGTCAAGTCAGCGGGAGTCAGTCAAGTCAGCGGGAGTCAGTCAAGTCAAGTCAGTGGGAGTCAGTCAAGTCAGCGGGAGTCAGTCAAGTCAAGTCAGCGGGGGTCAGTCAAGTCAAGTCA
>JARWKJ010000010.1:459685-509685 GCA_029959095.1 Rhinichthys osculus
TCAGAAACATTAAAACATTAGAATTATTCCAAACTTGTAAACATAATTCAGATTATAATGTTTTTGCATTATGAATTAGGTTCTATTAACGTTATTTGTTCATATCTTTGAGAGAACCTTGCCAGAACGTTCCCCGCCGGCTGTAGTTGAATGGGCTGATGGGTAAAACTCTCACTGATATTCAGTCTTTAAGCATCTTAAATCAAACACACACTTTCTGCTGCGTCTCAATCCTCTTAAAGCACATCAAATGTAATTGGGCTTTAATCTGATGTAGAACATGTTCATGTTATGTGTGTGTGTGTGTGTGTGTGTGTGTGTGTGTGTGTGTTTTTATGTGTGTGTGTGTGATTGGCAGAGCTAACAGGAAGTGATGTTTCCTCAGATAAGCTGAGGAGGAGTATGCCAAACCTGCTGAGTTTCCCGATGGCGTCCGTTCCCGCGTCCCCGTCCCTGCGGATCAGCCAGAGCTTTGACTCGTCCGGGACACTGATGCGGCTTCAGACCTGCAGTATGTCTCACACACACACACACACACACACACACACTCTCTCACACACACTCTCACACACACACACACACACACACACACACACACACACACACACACACACACACACACACACACACACACACACACACATACACTCTCACACAAATTGTGTAAAGCGTGGGATGCAGTGGTGTAAAGCGTGGGATCCAGTGGTGTAAAGCGTGGGATGCAGTGGTGTGAAGCGTGGGATGCAGTGGAGTAAAGCGGGGGATGCAGTGGTGTAAAGCGTGGGGTGCAGTGGTGTAAAGGGTGGGATGCAGTGGTGTAAAGCGTGGGGTGCAGTGGAGTAAAGCGTGGGATGCAGTGGTGTAAAGCGTGGGATGCAGTGGTGTAAAGCGTGGGGTGCAGTGGAGTAAAGCGTGGGATGCAGTGGTGTAAAGCGTGGGGTGCAGTGGAGTAAAGCGTGGGATGCAGTGGTGTAAAGCGTGGGATGCAGTGGTGTAAAGCGTGGGGTGCAGTGGAGTAAAGCGTGGGGTGCAGTGGTGTAAAGCGTGGGATGCAGTGGTGTGAAGCGTGGGATGCAGTGGAGTAAAGCGGGGGATGCAGTGGTGTAAAGCGTGGGATGCAGTGGTGTAAAGCGTGGGATGCAGTGGAGTAAAGCGTGGGATGCAGTGGTGTAAAGCGTGGGATGCAGTGGTGTAAAGCGTGGGGTGCAGTGGTGTAAAGCGTGGGGTGCAGTGGTGTAAAGCGTGGGATGCAGTGGAGTAAAGCGTGGGATGCAGTGGTGTAAAGCGTGGGATGCAGTGGTGTAAAGCGTGGGGTGCAGTGGTGTAAAGCGTGGGGTGCAGTGGTGTAAAGCGTGGGGTGCAGTGGTGTAAAGCGTGGGATGCAGTGGTGTAAAGCGTGGGGTGCAGTGGTGTAAAGCGTGGGGTGCAGTGGTGTAAAGCGTGGGGTGGAGTGGTGTAAAGCGTGGGGTGCAGTGGTGTAAAGCGTGGGGTGCAGTGGTGTAAAGCGTGGGATGCAGTGGAGTAAAGCGTGGGGTGCAGTGGAGTAAAGCGTGGGATGCAGTGGTGTAAAGCGTGGGATGCAGTGGTGTAAAGCGTGGGATGCAGTGGTGTAAAGCGTGGGGTGGAGTGGTGTAAAGCATGGGGTGCAGTGGTGTAAAGCGTGGGGTGCAGTGGTGTAAAGCGTGGGATGCAGTGGAGTAAAGCGTGGGGTGCAGTGGAGTAAAGCGTGGGGTGCAGTGGTGTAAAGCGTGGGGTGCAGTGGTGTAAAGCGTAGGGTGCAGTGGTGTAAAGCGTGGGATGCAGTGGAGTAAAGGGTGGGATGCAGTGGTGTAAAGCGTGGGATGCAGTGGTGTAAAGCGTGGGATGCAGTGGTGTAAAGCGTGGGATGCAGTGGTGTAAAGCGTGGGATGCAGTGGTGTAAAGCGTGGGTTGCAGTGGTTTAAAGCGTGGGATGCAGTGGAGTAAAGGTTGGGATGCAGTGTTGTAAAGCGTAAGATGCAGTGGTGTAAAGCGTGGGATGCAGTGGTGTAAAGCGTGGGATGCAGTGGTGTAAAGCGTGGGATGCAGTGGTGTAAAGCGTGGGATGCAGTGGTGTAAAGCGTGGGATGCAGTGGTGTAAAGCGTGGGATGCAGTGGAGTAAAGCGTGGGATGCAGTGGAGTAAAGCGTGGGATGCAGTGGTGTAAAGCGTGGGATGCAGTGGTGTAAAGCGTGGGATGCAGTGGTGTAAAGCGTGGGATGCAGTGGTGTAAAGCGTGGGATGCAGTGGTGTAAAGCGTGGGATGCAGTGGTGTAAAGCGTGGGATGCAGTGGAGTAAAGCGTGGGATGCAGTGGAGTAAAGCGTGGGATGCAGTGGTGTAAAGCGTGGGATGCAGTGGAGTAAAGCGTGGGATGCAGTAGTGTAAAGCGTGGGATGCAGTGGTGTAAAGCGTGGGATGCAGTGGAGTAAAGCGTGGGATGCAGTGGTGTAAAGCGTGGGATCCAGTAGTGTAAAGCGTGGGATGCAGTGGTGTAAAGCTTGGGATGCAGTGGTGTAAAGCCTTGGATGCAGTGGGATGCAGTGGTGTAAAGCGTGGGATGCAGTGGTGTAAAGCGTGGGATGCAGTGGTGTAAAGCGTGGGATGCAGTGGTGTAAATTGTGGGATGCAGTGGTGTAAAGCGTGGGGTGCAGTGGTGTAAAGCGTGGGGTGCAGTGGTGTAAAGCGTGGGATGCAGTGGTGTAAAGCGTGGGGTGCAGTGGTGTAAAGCGTGGGATGCAGTGGTGTAAAGCGTGGGATGCAGTGGTGTAAAGCGTGGGATGCAGTGGTGTAAAGCGTGGGATGCAGTGGTGTAAAGCGTGGGATGCAGTGGTGTAAAGCGTGGGATGCAGTGGAGTAAAGCGTGGGATGCAGTGGTGTAAAGCGTGGGGTGCAGTGGTGTAAAGCGTGGGGTGCAGTGGTGTAAAGCGTGGGATGCGGTGTAAAGCGTGGGATGCAGTGGTGTAAAGCGTGGGATGCAGTGGTGTAAAGCGTGGGATGCAGTGGAGTAAAGCGTGGGATGCAGTGGTGTAAAGCGTGGGATGCAGTGGTGTAAAGCGTGGGATGCAGTGGAGTAAAGGTTGGGATGCAGTGGTGTAAAGCGTGGGATGCAGTGGTGTAAAGCGTGGGATGCAGTGGTGTAAAGCGTGGGATGCAGTGGAGTAAAGGGTGGGATGTAGTGGTGTAAAGCGTGGGGTGGAGTGGTGTAAAGCGTGGGATGCAGTGGTGTAAAGCGTGGGATGCAGTGGTGTAAAGCGTGGGATGCAGTGGTGTAAAGCGTGGGATGCAGTGGAGTAAAGCGTGGGATGCAGTGGTGTAAAGCGTGGGATGCAGTGGTGTAAAGCGTGGGATGCAGTGGTGTAAAGCGTGGGGTGCAGTGGTGTAAAGCGTGGGATGCAGTGGAGTAAAGCGTGGGATGCAGTGGTGTAAAGCGTGGGGTGCAGTGGTGTAAAGCGTGGGATGCAGTGGTGTAAAGCGTGGGATGCAGTGGTGTAAAGCGTGGGGTGCAGTGGTGTAATGCGTGGGATGCAGTGGTGTAAAGCGTGGGATGCAGTGGTGTAAAGCGTGGGATGCAGTGGTGTAAAGCGTGGGATGCAGTGGTGTAAAGCGTGGGATGCAGTGGTGTAAAGCGTGGGGTGCAGTGGTGTAAAGCGTGGGGTGCAGTGGTGTAAAGCGTGGGGTGCAGTGGTGTAAAGCGTGGGATGCAGTGGTGTAAAGCGTGGGGTGCAGTGGTGTAAAGCGTGGGATGCAGTGGTGTAAAGCGTGGGATGCAGTGGTGTAAAGCGTGGGGTGCAGTGGTGTAAAGCGTGGGATGCAGTGGTGTAAAGCGTGGGGTGCAGTGGTGTAAAGCGTGGGATGCAGTGGTGTAAAGCGTGGGATGCAGTGGTGTAAAGCGTGGGGTGCAGAGGTGTAAAGCGTGGGATGCAGAGGTGTAAAGCGTGGGGTGCAGAGGTGTAAAGCGTGGGGTGCAGAGGTGTAAAGCGTGGGGTGCAGAGGTGTAAAGCGTGGGATGCAGTGGTGTAAAGCGTGGGGTGCAGTGGTGTAAAGCGTGGGGTGCAGTGGTGTAAAGCGTGGGATGCAGTGGTGTAAAGCGTGGGATGCAGTGGTGTAAAGCGTGGGATGCAGTGGTGTAAAGCGTGGGATGCAGTGGTGTAAAGCGTGGGATGCAGTGGTGTAAAGCGTGGGATGCAGTGGTGTAAAGCGTGGGATGCAGTGGTGTAAAGCGTGGGATGCAGTGGAGTAAAGCGACAATCTGTCTGGCAATCCGATGAACAAGTCTGGGTTTGGCGGTTGCCAGGAGAATGGTATGTGCCTGACTGCATTGTGCCCAGTGTAAAGTTTGGTGGAGGGGGGATTATGGTGTGGAGTTGTTTTTCAGGGGTTGGGCTTGGCCCCTTAGTTCCAGTGAAAGGAACTCTTAATGCTTCAGCTTACCAAGACATTTTGAACAATTCCACGCTCCCAACTTTGTGGGAACAGTTTGTGAATGTTCCTGTTCCAGCATGACTGCGCTCCAGTTCACAAACCAGGTCCATTAAGACATGGATGAGGAGTTTAGTGTGGAGGAACTGGACTGGCCTGCACAGAGTCCTGACCTCAGCCCGATAGAACAGCTTTGGGATAAATTAGAGCGGAGTCTGTGAGTCAGGCCTTCTCGTCCAACATCAGTGCCTAACCTCACAAATGCGCTTCTCAGGCCATCCTTAAAAATATTCTTGTTTGCCGTAACCCGACCGACCCTGTCAAATTAGGACCGACCCAATTATTATTATTTTTTTCCTTTTAGTCCGACCGACTTGCCGGTTGTAAACTTGCATTAAGACCGACCGATTTTTTTTTTACTCTTCAAACAACTAATACAAATGCAATAAAATAATATACATTTATTATAGTAAGTATTGTGAATATAAATTGCGTAGGCTACGTTCTTTCTTTTAAATAAAAACCCGTGGCGTCATCTATTATGATTATGTTTACACCATTGGTTTACGCATGTCACACTATGGCCTGTGCGTTCGCTTCGTTTCATTCACTGTCAATGGTTCGCGCTCGGTGATGATGGCTGCGGCGCGGCTGCTTGTGAAATACGTCTGTATGAGCCTACATTTAGTCGCTCATTATTCGAAATTCTTAATGGTCAAATAGGGAATCGATGTTAATGGCCTTTTCTCGGAGCCCGTCCAGCTCGTCATGACATGCCCACCGCGAACGCGCGGCACACAGCAACTGGCTCTGACAAACAAACACACATAAGTGTGGGAAGCCAAACACACCGAAAGGGGGACGAAACGGCGCGGTTTGTTACAGAGTTCGCGCTGCGCTGACTTGTAATCTGCGTGGCTCAATGGACCGAGACGCGCGAGCGCGACAGACTCGACAGCGCAGGGAGAAGTGTTTGCTTGCGCCAGCCAATGGTCAGAGCGGCGGGAACTAATCTCACCAGCGCCGCGCTGACCAATAAAACAGCACATCCCATACCGAAATGTACTAAATTGCACAAAAGAAAATAGACCATTCCATAATATGTCAGGACTACTTAATCGGCCTATAGTTTCCTACAATGCGCCTAGCTATTTGACCACACTGATTTCTGTTAATAATAGCAGATGTTTATGGGTCAAATCTCTCACTCTCTCCCTGCAACTTTTTGTTACCCTCCTTTCCTGCCCCTAGACCAGAAAGGGGGCTTGTAACAGTATGGGTCAAATGTAAACGAATGGTGCCAAACGCGCTGTTTTATTGGTCGGAGCGGCGCTGGTGAGATTAGTCATTTTAATTTATTTGTTTCCCTCTGAAAATCCACTTTCATTGAAATCTAGTGGCTCCTTTTTTTTTTTTTTTTTTGATTCTGCCTATTTTTTTCCAAATGAATGCAGCTGGAATTAATGCAATAAATATGTTTTTTTTTACAAAGATTTCAAATTGTTTGTGGTCTATAACCTGTATCAGAATGAGGTTCGCAATGGTGCGCCGGAAGGGGGTTGAAGACCCAGTCAGTGACGTCACGATATGCAAATTTGTTTAAATTCATACCGACCTAATCACCATGACCAAAATTATCCTTTTTTTTTACATTGAATCTTGAAAAAAAATATATATAGACCTACCTACCGACCCTTTTTTTTTTTTTTTTTTGCTGTTACTGCAAACCAAAATATTTTTAAGGATGGCCTCATAAACACACTCCTAAACCTTGTGGAAAGCCTTCCCAGAAGAGTTGAAGCTGTTAAAGCTGCAAAGAGTGGCCAACTCCATATTAAACCCCACAGATTAACAATGAGATGTAATTGAAGTTCATGTGCATGTAAAGGCAGGTGCCCCAAAACTTATGGCAATATATTGTACACACACACATTCACAGAATGAGTTACAACAGATTTCTAATTCCAAGCATGCTTTGCTTCTGACTGTTAAAGGAGAGCAAATGTTAAAATTAAGTGTTATTTAATGTGTTTTGCTCAATAATAATATAGGGGAGATCTGTTAACTTAACTTAACTTTAAACTTTATTGTCCTTAAAGGCAATTCTTTGTGTAGACAGCAGTATACACATGCACATATAACAACACCTATCACAACACAACACACAGATTACAATCAATCATTTAAAAACCTAATTACAGCAGGTATAAAGGAATTTCTGTATCTATTTGATTTACACAAGGGGAGTTTAAATCTCCGTCCTGAAGGAAGTAGTTGAAGTTCACTACATAATGGGTGAGTGACATCAGAAAGGACTAACTGGCCCTTCCTAGTCGTCCTATGCTCATAAATTTGTGTGGTAGTCCTTAAGTCAATCCCAACTATCTTGCTACATATTGTAACTATGCTTGTCAACTTCCTCCTATTCTTAACATTAAGATTACCATACCAACAAATAATAGAAAAACTTAAAACAGCCTCGATAAAACAGGTATAAAACATTTTCATAAAAGACACATCCATGTTAAAGGTTCGAAGTTTCCTTAGAAAATACAGACGCTGAAGAGCCTTTCCTCCAATGATATCAGTGTAATTGTAGTTTGTCATCAAATACAGTCCCTAAATATTTGTACTGTGTAACCACTTCTACCTGATGTCCCTTTATGACAAAAGGCAACACAGGTACAGCGTTCTTCTTACGGAAATCAATGAACATCTCTTTTGTTTTTGAAGCATTAATATTTAGAAATGAAGCATCACACCATTGGATAAAATGATCTGTCACTGGACCAAAGTCTGATTCAAACTCATTAAGAAGCGACACAATCACAGAATCGTCCGCAAATTTAACAATGTGTCTCCCATTAAAAGTACTACGACAGTCGTCAGTATATAAAGAAAACAGAAGAGGGGACAGAACGCAACCCTGTGGAGTACCAGTGGAAGACCACAGTACATTCGACAACACTCCATTGACACCATTGTTAGTGTTTAATGTACTATTATTTTGGAATTTAAAAGGTTTTCTGGTATGTGAGTTTCTGTGGTCGAAACCATTAAGACTATAATTACTATATTTTAAAAATAATGGCTGTGCTCTCCTCAGCACAGTGATAGTCTCTTTGCTAATGTATATAATAATAAAAAATATATTACATTATATTTTTCTCTATATATGTGTGTTTATGCTGCATGAGTTAGTATATCTGCAATATATTACACATGCAGTACCATATCTGATCACATATACATCTATATATTAGGAAGTGTATTATTACTGAATATTAAATTACATACATTATATTAGTAAATATATTGTCACATATTTGTCAATATATGAAAAGCAACAATTCCTTATGTATTACTCAATGTATTGTAATATATTAACACATAATATATTATTCTGTATATTTTCAAATATACTGGTAAATCATTTAATATACCCAGCAAGCAATTTTGCATTTAAAAGACGTCTAATAGCCGTCCAAACACAGCCTGACGTCTAGGCTAACACAAGGCAACATTTGGGCTGTCAGTGAGAACTGTATTGATGTCTAAACCATCGCCCAATATTAGACTAGTCATCATCAGTTAGATTAAATGAAATGAAATAAAACACCTTGTAATCGCTGTTGACTTTTGCTTACATGATGGAATATCACACATCTCGCAAGTTCTTTTGGCTAGAAGTGTGTTACTCATAGCCGGACTATATCGGGTCTGTAGTTAACCAAGACGGTGAAATGACGGCTATTGGGAAAGATATTTTCTTTTCGTAAGGATGTGTGTGTGTGTGTGTGTGTGTGTGTTTTGTGCAGTTCCGGCTCGTGTTCAGAGCGTCGGGAACTTCTCGTCCTGTCAGACGCTTAAAGCCACCGCTTACGTCAGTCCCACCATCAAGGGTCCGTCGGCCAGTTCCCAGTGTGTGTCCCAGTGTGTGTCCGGTGGGAAAGTGTCCGTCTCCCAGATCCCGGCGCGCAGTGGTTTACCGCGGCCCGCGTCCTTCATAGCGAGCGGCTCGCGCGGCAAACTCACGGCTCCTGTGCGCAGGTAAACACACACACACACACACACACACACACACACACACACACACACACACACACTCACACACACTCACACACACTCACACTCACACACACACACACACACACACACACACACACACACACACACACACACTCACACACACACACACACACACCCACACTCTCACACACACACTCACACTCACACACACACACACACACACACACACACACTCACTCACACACACACACACACACACGATACTGACCTCACGATACAATAATATTGCGATACTCCAAGACACAATGTCAAAGGTTAACAAAAAATGTACTATTGATTAAACTGCTAAATTTGATTTTACAGTGTGTGTGTAAATGAACAGTCTTGGACTTGATGCTGGAAACCCAAAGCACAGGACAATAGAGACACCAGAATAACAATATTCATGATTCTGAAGCTGAAATACATAATTATTTTAGACAAATCTGCACTCTGACACTGACTAGATATATTTAAAATATTGCAGGACACTTTTTACACAAATATTCCCCCATTGCATTATTATACATTATATTCAACATTTTATATGTACTGACACTAAAACTGTCACACACTCATTTTTATTTTGAGTGAACTATCCACGATACATATTGTTGAATTTGTGTATTGCGATATATTGTGACACGATGAAACACACACATCACCAGCTTCATCTTCAGCTTCTTCAAATCCTCAAAGCTGCTTAAAACTCCAAACTGATTCGGATTAAAACCTAAAATTAGTAAGTTATGAAAAATTCAGGTCGAGATCCTGAAGAATTTAAATCCGCTGAGCGAAAACCGGCCGTTTGGTGGAGTGAGTGATGAAAGGTTTCCATTTACTCACCGGTACTGTCCTTTCCTTTAATGGGAACACTTTCCATTAGTTAACGTTAGTTAATGCATTAATTGGTAACACTTTACAATATGGTCTAATTTGTTAACATTAGTTTATGTATTATGTATATGTATTTATGTTTGTAAGTAAAAATCTAGCTGGTTGATTGTTCATGTTAGTTCACAGTGCATTAACTAATGTTAACTAATACAACATTTGATTTTGTCTGAAACGCTTCCATCGAGGACTCAGTCTCTCTAAGCCCCGCCTCTCTGAGAGCTGCTCTGCTGTGATTGGTCAGAAACGCTCATTATCATATCTGACTCTCAGCTCTTGATCACAGTGATACGAACAGTGGCGATGGCGTGGGTTTCACCGTCTCAATCTCAGAAAACAGCATCTCCTCGACACGAACAACACGAGCCGAACTCTCCCAGTCTCAGATACACTAGTGTTAGAGGGCGGAGCTAAGAGACGCTGCTCAGCCAATCAACACCACAGGCTGGCATTATGCTAATTAATTACAACATCTCTGATGTTCTCTGTTCTCGGCCAGTTTGCTGACGCCTCCGAGGAGCCTGTCGACGCTGCGGGACGGGAGCTGGCGGGACGGGTGTTACTGAGGTCACGAGGTCATGAGGTCACTTCCTGCTGGTCAGGAAGTCCTCACACACACACACACACACACGCACTGATCATCAACACCTGCTGCTAAAGCTGTTCCTGCTGCGTTTCTTTCTCAAACAACCACTGGAACTCAACAACCAGTTTGTACGATTGTTTGAAATTGGAATATTTTTGTGATTTTCAAATGGTTTTAACAAATTTCCACACTTTTTAACTCTTTACAGGTCGAACACTTTATTGTCACTATGTTTATATGATTAATATTCTTTTTTAACTTGATAACAGACGACATGCACTCTGATCAATGATCCAGTTATTGCGCCTTTTAAAAGCATATTTGACTTAAATTATTGTTTTGGTTATAATTGTTCATTTGATGTTGCACTTTCACTGTTAGTGTTTATTTTGTCATTGATTATTTCAGGATGAATTTCTATGCACTGTATTTATTTTCTTCTCTTGTTTTCTGATTTTATTGTGTAAAATACATTTAAAAGCGTGTTCTCCATGTTTGCACATTGTATATGCGGCACCGTTTTCTTCAATAATCCTTTATGACTGATATTTTAAAGGGTGTGTCTGTGTTTAAAGTCCAAATAAACTTGTGTTTGTTTTGTAATGAGATGTGTGTGTGTTCTGGGAGTCGTCTCTGAGCACTGATTACACGAGTGATGATGAACGGGTCTCTAATGCTGATGCTCTCAGAGATTTAAACATTTATTGAGTCTCACTCTGGATCTGAGCCTTTTTACAATCTATTATTGAAGATCACCTCATGCTTTCAGAAGATTTACTCTTTTTCTCCATATTTGAGTGAGATATGTCCATTTATACCACGTAAGAAAAGAAAAACATTTTTGTAAATCAGGGATGAGATGAAGAGTTGACATTAAAAAGTTATAAATTAAGTCATAATTTTGTTTTGTCTTTTTGCTCATAATTTTGACTTTTCAAAATGTATTACTTAAAAATGTTTTTATTATGACATTAAAAAGTCGGAATTAAGTAATAATTATGACAAAAAGTCTAAATTATGACTTAAAAGGAGGTACGGTATGTCATAATTACGAGATGAAAAGTTGAAAAAATTATGACATTAAAAAATTAATAAATTCACACAAAAAAAAGTATAACTTGGTAACACTATTTTGATGGTCCTTTTGAACGTGCTGTTGACTATAAGTAACTCTGCAACTATATCTCAACTTATCCTAACCCTGCAGTCCACTAATACTCTACTAACTCTGATGAGAGTTTACTTTATATACTCTCTCACATGCGAGTTAGTGAGTTAGTAGACATGAAGGTGCAACGTTACTTATAGTCAACAGAATGTGTTAAAGGGACCATCAGAATAAAGTGAAACCAAATTATGACTTAAAAACGCTTTAATTATGACATTAAAAAGTCGTAATTGACTCTGAATTTAATTCTGTCGAAATTATGACTTAAAAAGTTGAAATTAAAATTATGACTGTGCGTCATAATTATGAGATGAAAAATTTAAATGATGACATAATAAATTTAAATTATGATGTAGAAAGTAAACATTCCATAGTGAAATGTTCTGAATTCAACAGCATTAATGAGTTTTTACATCTTCTGCGTGTTTCTGTAGTTCGTCTAGGCCTCTAATACTACGACTAACTACAGTTTTTTACAATCACTTTGCTACTATTTTCAGAACCTTGATGTCATTTTTCAAAACTCTAGACACAAAACTCAAAACGATAATCACTTGTAACACCGGCTGTCTAATGTTCAAAACATTGCATTGTGCATTCACATCTTTAAAGAAATCTTGCACTTGCACAATCATTGGTTCAAAAAACAAATTAACTGTGAAATACCATTGAAACACAACTATAGATCACCCACACACAAGCAACCGATAGTTTCACTGTGTCATTGTTCGTACAATCATTAAATATTGTAGAGCAAAATAGGTGATACAGGTTTCATTATGGTCTACATGTACAGTAAACACATCTCTGTAAAAGTACTGCAGTAGTAGAGAGAATATTACAGACACAGTGGAATCATTGTGAACAAAGTTTGTAATATATTGATGCAAAACACTACAGTACAATCACAACATGGTTTTTTGAATCAAAGCAAAAATAATTAGCTATGAAATAGAAAAGAAAAGACAGTACTGTAAAACATCAAATGCAGTGTTCCTCAACTTGCTGTAAGAAACTAAACAGGAGTGATTACTGTACTTTACACTGTCATCAACTCTGTGTTGTGGATTTGGCCACAGGTTCTCATCTACATCACAATGGATGTTGGAAAATGACATCTTGGAAAAACCCTTTGGCATGGCGAGTCCAGGCCTGACACTGCTCTGCTGTGATTGGCAGAATTGGACACGCAGTTACAAGGGCCTGCATCTATACAGTACTGTACTGTCAATACTGTACATAGTCTGAAAAGGTGGTACAGTATTTGGCACCATAGACACAGTGTCTGATGAAGCATTACAGTATGATACAGTTTTTTTTATTCGCTTTGGTACTATTTTCACAAGTAAGGTGTACATTTTCAAAACTCTTAGTACAAAAATCCAAACTGATCACACTTGTAACGCAGCTAGTCATTCTTTCAAAACATGGCCTCATGCTTTCATTACAGTTATACATTTTTCAGTCCACATAATCATTGTTTCAAAAACAAGATTATTGTAATATGTAATGAGAACGTTTGGTTTAATCACAGAAACACAACAGTATGATCTTCTTTCAGTTTAGTACTTTTAACAATCAGTTCATTCAACAGCAAACAATGCAAGACACATGTTTCAAATCCCCCTTGTTGCTGAAATAATTACAGTAATACAGGCTACAGTTGCCACATTAGAAAATACACATGCATTACCTAACTTATGTAATTGAATCCATAATGTTTGTAATAGTATCTGCAGTGAGTTATCAAAAGCTGTGATGAAGTATGATACAGCCATGAGGTTCTGTGCTAGAACAGAGTTTGCTGGCAATACAGTACTGTAAATGATTTCACTCTATACCATTTGACTGAATCTATGGACTTATACAGATGAAGGTTGGGTTACAGTAATGTGTCAGTCTCTACCATGGTAATCTGTTTACAGTATCACATGGCATACATACTGTAATGTAAAATGCTGTATTTGATGCCATCTGTCTCCCTTCTACTGATACATCTCTAATCAATCTAATGTTTTACAGTCATCGACCGTTTATCTCCCTTATACTCTATTCTGCTTTACAGTGTTTTCACAAATGGCAAATTTATCTGTATCTCTCTCACACACAGACACACACACATGCGTGTGCACACACTTTGAACATAGTGGTGGTTATCTATAAATCGAATAAGAATAAGAATGTAATGAATAAGAATTCATTAAATTTGGTTATCCATATCGGAAATTGCAAACAAGTTCTATAGAAATATAGAATCAATATCTACAGGTGAAACTCGAAAAATTTGAATATCGTGCAAAAGTTATAATTTTGATGATTATGGCTTACAGCTTATGAAAAACCCAAATTCAAAATCTCAGAAAATTAGATTACATGAAATCAATAAAAAAAAGAATTTTACTGTACGTAAATACAGAAATGTCGGCCCTCTGAAAAGTATAATCATGCATGTGTAGCCTATATACTGTAGTTCCATATACTATAAATGTATTAGTTTCACCTTTTAATTTGAATTACTGAAATACATTAACTTTTGCACGATATTCTAATTTTTCGAGTTTCACTTGTATAGAAATCTATAGGTGTACCAAATGATTAATTGATTAACCATTAAGATCAGTTGGATTAAATAATAGACAAATGTATTAAACTGAAAAAAAAGAGATGCAAATCAAAAGTTTGATGGTAAGAGCTTTATGAAAGGCAGTTACTGTGAATGAAACATTTATGTAGATGAAACACTTATTTTGTGTTGTGAAAAGGATACTTTGTGATTTTGTGAATTGTACTAACACAATTGAAAACATGATGAAATGTTTGAAAAAAGTGCACTTTTGATGATCTGTTGTGATATTAGCACTAAGAGTTTTGAAAATGTACACCTTACTTGTGAAAATAGTACCAAAGCGAATAAAAAAAACTGTAAAATATTAGGCTACATCCATGGATATTGTAGTCTAATTGGTTCATGCCATGCTAATTGGTGACAATGAATCTCATTATCTTGAAACTTTCATGATTTACTGTAAACATGGAAGATTGTGTGTCTGTTTCCATACAACTATGCATTAAGAGTAATGCAACAGTTACTTATCATTTTGAGCAGCTGTATCAATTGATAGTTAGATCATTGTAAGGAAATGAATAGACACTCATTTGAAATGTAATGTGTGAATTGCCTTTTGAAATAGTAGTACTTTGATGTTAAGTTGTGTCATATTGAACAGGTGATCTTTGTTGAATGAACAAATGATCTAAGTTTTATGTGTATTGTATCCAAGCAATTGAGAAAAGGGTTAGAGTTTTGAAAAATGTGCTTTTTGATCATTGGTTGAGTTTTGTGTCTAGAGTTGTGAAAAATGACATCAAGGTTCTGAAAATAGTAACAAAGTGATTGTAAAAATCTGTAAAATGATTAGTGATGAACTTGAATAACTTGAATTATCTAGGCAAATCTAAAAATTAGTCTTCCCATACCGGGAGTCGAACCCGGGCCGCCTGGGTGAAAACCAGGAATCCTAACCGCTAGACCATATGGGAGGCGCTGACACTGAGCGCGCCTGATGCTCTCTTATACTCACACAGCCACTCACAAGCGTGTTTGTGTACAATGAGACATCCATTTATGGTTTTAATGTTGTTTATGATTATGGAGTAATCATTCAGCATCATATTTATCAGTCTTGTTTTAATTGTACATTTCCAATCCTTAATCACGGTTTGTCGCGCGATCAGTGACGTCATTTTTAAGTGACAGCAATGGGCACTCACCAATGAGCATGTAGAATGAGTAAAACATTTATGTACATTTAAGGGAAGAAATTTGAGATTTCCATCCTTCATAATGTAAGTAATCACGTGGATTTTGATCAGACATTCCACGAGCTCGCGCCTCTTGAGCGCGAAGTATAAACGATGCGCTAATGCAGTGAAGTATCTGTGTGTGTGTGTGTGTGTGTGTGTGTGTTTGTGTTTGTGTTTGTAATGCAGGGCTGATTACTGGAAATCCCAGCCGAAGAAGTTCTGTCAGTACTGCAAGTGCTGGATCGCGGATAACAAGCCCGTGAGTGAATCAGTCATAACCCTAACCCTAACCCCTCTCTTCCACACTCGATCTGAACGTGTTTCTGTGTGTTTTCCACGCAGAGCGTCGAGTTTCACGAGAGAGGAAAGAATCACAAAGAGAATGTCGCGGCCAAAATCGCAGAGGTAAGAAACAATAGCAACACTAGAGTACTGCATACTACCTGAGATTATGTGCACTGGCTCTCCTTTGTGATTATGCTGTACGTCATATGCGTACTGAACTCAGTATGTGATCATTGGGCCTGTCCTCTTTGCACTTGAGCACTTGTCTACTTGCATGATGTATTCCTGTATTTGGCACAAGTGTTCAAGTAGGCATGAAGACTGCAAGTGTGTAAAACGTTTGATTACCCGATGGGACACACTAATAGTGTTGCAAAAAATGCAAGTGTTTACTGAGCTTTATTTTGATTTTCAATACTTTCCATTTCAAAATAAACTTCTAAATGTCTCTTCAGTAGTCCCCATGTAACCGAAGACACAATTTAAAATTGTGGTGCTTCTAATTTTGTGATTAAAAAGCAGTTGCAAATACACATAGGCTACTCATCCGTGCACCAGTAAAATGTGCAACACTACATTTTACTACCAAATTATATGAAATATCTAATTAATTTAACTTACAGTGGAATGTGTCGTCAACATCTAGTGATTTCAGGGCTTGTGATTTCCTGATCCTAATGCATGATGGGATAGGCTTAGCCTCGAATACTGCTCTGAAGCGGTATTTGCAAACCTGTGGGTTTAGTGTGCGTTGAGGGCACTGCACTTTGGCATCTTTAAGACATGGGACAGTCTTGCGCACTTTCACTTTCTATTTTGACAGACTCAGTGTGTACTCAGTGTGTACTCATTGTATTCTCATTGTGCACTCAGTATGTACTCAGTATGTACTCAGTATGTACTCAGTGTGTACTCAGTGTGCACTCAGTGTGCACTCAGTGTGCACTCAGTGTGCACTCAGTGTGCACTCAGTGTGCACTCAGTGTGCACTCAGTGTGTACTCCGTGTGTACTCAGTGTGTACTCAGTATGTACTCAGTGTGTACTCAGTGTGAACTCATTGTATTCTCAGTGTGTACTCATTGTGCACTCATTGTATTCTCATTGTGCACTCATTGTATTCTCATTGTGCACTCATTGTGCACTCAGTGTGCACTCAGTGTGCACTCAGTGTGTACTCAGTGTGTACTCAGTGTGCACTCAGTGTGTACTCATTGTATTCTCAGTGTGTACTCATTGTGCACTCATTGTATTCTCATTGTGCACTCAGTGTGTACTCAGTATGTACTCAGTGTGCACTCAGTGTGCACTCAGTAGGTACTCATTGTGCACTCATTGTATTCTCAGTGTGTACTCAGTGTGCACTCAGTGTGTACTCATTGTATTCTCAGTGTGTACTCAGTGTGCACTCAGTGTGTACTCATTGTATTCTCAGTGTGTACTCATTGTGCACTCAGTATGTACTCAGTGTGTACTCAGTGTGTACTCAGTATGTACTCAGTGTGTACTCAGTGTGTACTCAGTATGTACTCAGTGTGCACTCAGTGTGTACTCAGTGTGTACTCATTGTATTCTCAGTGTGTACTCATTGTGCACTCATTGTATTCTCATTGTGCACTCAGTGTGTACTCAGTATGTACTCAGTGTGCACTCAGTGTGCACTCAGTATGTACTCAGTGTGCACTCAGTAGGTACTCATTGTGCACTCATTGTATTCTCAGTGTGTACTCAGTGTGCACTCAGTGTGTACTCATTGTATTCTCAGTGTGTACTCATTGTGCACTCAGTGTGTACTCATTGTGCACTCAGTATGTACTCAGTGTGTACTCAGTGTGTACTCAGTATGTACTCAGTGTGTACTCAGTGTGTACTCAGTATGTACTCAGTATGTACTCAGTGTGCACTCATTGTATTCTCAGTGTGTACTCATTGTGCACTCAGTATGTACTCAGTGTGCACTTATTGTATTCTCAGTATGTACTCAGTGTGCACTCAGTGTGTACTCAGTGTGTACTCATTGTGCACTCAGTATGTACTCAGTGTGCACTTATTGTATTCTCAGTATGTACTCAGTGTGCACTCATTGTATTCTCAGTGTGTACTCATTGTGCACTCATTGTATTCTCAGCATGTACTCATTGTGCACTCATTGTATTCTCAGTGTGTACTCAGTGTGTACTCAGTGTGTACTCAGTGTGTACTCAGTACATTCCTGTGTGACCTGCTTTTGGCAAAAGGTGATAAGAATCATGCATAATTAAATATTTATGATATAGAAAGTTGAAATTATACTTAAATAATACATTATTTTTCTTGACTATATTTAAAGTCACCATGAAATCAAAATGTACAATTCTTATTTATGGGATATTGCAATATTTATTCTAAATGATTTATCCATGCACATCATTATTCGTTTATAGTTCATGTGCCTCGTCAATAAGCGCTTCACTCGGATACACGTCACAATATGGGAAAAAAGATGATCACATTGCCGACTTTAAACAGCCTGATCAAAGTTGAGATGTTTTAACACAAAATTTGATTTAATAGGCAGAATAACTTTATTTCTGTGATAAAAATTCGATTCCACTCACACGGAATATGATGAGATCATGTGACACAATGCATTTCACATTGTATGGTGAATATTGCACAGTATTCTGGGTAAAGGATCCTGAACACACTGTCACATTACTTTTTATGTTATACATTATGTTTAAAGATGTCATGAAAGGGAAGTTGCGCTGGTCTTTTCTTCCCTATAGGGCCGTATATCCGAGTGAAACGATGAGGATTCACACTTTATTGGATGAGAACAAAACACTGATCTGAATAATGACACTAATGTCTTCTGTAGAGCTGCTTTACAGCTGAACCTGAAGTTGTCTCGTATCTGATGAAGTTTGCATCATTGCTTCTGTTTATTACTGTGAGATCATCTGTCCTGTAAAATGCGCTGTAGAAATGAGCTGGTAAACAGAAAGTTGGCTGCTGCTGTCAGAGCTGCATGTGTGTGATGATAAGAGTGTGTGAGACGCGCTCTGATTGGCCCGCAGCGCTCATGTGACCCCGTCAATGTTCCTGACAGATTAAGAAGAAAAGCGTTGCGAAGGCCAAGCAGGAGCAGAAGATGTCGAAGGAGTTCGCAGCGATGGAAGAAGCGGCTCTGAAGGCGTATGAGGAGGATCTGAAGAGACTCACGGCTCAGTCATCAGGTCTCGTTTACGGTCACTTTTATAAGTCATGTGTTACAATATTGTGTTACTCTCTAAAAAAGTAACTATTTGCGTTGACTTTTCATGTAAAGTAATACGTTACTTTTGCGTTACTTTTTCTCACCTGGCAGAGACTCGCTCTCTTTTAGTCCTTGCAGGTGTTTTTTACAGTGTTTAACGCAGTAATGCAGTCGACAACATAGCTTATATTGTTTTCTTTTAAAAACACATTTAAAATATTGTTATATTCTGAGCACATAGAATATTTCCTGAGCCCTAGAGCGATGTATGCCATATAAAAGATCTCCTAACATTACCTATTATACAACTCTTTTTACTAAAAGTAATAAGTTTTGTTACTTTATACTGTTTGTCTGTTCCTGCACATGCATGAGTGACTGTTATGAAGAAGAGAGAGAATTTTAATTCAGTGTTTTAAAAACGTTTAAGCAAATTGATTAAACTAAAAAGTATTATGCATTACTAAAATTACATAAAATGTAATGCGTTGCTTGCATTACTTTATTCGTAACATCCAAAAAGTGACATGCTTTACTTGTTACATCAAAGTAATCTGATTACGTAATGCATTTTACTTGTAATGCTTTACTCGTTACATCAAAGTAATCTGATTACGTAATGCATGTTACTTGTAATGCTTTACTTGTTACATCAAAGTGATCTGATTACGTAATGCATGTTACTTGTAATGCTTTACTCATTACATCAAAGTAATCTGATTACGTAATGCATGTTACTTGTAATGCTTTACTTGTTACATCAAAGTAATCTGATTACGTAATGCATGTTACTTGTAATGCTTTACTTGTTACATCAAAGTAATCTGATTACGTAATGCATGTTACTTGTAATGCTTTACTCGTTACATCAAAGTAATCTGATTACGTAATGCATGTTACTTGTAATGCTTTACTCGTTACATCAAAGTGATCTGATTACGTAATGCATGTTACTTGTAATGCTTTACTCGTTACATCAAAGTGATCTGATTACGTAATGCATGTTACTTGTAATGCTTTACTCGTTACATCAAAGTAATCTGATTACGTAATGCATGTTACTTGTAATGCTTTACTCGTTACATCAAAGTGATCTGATTACGTAATGTATGTTACTTGTAATGCTTTACTTGTTAGATCAAAGTAATCTGATTACGTAATGCATGTTACTTGTAATGCTTTACTCGTTACATCAAAGTGATCTGATTACGTAATGCATGTTACTTGTAATGCTTTACTCGTTACATCAAAGTGATCTGATTACGTAATGCATGTTACTTGTAATGCTTTACTCGTTACATCAAAGTGAACTGATTACGTAATGCATGTTACTTGTAATGCTTTACTCGTTACATCAAAGTAATCTGATTACGTAATGCATGTTACTTGTAATGCTTTACTCGTTACATCAAAGTAATCTGATTACGTAATGCATGTTACTTGTAATGCTTTACTCGTTACATCAAAGTAATCTGATTATGTAATGCATGTTACTTGTAATGCTTTACTCGTTACATCAAAGTAATCTGATTACGTAATGCATGTTACTTGTAATGCTTTACTTGTTACATCAAAGTAATCTGATTACGTAATGCATGTTACTTGTAATGCTTTACTTGTTACATCAAAGTAATCTGATTACGTAATGCATGTTACTTGTAATGCTTTACTTGTTACATCAAAGTAATCTGATTACGTAATGCATGTTACTTGTAATGCTTTACTTGTTACATCAAAGTAATCTGATTACGTAATGCATGTTACTTGTAATGCTTTACTCGTTACATCAAAGTAATCTGATTACGTAATGCATGTTACTTGTAATGCTTTACTCGTTACATCAAAGTAATCTGATTACGTAATGCATGTTACTTGTAATGCTTTACTCGTTACATCAAAGTAATCTGATTACGTAATGCATGTTACTTGTAATGCTTTACTCGTTACATCAAAGTAATCTGATTACGTAATGCATTTTACTTGTAATGCTTTACTCGTTACATCAAAGTAATCTGATTACGTAATGCATGTTACTTGTAATGCTTTACTCGTTACATCAAAGTAATCTGATTACGTAATGCATGTTACTTGTAATGCTTTACTTGTTACATCAAAGTGATCTGATTACGTAATGCATGTTACTTGTAATGCTTTACTCGTTACATCAAAGTAATCTGATTACGTAATGCATGTTACTTGTAATGCTTTACTTGTTACATCAAAGTGATCTGATTACGTAATGCATGTTACTTGTAATGCTTTACTCGTTACATCAAAGTGATCTGATTACGTAATGCATGTTACTTGTAATGCTTTACTCGTTACATCAAAGTAATCTGATTATGAAATGCATGTTACTTGTAATGCTTTACTCGTTACATCAAAGTGATCTGATTACGTAATGCATGTTACTTGTAATGTGTTACTGCCCCCAACACTGATTTTCAACATGTTTACAGTCATGTATGTACTCAGCTGATGTTCTCGTGTCTCTGTGCAGGCGTGAGTTTGCCTCCACCCGAACCTCCTGCTAAAACACAGAAAAAAACAAAAAAACGTGCCGCAAACGTGCCATCAGGAACCAGCAGCCGCAGCCGGCCTGATGTGTGGGTGGGAGGAACCACAGGCGACGGCCAGGTGTATTATTACAACACCACCACAGGAGGTGAGACGCCACACACGAGCTCCACATGCACACACGTGTCCGTGTTCTCAGTCACTGTGTGTCCGTGTTCTCAGAGTCACTGTGTGTCCGTGTTCTCAGTCACTGTGTGTCCGTGTTCTCAGTCACTGTGTGTCCGTGTTCTCAGTCACTGTGTGTCCGTGTTCTCAGTCACTGTGTGTCCGTGTTCTCAGTCACTGTGTGTCCGTGTTCTCAGAGTCACTGTGTGTCCGTGTTCTCAGTCACTGTGTGTCCGTGTTCTCAGAGTCGCAGTGGGAGAGACCGGACGGGTTCTTGGACGAGAGCTCGTCATCATCAGTCGTGGGACACATGCCGGTGAACTAAACTCATCCGTCTGAGTGTGTGTGAGTCTGAGGTTGTGTGTTACAGATCTAACGTCACATTTACATGTCGCAGGATCCGTCAGCCGCTGCGTGGATAGAGGCCGTGAGTCCTGATGGGTATATGTACTACTACAACACTGAGACCGGCAGTAAGAAACCTCTTCACAAACATATCTAAACACAAGGCCTCCTTCCCTTCACCCCTGTACAGATGAAACCATCAAAATGATTCCAGTTCGCATGGATACACGGAAACAACTAAAAATTCTGTATTATGCAGCCGGACAAGTAATTCGGCACTTTGTAGAGAAGGACTACAGGCCTGCGCACATATATATACACTCACCTAAAGGATTATTAGGAACACCATACTAATACTGTGTTTGACCCCCTTTCGCCTTCAGAACTGCCTTAATTGTACGTGGCATTGATTCAACAAGGTGCTGAAAGCATTCTTTAGAAATGTTGGCCCATATTAATAGGATAGCATCTTGCAGTTGATGGATATTTATGGGATGCACATCCAGGGCACGAAGCTCCCGTTCCACCACATCCCAAAGATGCTCTATTGGGTTGAGATCTGGTGACTGTGGAGGCCATTTTAGTACAGTGAACTCATTGTCATGTTCAAGAAACCTATTTGAAATGATTAGAGCTTTGTGACATGGTGGAAGTAGCCATCAGAGGATGGGTACATGGTGGCCATAAAGGGATGGACATGGTCAGAAACAATGCTCAGGTCGGCCGTGGCATTTAAACGATGCCCAATTGGCACTAAGGGGCCTAAAGTGTGCCAAGAAAACATCCCCCACACCATTACACCACCACCACCAGCCTGCACAGTGGTAACAAGGCATGATGGTTCCATGTTCTAATTCTCTTTACGCCAAATTCTGACTCTAACATCTGAATGTCTCAACAGAAATCGAGACTGATCAGACCAGGTAACATTTTTCCAGTCTTCAACTTTCCAATTTTGGTGAGCTCTTGCTAATTGTAGCCTCTTTTTCCTATTTGTAGTGGAGATGAGTGGTACCCGGTGGGGTCTTCTGCTGTTGTAGCCCATCCGCCTCAAGGTTGTGTGTGTTGTGGCTTCACAAATGCTTTGCTGCAGACCTCGGTTGTAACGAGTGGTTATTTCAGTCACTGTTGCCCTTCTATC
Organism: Rhinichthys osculus; assembly: GCA_029959095.1. NCBI lineage: Eukaryota > Metazoa > Chordata > Actinopteri > Cypriniformes > Leuciscidae > Rhinichthys > Rhinichthys osculus. Next base: position 482,335 of record JARWKJ010000010.1, read on the forward strand.
AGCTCGAACCAGTCTGGCCATTCTCCTCTGACCTCTGGCATCAACAAGGCATTTTCGCCCACAGGACTGCCGCTCACTGGATGTTTTTCCCTTTTCCCACCATTCTTTGTAAACCCTAGAAATGGTTGTGCGTGAAAATCCCAGTAACTGAGCAGATTGTGAAATACTCAGACCGGCCCGTCTGGCACCAACAACCATGCCACGCTCAAAATTGCTTAAATCACCTTTCTTTCCCATTCTGACATTCAGTTTGGAGTTCAGGAGATTGTCTTGACCAGGACCACACCCCTAAATGCATTGAAGCAACTGCCATGTGATTGGTGGATTAGATAATTGCATTAATGAGAAATTGAACAGGTGTTCCTAATAATCCTTTAGGTGAGTGTATATATATATATTCAAACGCTCATATCTATAGACTAAACACGTGATACGCATGTGCGCCGTCAGTGTTCTCACAGATTTAAGTTTTTGAAGTTTACACGGAGATGATCACGTTTTCAAAATTTGTCAACACTTGCAACCTTGGAACCCGTTTCAGAGTGTGTGTTCTCGAGCTCAGAGTGTGTGTTCTCGAGCTCAGAGTGTGTGTTCTCGAGCTCAGAGTGTGTGTTCTCGAGCTCAGAGTGTGTGTTCTCGAGCTCAGAGTGTGTGTTCTCGAGCTCAGAGTGTGTGTTCTCGAGCTCAGAGTGTGTGTTCTCGAGCTCAGAGTGTGTGTTCTCGAGCTCAGAGTGTGTGTTCTCGAGCTCAAACACTGCTGTGTGTGAATGAACGGCCGGAACACATTAATAGTTTCTGTGTTCTGTAGAGCGGTGTCGTGTTAGCGGCCGCTAAGTTAATCACTAATGATCTTTACAACGGAAGTGAATCAATCAAAACTAACTTTATCTGGACAATAACTTTATTCTAGAGCTGCTGTAAAGCCACACTTTTAGTATAATTGTACAAACATAAAAAATATATACTTAAAAAAAAAAATTATTATACATTTATAGCATCAGACTGTTATATCATATGTCAGGCTGTACAGAAAAACCTGTTAAAACCTGTTTGATTTCTCATCCTGACAGAATCCAGCTGGGAAAAACCGGATGGCTTTAGTTCGGAAGACATTTCTCCTCCTGGCGTTGAGTCTCCTCGTGACGTGATGATAACGGCTGAAAACTCTTCTCCCGTTCATCCCGAGCCTCCGTCTGCAGAAGAAGACTCGTCTGACCCTGCCAAAAACACGCCAGAACCAGAGCCAGAACCAGAACCAGAACCAGAACCAGAACCAGAGCCAGAGCAGACCAAAGACACCAGCGGGGTGAAGATCAGTTTCAGGGTGAGACGCTGGCGGACACATTCACTGCCACACAAACACTCAGGCCCCATCCACATTACTGCGTTTTAGTTTAGAAACGGAGAATTAAAACGAATACGATCTCCGTCCACACCAGCGTTTCAGCTGCGTATTAGAATTGATCTCCGTCCACATTAAAACGACTGAAAACGCGGATCACGTGACCGTTCACCAACACTGGGCATGCGCGTGCCGGTGTAAACACAACTTCATTGATAAAATGATCCCACCATGCTCTGGGTTAACCCCAAACCGACGCTCCATGTACGGTCAACGCCGCCGCTGCACACGGGATTGGTCACAGATCGCTCGAATAATAGCTTGACTCCGGCGCATGTAGGCAGTTATAGCATTGTAAAATGCAGAATTTACCTGTACAACAGCGGCTAGCAAAGATATAGGCCATGACTGATGACACCCAATCATAGAGCCGAGCGTGAGCCTCTACTACGTCATCGTTTCTAAAGTCCTCCGTCTTGACCCGTCTACACTAAAACACCCTCTGGAGAAAACGAAAAACGGATCGGCAGCGTTTCTAAACTTCTCCGTTTTGGGTCTCCGTTTTTGCCGTTTTAGTGTGGACGGGAGGTGCAAACGTAGCAAAAGGTCTCCGTTTTTAAACGAAAACGCAGTAGTGTGGACGGGGCCTCAGGCCTGTGTTTCCCGAAGTATCGTTAGCAACTATAGTCGCAGGTTCTGTCGTTATCAGCGGTTCAACGAGTCGGTGTTTCCCGAAACAATCGTTCCAATGAACGTAAAATGTTGTTTTCTGGGGAAATAAATCAAAATGAAGTGAGTTTTTGCTTAAAACAAGCTAAATTATCTGCCAATGGGGTAAGAAACTTCTTACCCCATTGGCCAAGACATATTATCTTATGGCATTTTACTCATCTAGTAAATGCATTTTGATTTAAGAATTTTTAGATTTTTGGACTGGAAACAAGACAAAAATACTAAGTAAGAAAAGCATTTTTGCAGTGTAGTAAAACATCTGGCGTTAACTCGATCTCATACAGATTCATTAACAGTAGTGATCACTCCTACACCTGTGACATCGTTAACCAGCGCGGCTGAACGACCAGTTTGCATCAGTACGGTCCCAGCGCTGACCGGGAAACACACTCCTCCTGCACGACCTCAATGTGTCTGTTCTCCACACAGAAGAGAAAAGACGAGCCGATCCAAACGTCATCGGACGACGGAGGAGAGAAAACCCCCGATGATGGAGGGAACGCTGCGCAGAAGGAGGAAGAGACGAGCGCTCCTGTGGCGGTGAAGGAGATCGTGATCCCAGTGAAGAGAGCCAGGAAGATCAATCCATACGGATCCTGGGAACGGATCACGCCGGTGGAGGACCCATAGTAAGACTTATGACATATTCATCAGATGCTAGTCAAAACAACACTGTGTGTTTGTGAGGTGAATTACACTTAAAAAACAAATTGTTCAAGTTTCTATTTTAGTTTTATTAATATTTTGAGTTAGCTTTTATTTTTATAGTTTTAGTTTCCATTTAATTTGTTAGTTATGTTCTGGTTTAGTTAGGAGTGTAAGCATCCGTTAGTCTTCTTCCTCTTCTCTGGAAGTCTGCGGCGGGCGGCCCACTGAAGCTGAGATCTGGCACACACACAGAGGACCGTCTGAACATGAGCCACAGCAATCCTGCGCTCTGCAACTCAAGCGCTCTAGCGCCACCAACTGTCCAAAGCGCCACTCACGCTTATGCTAATAACCTTAGAATCGTAAGGGCCAGAAACAAACATTTCCCTCTGAGTCTTTGGCTCGAGACGATTCGATTGCACCCTATGATGTCATTTCCTGAAAAGAATTTCGCCATTTTGAATTTTCCAAAAAAAACGACTTTTTCAAACTTTTTTGCCAACAAAAAAACATGGAATTCAATTCGATTCGTCAAACCGTTCTCGAAATGTGCGTGTTCTCGAACATGTGAACGAATTCAACGAAGAACACGTCAAAATGAATATGATGCTATATCTGCAACACTTCAGCGTATTCTGACCAAACTTGGTGTGTGTTATGGCAACCATGACCCGAGGAAACCTGCACAGTTTCAGCGCAGTGCCACCTAGTGGACAGGAGAAATGATTTATTTTTATTTTTGCTTATAACTTCAAAACAGTTTGGCCTAAAATCACGAGACTCACTAGATTCCTCGGGTCATGCCTAAATATTAATACATTTAAAGTTGGCATGAAATGCAAATCCACTTTTTTCTAAATCTATAACACGCATTTAGAATCTATTTTCTAAATGCGTTATTAATTTTAAAGTTATTTGCGCATATGTTTCATATTTTTTAAAAAGTTTTGACCTTGTAATGTTTAATCAGACTCTCGTAACTGGATCTTCTGGTGGCGTATGCAGGATTCTCCAATCATTTAGTGCGATTAAGCTCCGCCCCTACAAGCTCACGCTCATCTGCATACACTTCTGAGTGCCACGCCCACATCTCAACATCCAATCAGCAACTGATGCACACAACAGTCCCGTTACACCCGGATGCACGTCACAATACAGAGGAAAATATCTGACGCTGCTTCGGTTTCATAAACGTTTGACTTTTAGGACATGTTACTTTTCGTAATGATGTAGATGAAGTCAAGTCACCTTCATTTATATAGCACTTTTAACAATATAAATTGTAGTGTTAGGGTCTGTTGCAAAGATCATTAGTTATTAACTTAGGGGTCGCTTACATGACAGCTTTTACACTGAAAACGTGTGTGTGTGTGTGTGTGTGTGTGTGTGTGCAGTGAGAAGGTGGATCTGCAGCTCCCGCAGGTGGAGAGTTTCGCCCCGACTGCATCCGTCGTCCCCCGAGAGCCCCGGCCCCAGTTTAAGGAGCGCACCATCACGTCTCTGGGGTCCGAAGCCGGCGCCGGAACCACTTTCAGGAAGAGGAAGACCGAGAACGGCAAATCCCGGATCCTCCGGCAGAGAGGCGAGGACGAGTAGACTCAGACCAGTCTTTACAGCTTCTGCGCTTTACTATGTTTTGTATTTTATAAATTGTTGGCAGGCGACGTTTTAACTGCCTTTAAATACTCTTTTTGTGAATATTTCCAGGAATCAGTTTTGCTTCTATATGTTTGAGTGATAATAATGTACGGAAGCTAGTTCGAAACACGGAATAAAAAATTATGCAATTGTAACTTTTCTCACACGATATAAACTCACAATTGTATGATTTTTGTTTTATTCCATGGCAGAAACGAGCTTTCATACTGTTGTGTGTGTTTTAGAATATTTGTAATTGTTGGCTTTGAAGAATTAAAGCCATAGTTTAATTACCAGTTAATGTCTTACAGATGAACTGAGACTTTCTCTGCTCACGACATTCACCTCAAATGACATTAAAAGTTTTTACATTAAAACGACATAATTCCAGTTCCTTTCTTGTGTTTAGGTTTTTTAGTTGTTATTGATCCTCGTGCACTGGTCAAGTCACATTTATTTATAAAGCAGCTTTACAGAGATGACAGGAAAATAATGCAACTAAGTTTGTTTCTCCTGTACAGCAGATCTAGAAGAAAACAAAATTAAATTTGATATGTGTTTTGATGATAGCGTGTCGTCAGGAGTGTGTCTGTGAGCGTCTGATAGGCTCAACGCCTCGATATCGAGATGATAGTCGCTCTCCACACCCACATCAGACACACTCAACCGCCGTTTCATGATCAACACCACAAAATGAAAACTTAAATCGTATGTATATACAACTTTTACTTACATAATGTGATACATACTCAACAAAATATATGCCATAATATCACCCAGCTCAATAACATGTAAACATTAAAACTATGACTGAAGGCTGAATGTCATGTGACCTGCAGTGATCTGTCATTCTTGCATATTATTAACATCGAATGTTGATGTTTGACCTTCAGCATTTACTGTATTAATGAGTCGAGGCATGGAGCTGCTTATACATATAGAATATAGTTTATATGTACACGTAGAGAGACGTATGAGGAAGTGTGTCTGGATCAGCTGATGTCGGTGAGTTTGAGCAGGTCGTGTTTCTCCTGAAGGATTCGGATCAGATCCTCCAGATCCTCTCCACCCCGCAGGAACGCCTGCACACAAACACATCTGACACCGGAACTGATCTGGGACAATGTAGACCGTTTTGCTGTTGAGACACTTAACCCTGTAAAGCCTGGTATATAAAATAATAGTACAAATTTAAAAAAAAAAAATTGAACAGTTTATTGAACCTTTACATGAAATATAAAAATGTAAAAAAAAAATTCTGTTGAGTATCATACTCGATCCATCAGGCTTTTATGGCTCATATAGTCTGATATAGTGAGAATATAGAGGAAAAAACGGTTTGATTTGATTTAAATATGTTTGCTGCAGACGCTGATATTTATATGAAATTCTGATGATTGTAAATCAATGAGATCTTTATAACGGTATAGCAGATGCTGACATAAAATGCATATCAATATCTGCCAGTAATATGTCTTAGATGATTTTTAAAGTCAAGTCGCCTTTATTTCTATAGCGCTTTTTACAACACCGAGTCTTGCAGCTTTACAGAGATAACACTGATGGTTCATTTCTGTTGTAAAAAACCTGATGATCATATTTGACACATATGATTTTTATAATAAATGATGTCTGGATAATCAAGTAAACCTGCTTCAGTCCAGCTGAAATATTACTAACAATATCAAAGTTATTCTCATGTTTACTTGATAAAAATGAGTGCAGATTTCAGATCATAAAGACTCGAGCTGAAGGACGTTTGTACAGTTAAACTGAAAGACTTTTACTTGATAAAGAGTGTAAACTGTCAATCAGAGACAGAAGGACTGGAGGAGATTGACAGGTTTACCAGATCATGTTCAGTATTTAGAGCTCATATCAGATATGATACAGAAGGTTTTTATCACACGGCTCTGTGGAATACTTGATTCTGATTGGTCAATCGTGTTCCTGATCCCCAGTCAGGGTTTATTCTGAGATAACAACCAGCTGGATGTTCATTATCCCTTACATTACATATCACTACCATTCAGAACGTTACCTTGATGTCACGCGTCACATGACCAATCCTGTGGTCCGTCACTCGATCTTGACTGAAGTTATAAGTGCGTATTCTGTCCGACTGACATCGAGAGCCCACCTGAGACACACAAACACATGTTACTAAAAGTCATTATAAATGGAGAAGCAAATGGCTGAAGATACTCAGCTGACGTCATCAGGTGTGTTTGGCTGGATTGGTGAACTGGCCTGTTGTCTGCGAGCGCTGTGCGTTTGCTCTCTCTGCTGTCCCATGATGCACTGGAACAGCCGCGCTCGGAGAACACGCAGCGCCGTGTCGCGGTTCTTCAGCTGAGAGCGAAACTGCTGGCACTCAGCGACCGTTCCTGAAGACAGAAGACTAAACTGAGTCCAGATTCACCGCGAGAAACAGGAAAATAATAGAATCAATGATGCAAATTCAGCTGTAAAAAGGCAATAGTGTCGTGCAGTCAAATCAGAAATTTTACTGGGATAGTTCACCCAAACTTGAAAATTAGCCCATGATTTACTCGCCCTCAAGCCATCCATGGTGTGTATGACACTCTTCTCTCAGACGAACACAATCAGAGTTAAATTAAAAAATGTCCTGGCTCTTCCAAGCTTTATAATGGCAGTGAATGGCCGTTTCTGTTTTGAAGTCCATAAAAGCGCATCTATCCATCATAAAAGTGCATCTATCCATCATAAAAGTGCATCTATCCATCATAAAAGTGGATCTATCCATCATAAAAGTGCATCTATCCATCATAAAAGTGCATCTATCCGTCATAAAAGTGCATCTATTCATCATAAAAGTGCATCCATCCATCCATCATAAAAGTGCATCTATCCATCATAAAAGTGCATCTATCCATCATAAAAGTGCATCTATCCGTCATAAAAGTGCATCTATTCATCATAAAAGTGCATCCATCCATCCATCATAAAAGTGCATCTATCCATCATAAAAGTGCATCCATCCATCCATCATAAAAGTGCATCTATCCATCATAAAAGTGCATCCATCCATTATAATATACGATATTTTTTAATATAACTCTGTGTTCGTCTGAAAGAAGAATACACCAAGGATGGCCTGAGGGCGAGTAAATCATGGGCTAATTTTCATTTTTGGGTGAACTATCCCTTTAAGTGTCATAACCCTATGTCGTGTCATAATCGTGTCATAATCCTGTGTTGTGTCATAACCCTGTGTCGTGTCATAATCGTGTCATAATCCTGTGTCGTGTCATAACCCTGTGTCGTGTCATAACCCTGTGTCGTGTCATAACCCTGTGTCATGTCATAATCGTGTCATAATCCTGTGTCGTGTCATAATCCTGTGTCGTGTCATAACCCTGTGTCGTGTCCTAACCCTGTGTCGTGTCATAATCGTGTCATAATCCTGTGTCGTGTCGTAACCCTGTGTCGTGTCGTAACCGTGTCATAATCCTGTGTCGTGTCGTAACCCTGTGTCGTGTCGTAACCCTGTGTCGTGTCGTAACCCTGTGTCGTGTCGTAACCCTGTGTCGTGTCGTAACCCTGTGTCGTGTCCTAACCCTGTGTCGTGTCCTAACCCTGTGTCGTGTCCTAACCCTGTGTCGTGTCATAACCCTGTGTCGTGTCATAACCCTGTGTCGTGTCATAACCCTGTGTCGTGTCGTAATCCTGTGTCGTGTCGTAACCCTGTGTCGTAACCCTGTGTCGTGTCGTAACCCTGTGTCGTGTCGTAATCCTGTGTCGTGTCGTAACCCTGTGTCGTGTCATCACCCTGTGTCGTGTCATCACCCTGTGTCGTGTCGTAACCGTGTCGTAACCCTGTGTCGTGTCATAACCCTGTGTCGTGTCCTAACCCTGTGTCGTGTCCTAACCCTGTGTCGTGTCGTAACCCTGTGTCGTGTCCTAACCCTGTGTCGTGTCCTAACCCTGTCGTGTCCTAACCCTGTGTCGTGTCCTAACCCTGTGTCGTGTCGTAACCCTGTGTCGTGTCGTAACCCTGTGTCGTGTCCTAACCCTGTGTCGTGTCCTAACCCTGTGTCGTGTCCTAACCCTGTGTCGTGTCCTAACCCTGTGTCGTGTCGTAACCCTGTGTCGTGTCCTAACCCTGTGTCGTGTCCTAACCCTGTGTCGTGTCCTAACCCTGTGTCGTGTCGTAACCCTGTGTCGTGTCGTAACCCTGTGTCGTGACGTAACCCTGTGTCGTGTCGTAACCCTGTGTCGTGTCGTAACCCTGTGTCGTAACCCTGTGTCGTGTTGTAACCCTGTGTCGTGTCGTAACCCTGTGTCGTGTCATCACCCTGTGTCGTGTCGTAACCGTGTCGTAACCCTGTGTCGTGTCATAACCCTGTGTCGTGTCCTAACCCTGTGTCGTGTCCTAACCCTGTGTCGTGTCCTAACCCTGTGTCGTGTCGTAACCCTGTGTCGTGTCCTAACCCTGTGTCGTGTCCTAACCCTGTGTCGTGTCGTAACCCTGTGTCGTGACGTAACCCTGTGTCGTGTCGTAACCCTGTGTCGTGTCGTAACCCTGTGTCGTGTCCTAACCCTGTGTCGTGTCCTAACCCTGTGTCGTGTCGTAACCGTGTCGTGTCGTAACCGTGTCGTGTCGTAACCCTGTGTCGTGTCGTAACCCTGTGTCGTGGCGTAACCCTGTGTCGTGGCGTAACCCTGTGTCGTGGCGTAACCCTGTGTCGTGGCGTAACCCTGTGTCGTGGCGTAACCCTGTGTCGTGTCATAATCCTGTGTCGTGTCGTAATCCTGTGTCGTGTCGTAATCCTGTGTCGTAACCCTGTGTCGTGTCATAACCCTGTGTCGTGTCATAACCCTGTGTCGTGTCGTAATCCTGTGTCGTGTCGTAATCCTGTGTCGTGTCGTAACCCTGTGTCGTGTCGTAACCCTGTGTCGTGTCGTAACCCTGTGTCGTGTCGTAACCCTGTGTCGTGTCGTAACCCTGTGTCGTGTCGTAACCCTGTGTCGTGTCGTGTCGTAACCCTGTGTCGTGTCGTGTCGTAACCCTGTGTCGTGTCGTGTCGTAACCCTGTGTCGTGTCGTAACCCTGTGTCGTGTCGTAACCCTGTGTCGTGTCGTAACCCTGTGTCGTGTCGTAACCCTGTGTCGTGTCGTAACCCTGTGTCGTGTCGTAACCCTGTGTCGTGTCGTAACCCTGTGTCGTGTCGTAACCCTGTGTCGTGTCGTAACCCTGTGTCGTGTCGTAACCCTGTGTCGTGTCGTGTCGTAACCCTGTGTCGTGTCGTGTCGTAACCCTGTGTCTTTTCGTAACCCTGTGTCGTGTCGTAACCCTGTGTCGTGTCGTAACCCTGTGTCGTGTCGTGTCGTAACCCTGTGTCGTGTCGTGTCGTAACCCTGTGTCTTGTCGTAACCCTGTGTCGTGTCCTAACCCTGTGTCGTCTCATACCCCTGTGTCGTGTCGTAACCCTGTGTCATGTCGTAACCCTGTGTCGTGTCGTGACCCGCACCTGTGGGGAGGTGAACCACGCGTACGGCGCTGTCGGTGGTGTTGACGCTCTGTCCGCCGGCGCCGCGAGACCTGAACGTGTCGATACGCAGGTCTTTAGCCGCGATGTGGACGTCCACCTGTAGAGTTATTACACGTCACACACATCAGAACAAACTCACACACACAAGCACGACGCAGCTGAACAGCGATCGACTGTGGTAGAGTTTCCCCTTTGCACTATACTCAGATCTGAAAATGCCTGAGAATTATAGTTCCCTCATCAGTAGATCATCTAATCTAGTTTCATTTCCCTTTTGTTATATTCGGACATGATTCACTAACACACACACACACACACACACTGACTGAGTGGTTTGAAAACATTTAGGATTCTAAAGCATATGAATGTTATTCCTGCAAGAAAAATAAATATTAGTTATGATTAATTAAAAAATGTATCCCAACTGACCTCCCGTGGCTGCGGCAGAACTATAACCGTGACGGTTCCCGTGTGGATTCGCTGCATGCGTGACGACAGACCGACTTCAGGAATCCTCTGCACTCGATGAGTCCCTCCCTCGAACCTCAGCCAGCGAAACACAGAGTCCCCCGAGATCCTGGCGGCGGCGTGATGAAGCCCTCCTGACACACACACACACACACACACACAATCAAGCAGACACACACACTCATACATACACACAGACACACACACACACGCACACACACAGTCAAGCAGACACACACACGCACACAATCAAGCAGACACACGCACGCACACATACACACAGACACACACACACGCACACACACACACACACAGTCAAGCAGACACACACACGCACACACACACAGTCAAGCAGACACACACACGCACACACACACAGTCACGCAGACACACACACACGAGACACACACACACAGAGTCACGTACACAGTCACACACACACACACGCACACACACACGTTAAAATTAAAATTTAAAACTAGAACAATGAAGCTCAATGTATTAATCACCAAATGGGGAACTGGGGTGGGATTAAATAAGTTGTCTTCTTCCCACTCCCTTTCAGGCAGAATTCGATTGTCAGTTAAATACTGTATGTTCTGTTTTTGTTTTTTTGTTTCTTTTTTGCACTGTATGACTTAACAATATTTTATTCTGCCTTGTACTTTCTGTGCCATTGCCTGAAATAAAATGAATCTTATTATTATTATTATAATACTTTTTATGTATTTTTATTAAATAGATGAATAACTAATTTTTCCCCCCATTTTTATTTCTGTATTTAAATCAAATTTTATCCATAATATTTCGTAATAACTAATCATTTTTTTCAATAATTTATTTTAATTAACTTACTGCTGTACTTTACTACTTTAGTTGGGTGTGAGGACCCCTGTGCCGCTGTGTGAGGCGTACCGTAATCTGCCGGAGTGTAATTGCAGAGCTCAAAGTCCCAGTGTTTATAGCAGGCGAAGCCTTGGTACATGTCGAAGATCTCTCGAGTGAACTGCTGGCAGACGTCTCCTACACACACACACACACACACGTCACACACACACGTCAGCGAGCCTCTGGTGTCTGACGGGACTGTGATCTAACCTCCGGTGGTCCGTCCCGATGCGACCTCGAGCACAACACTCCTGTCGTCCAGCTCCTCGGCGGGAACCAGCGCCTCCATCAGCTGCAACGGGAAAACAACATCTGACTTTCTCCTGACACCATTCCTGATGGCCGAGTGAAGGAACAGTCCAAACCTTCGTGTTGAGCTGCTTTATTCTTCTGCTCAGCGCCTCATGTTCCTCTCGCAGGAGCTCAAGCATCTGCTGCTCTTCAGCACTGGTGTCTGGAACACATGGAGAACACGGAGAACACGGAGAACACTGAGAACACTGAGAACATGGAGAACACGGAGAACACTGAGAACATGGAGAACACTGAGAACACGGAGAACACTGAGAACATGGAGAACACGGAGAACACTGAGAACATGGAGAACACTGAGAACACGGAGAACACGGAGAACACTGAGAACATGGAGAACACTGAGAACATGGAGAACACGGAGAACATGGAGAACACTGAGAACACTGAGAACATGGAGAACATGGAGAACACTGAGAACACTGAGAACATGGAGAACACGGAGAACACTGAGAACATGGAGAACACTGAGAACACGGAGAACATGGAGAACACTGAGAACATGGAGAACACGGAGAACACTGAGAATATGGAGAACACGGAGAACACTGAGAACATGGAGAACACGGAGAACACTGAGAACACTGAGAACATGGAGAACACGGAGAACACTGAGAACATGGAGAACACTGAGAACATGGAGAACACGGAGAACACTGAGAATATGGAGAACATGGAGAACACTGAGAACACTGAGAACATGGAGAACACGGAGAACACTGAGAACATGGAGAACACTCACTGTGAATGAGAGTCTGTATCTCAGCCAGTTCTCTGAGCGCTAGTTGAGTTTTCTCAAACGCGTTAATGACCCTCGACGCTTCCACTAGTGTTTGGTTTAAAGCTCTCCTGTCAGACTCCGTCATCTGTCCTCTCTCTAAACGAGCTGTGATACTCTTCTGCTCGTCCATCACGCGTTTAATGCGTCTCTGAACCGCCTCGCTCTTCAGGAAATCCTCAGTTTTGTGGCTGTTTGATCTGCAGATTCTCACAGTTTGAAGACGAGGTGAAGCGCGCCTCAGGATCCGCATCAGAGCCGCCGACATCAGCGCGATCATTTATTAGCAGCAAGCTAACCATTACAGCGAAAACATATTAATGGAGAATCAGTTATTAAATCACTCCAGCTGGCTATTTAAGGTTTATTTTGTCATGATAACTGACCATTTACTGGTCATATGATCTCTATGAAAGTAAAGGTCAGTAAAGCACAAGCACACACATGGCCACAGAAAAAAGGAAACCGAGATATTTAGAGGGCGTGGCTTCGTAGCAGGCGCTGTCTCTGATTGGTCAGACACAATGTAAGCGCTTGTGATAGGCGTTACTTTTCTCAGCATTGCTCTGGATGGACCAATCACAGTCGTTTGAGATTACCGGTTATCGACGATTAATTAAATATAGATTGAAGGTGATGATTTCCATTTTGTTTGGTAAATTCTATTAGTTAGTTTTAAACAAAATGACTTACTGTCGTATAAACGTTTCTATTAAAACAGAAGTGCAATGAGATTTCAGCGACCCCTGGAGGAGAAACCCAGGAACATCACATGGTGCTGTTTGACAGGAAACGTCACCAGCGCGTTGGCTCATGGGATGTGTAGTCTACATGAGTAAGGGTGATGAATCCAAAAAATGCAGAGGATATTTTGTTCTTAAAAGTCACTGTTGGACATCAGAACATTTCTTAATTTGCATTTGTTCTTGTAATGTTATTTAAATTATGGAAGTTTATTTCCGCCAGGGAATAAAAAATATCAAAGGTTTCTGCGACTTTTCTTGTCATAATTAGAACGATATTTATAAGGTTAGGTTACAATAACATTATTAAAACATTCCTTCCTCACAAGATAATGTTCTTGAATGTTTACAGAACTTTTTAAGCATAACATTACACTTCTGTCAGCTCAATTATAACATCTACATTTATGCATTTATCCAAAGGGAGCTACGATAGAGGAACGAAATCAATTCATCACACAGACAACAATATTCATAGTGTTCAATGCCAGGTTTATTAAACAGAAACTCAAAAGTGCTGCGTGAGCAAGAAGCAATGAGGTTTATATCTGTGTCAGTAAACGTTTGTGTTTGGTTTATTTTGAAGCACTAAAACAACTAAAACTATTAATTAAAACTATATATATATATATATATATATATATATATATATATATATATATATATATATATTAAAGACAAAATAAAAAAAACTTGACCTTTCACGATTCACGGTTATTGACGCGCATGCGCAACTCCGTCATCCGTCTTTCCCGCTATAATGATGGACAACCACAGGTAAAGTTTATCCCCTATATTTCTGGGGGAAATGTTGTAAATTCTCATCTTATCAAAGAGTAAACTGCGAAATTGTGTATGTATTGTTCATAGACTGTAAAAAAAAAAATAGTTTGATAACCAGTTAGCTCGCTTTTGTCGACGCCAGTTTGAGTCGACAGCATTTCTGACAGAAATCAACCGTTCAGACTGAGACGACTGATTCGTTTCTGATTCATCAGGCCACTTTACATTATGATAATTAAGTATAAGTGTGTAATGAGCACACAGCCCCGTTTGTGTTCAGACAGCAGGACTTTCCTCTGAATAACGCGCTACAGGAGGTTCTTCATCAGGGCGCGACGCGCGCGCGGGAGCTGAGAGATGCGCAGCAGCAGCTACACGCGCTACAGGTGCACGCGCGCACACACACACACACACACTCTTTCTCTCACACACACACACTCACTCTCTCTCTCTCTCTCTCTCTCTCTCTCTCTCTCTCTCTCTCTCTCTCACACGCGCACGCACACACACACTCACTCACTCTCTTTCTCTCTCACACACACACTCACTCACTCTCTCTCTCACACTGTCCTGGATGATTTACAGTCGAACCAGCATTACTCAGACACTTCAACATCTCTCACATTATCAGTTTATTCGCTATAGTTTAGAAAATGGTGATAAACATGAGCAGAACTCAGTGGATATTTGACTGGTTTTGTCCGTCCTTCTGTTAGACTCTCACACATGAATTATGTTGAATATCTGTCAGCTGTTAAATTTAACTACACAATTAGATAATACCAGTTTAGCACAACCAGTGACCAAGCAATGCATGTTGTTCAGTCTGTGTGTAAAAAGAGCATTAGCAGTTACAGAAAACACACTGAAGAAAACATGATCAGCTCAAAGTGTTGGAGTCATTTTTGGTCCCAAATTGTGTGTGTGTGTGTGTCCTGCAGGCGTCTCTGGTGGACGTGGATCAGAGCTGCGAGTGTGTGTGTTCTGCGGTGAGTCTGAAGGAGAAGCAGCTCAGCGTCGTTCACTGCGACACGGACCGGATCCGCAGCAGCATCATCAGTCTGAACACACACATCGAGTCGGTTCTGCTGGAGAACCTGCGGCTCACACACTCCGTGGAGGAGCAGCAGGAGCAGATGCGCTCGCAGCTGGCGGAGTTCGGCTCGTATCGAGCGGAGACTCTCGGCTTCCGGTCCGCGGTGTCGGCGCTGGAGACTCGAGCTCTCGTCCATCAGGAGCTCCAGCAGAAACAGCAGGAGGTGTGTGTTCTGGAGGAGATGAAGACGGATCTGCAGAACCCCGCCGGCAGCGCAGTCCGCCAGGCACAGGTCTCACACACACACACACACACACTGCTTAAAGGGATAGTTCAGCCAAAAATTAGCCCATGATTTACGCGCCCTCAAGCCATCCCTGGTGTGTATGACACTCTTCTCTCAGACGAATACAATCAGAGTTATATTAAAAAATGTCCTGGCTCTTCCAAGCTTTATAATGGCAGTGAATGGCTGTATATTTTTTTTAAGTCCATAAAAGTGCATCTATCCATCATAACAGTCACTCACACTCATATACTGCTTAAATCATCTGCGAATAAAGCAGCATTTCCATCCCATGTGCTCAAAACCGTCACTAAATATCAGTAATAAAGTGTGAGTTTCTGCAATCTTTCTCTTTTCCCTCCATCATAAACGAGTGTGTGTCGAGCGTCATCATAAACGAGTGTGTGTCGAGCGTCATCATGAGCGAGTGTGTGTCGAGCGTCATCATGAGCGAGTGTGTGTCGAGCGTCATCATGAACGAGTGTGTGTCGAGCGTCATCATGAGCGAGTGTGTGTCGAGCGTCATCATGAGCGAGTGTGTGTCGAGCGTCATCATAAACGAGTGTGTGTCGAGCGTCATCATGAACGAGTGTGTGTCGAGCGTCATCATGAGCGAGTGTGTGTCGAGCGTCATCATAAACGAGTGTGTGTCGAGCGTCATCATGAACGAGTGTGTGTCGAGCGTCATCATGAGCGAGTGTGTGTCGAGCGTCATCATAAACGAGTGTGTGTCGAGCGTCATCATAAACGAGTGTGTGTCGAGCGTCATCATGAACGAGTGTGTGTCGAGCGTCATCATGAGCGAGTGTGTGTCGAGCGTCATCATGAGCGAGTGTGTGTCGAGCGTCATCATGAGCGAGTGTGTGTCGAGCGTCATCATAAACGAGTGTGTGTCGAGCGTCATCATGAACGAGTGTGTGTCGAGCGTCATCATAAACGAGTGTGTGTCGAGCGTCATCATGAACGAGTGTGTGTCGAGCGTCATCATGAACGAGTGTGTCGAGCGTCATCATGAACGAGTGTGTGTCGAGCGTCATCATGAGCGAGTGTGTGTCGAGCGTCATCATGAACGAGTGTGTGTCGAGCGTCATCATGAACGAGTGTGTGTCGAGCGTCATCATGAACGAGTGTGTCGAGCGTCATCATGAACGAGTGTGTGTCGAGCGTCATCATGAGCGAGTGTGTGTCGAGCGTCATCATGAACGAGTGTGTGTCGAGCGTCATCATGAACGAGTGTGTGTCGAGCGTCATCATGAACGAGTGTGTGTCGAGCGTCATCATGAGCGAGTGTGTGTCGAGCGTCATCATGAACGAGTGTGTGTCGAGCGTCATCATGAACGAGTGTGTGTCGAGCGTCAATATGAACGAGTGTGTGTCGAGCGTCATCATGAACGAGTGTGTGTCGAGCGTCATCATAAACGAGTGTGTGTCGAGCGTCATCATAATAAACGAGTGTGTGTCGAGCGTCATCATATTAAACGAGTGTGTGTCGAGCGTCATCATAAGCGAGTGTGTGTCGAGCGTCATCATGAACGAGTGTGTGTCGAGCGTCATCATGAACGAGTGTGTGTCGAGCGTCATCATGAACGAGTGTGTGTCGAGCGTCATCATATTAAACGAGTGTGTGTCGAGCGTCATCATATTAAACGAGTGTGTGTCGAGCGTCATCATAAACGAGTGTGTGTCGAGCGTCATCATGAACGAGTGTGTGTCGAGCGTCATCATGAACGAGTGTGTGTCGAGCGTCATCATGAACGAGTGTGTGTCGAGCGTCATCATATTAAACGAGTGTGTGTCGAGCGTCATCATATTAAACGAGTGTGTGTCGAGCGTCATCATGAACGAGTGTGTGTCGAGCGTCATCATGAGCGAGTGTGTGTCGAGCGTCATCATGAGCGAGTGTGTGTCGAGCGTCATCATATTAAACGAGTGTGTGTCGAGCGTCATCATGAACGAGTGTGTGTCGAGCGTCATCATATTAAACGAGTGTGTGTCGAGCGTCATCATAAGCGAGTGTGTGTCGAGCGTCATCATGAACGAGTGTGTGTCGAGCGTCATCATGAACGAGTGTGTGTCGAGCGTCATCATGAACGAGTGTGTGTCGAGCGTCATCATGAACGAGTGTGTGTCGAGCGTCATCATAAGCGAGTGTGTGTCGAGCGTCATCATGAACGAGTGTGTGTCGAGCGTCATCATGAGCGAGTGTGTGTCGAGCGTCATCATGAGCGAGTGTGTGTCGAGCGTCATCATGAACGAGTGTGTCGAGCGTCATCATGAACGAGTGTGTGTCGAGCGTCATCATAAACGAGTGTGTGTCGAGCGTCATCATGAACGAGTGTGTGTCGAGCGTCATCATGAACGAGTGTGTGTCGAGCGTCATCATGAACGAGTGTGTGTCGAGCGTCATCATGAACGAGTGTGTGTCGAGCGTCATCATAACGAGTGTGTGTCGAGCGTCATCATGAACGAGTGTGTGTCGAGCGTCATCATGAACGAGTGTGTGTCGAGCGTCATCATGAGCGAGTGTGTGTCGAGCGTCATCATGAACGAGTGTGTGTCGAGCGTCATCATGAACGAGTGTGTGTCGAGCGTCATCATGAACGAGTGTGTGTCGAGCGTCATCATGAGCGAGTGTGTGTCGAGCGTCATCATGAACGAGTGTGTGTCGAGCGTCATCATGAGCGAGTGTGTGTCGAGCGTCATCATGAGCGAGTGTGTGTCGAGCGTCATCATGAACGAGTGTGTGTCGAGCGTCATCATGAGCGAGTGTGTGTCGAGCGTCATCATGAACGAGTGCGCTGCGACGCCATTGGTCCACCGGTTACTCCAGTTAGCCAGTCACAGCTGACGCTGAGGGAAAGTCACATGAGTTTATTGAGGGATTTATTCAGTAAAAGTGTTTCCATCATAGTTTATGCGCATGTGTTCTTATCGGATACAAACATTATCAGCCTCAATTGAGCGTGTGTGTGTGTGTGTTTTATGCTCATCTTGGTGTTTCCGTCCAGTGTTTTTTATGCAACATCCCACAATTTGCATAAAAATAGGTGTATGGAAACTTCATGCTTTGTTTGTTTTGATCTTTCCAGAAGGAAATTGACTTTCTTAAGGCAAATATTCTCGAAGGCAGACGGACATTGAGGGAGAGGAAAGCTCAACTGGAGGAGGAACAGCGAACACACACACAGCTGAGGAGAGAGATCGAGGTAAAGCGAGCTTTATACAGTACAGACCGATCCAAGCCGCTTCACAGTCCAGTCTCCATCTATACAGCGCTTTCACAACACAGATGTTCCACAGCTGCTTTACAGTGATAACAGGAGATTACAGTAACAGTGTTTAGGCTTTACAGCAGCTCTAGAATAGAGTTATTGTCCAGATAAAGTTAGTTTTGATTGATTCACTTCCGTTGTAAAGATCATTAGTGATTAACTTAGGGGGCGCTAACACGACACCGCTCTACAACACACACTCTGAGCTCGAGAACACACACTCTGAGCTCGAGAACACACACTCTGAGCTCGAGAACACACACTCTGAGCTCGAGAACACACACTCTGAGCTCGAGAACACACACTCTGAGCTCGAGAACACACACTCTGAGCTCGAGAACACACACTCTGAGCTCGAGAACACACACCCTGAGCTCGAGAACACACACTCTGAGCTCGAGAACACACCCCCTGAGCTCGAGAACACGCACTCTGAGCTCGAGAACACGCACTCTGAGCTCGAGAACACACACCCTGAGTTCGAGAACACACACTCTGAGCTCGAGAACACACACTCTGAGCTCGACAACACACACTCTGAGCTCGACAACACACACTCTGAGCTCGAGAACACACACCCTGAGTTCGAGAACACACACTCTGAGCTCGAGAACACACACCCTGAGTTCGAGAACACACACCCTGAGCTCGAGAACACACACCCTGAGCTCGAGAACACACACTCTGAGCTCGAGAACACACACTCTGAGCTCGACAACACACACTCTGAGCTCGAGAACACACACTCTGAGCTCGAGAACACACACCCTGAGTTCGAGAACACACACTCTGAGCTCGAGAACACACACTCTGAGCTCGAGAACACACACCCTGAGTTCGAGAACACACACTCTGAGCTCGAGAACACACACCCTGAGTTCGAGAACACGCACTCTGAGCTCGAGAACACACACTCTGAGCTCGAGAACACACACTCTGAGCTCGAGAACACACACCCTGAGTTCGAGAACACACACTCTGAGCTCGAGAACACACACTCTGAGCTCGAGAACACACACTCTGAGCTCGAGAACACGCACTCTGAGCTCGAGAACACACACTCTGAGCTCGAGAACACACACTCTGAGCTCGAGAACACACACTCTGAGCTCGAGAACACACACTCTGAGCTCGAGAACACACACTCTGGAGCTCGAGAACACACACTCTGAGCTCGAGAACACACACCCTGAGCTCGAGAACACACACCCTGAGCTCGAGAACACACACTGAGCTCGAGAACACACACTCTGAGCTCGAGAACACACACTCTGAGCTCGAGAACACACACTCTGAGCTCGAGAACACACACTCTGGAGCTCGAGAACACACACTCTGAGCTCGAGAACACACACCCTGAGCTCGAGAACACACACCCTGAGCTCGAGAACACACACTGAGCTCGAGAACACACACTCTGGAGCTCGAGAACACACACTCTGAGCTCGAGAACACACACCCTGAGCTCGAGAACACACACCCTGAGCTCGAGAACACACACTGAGCTCGAGAACACACACTCTGAGCTCGAGAACACACACTCTGAGCTCGAGAACACACACCCTGAGTTCGAGAACACACACTCTGAGCTCGAGAACACACACTCTGAGCTCGAGAACACACACCCTGAGTTCGAGAACACACACTCTGAGCTCGAGAACACACACCCTGAGTTCGAGAACACACACTCTGAGCTCGAGAACACACACTCTGAGCTCGAGAACACACACTCTGAGCTCGAGAACACGCACTCTGAGCTCGAGAACACACACTCTGAGCTCGAGAACACACACTCTGAGCTCGAGAACACACACTCTGAGCTCGAGAACACACACTCTTGAGCTCGAGAACACACACTCTGGAGCTCGAGAACACACACTCTGAGCTCGAGAACACACACCCTGAGCTCGAGAACACACACCCTGAGCTCGAGAACACACACTGAGCTCGAGAACACACACTCTGAGCTCGAGAACACACACTCTGAGCTCGAGAACACACACTCTGAGCTCGAGAACACACACTCTGGAGCTCGAGAACACACACTCTGAGCTCGAGAACACACACCCTGAGCTCGAGAACACACACCCTGAGCTCGAGAACACACACTGAGCTCGAGAACACACACTCTGAGCTCGAGAACACACACTCTGAGCTCGAGAACACACACTCTGAAACGGGTTCCAAGGTGCAAGTGTTGAAAAATTTAGAAAAACATGATAACATCCGTGTAAACTTCAAAAACGTGCATCTGTGAGAACGCTGTCGGCGCACATGCGTATCACGTGTTTAGTCTATAGATATGAGCGTATGAATATATATGTGCGCAGGCGTGTGTCTTTCTTTACACATTGACTTCACCAAATTAACAGTCATAAACAGGAAAATGATGCAAACTTCATCAGTTACAAGACGAATTTAGTTTCGTTGCATTGTTTTCCTGTCATCTCTGTAAAGCTGCTTTGAAACACTGTTGTAAAGCGCTGTGTAAATAAAGGCAACTTGACTGGAGTTTCTCTGCTCAGATTCAGCAGCGCAGATGTGAGGCGGTCCTGAAGCGCCTGCGCAGTCAGCTGAGGAAGGCCCAGTCGGGACACTGGCATCTGTGCAGTGACGTCACACGCCTGGAGCAGCAGCTGCGCCACCTGCGGACCCGCCTGCAGGAACACCAGCTCTGACCAATCTCAAGTACACACTGAAAACTAATACAAGCATGCCATTTTTGGGGGGAAATTTTTCCACATTTCTGTGATCCAAAACATTCCAAAATTCAGGAAAAAAAAGTAATTCAGGAAAAGAAAATAATTCCATGGCTTGTTCTAACTGAAAATATCTACAAACCGAATGGTTGTGTGCTCAATGTCAAACTATGCAATGTGGAACTTAAACTTCATTGAATTGACTCGCACAATTCTATTCTATTTTTTTGTCAGGGAAAGTTCATTAAATGTTTATTAGCATCACATTACATGTAAACCTTCAAAACAGGTTTTTAGTGAGGTGTTCTTCGATCAGCATTTTGTTATGTATTACTATTTAAATGCACTTGTAACTAGAACTAGCTCAAATGAATCCTTTGGCAAGCTATCCATAAAGAAAAGCTGCATAAAGTACAGTCTAATATGATCTTCAGCACTGACTGGGACTCTGCCATGTTCAGGGAACGTGTGTTTGAGTTACACTGCAGCCTAAAGCACAAGTAGTTCACCGAGTTTCTCAGCAGTTTTAAATTAAAAATGCACAAAATATCATTTTTCATAAGAGTAATGATTGAAGTCATTATAATATTTTAAACTTTCAGTGTTCAACAGTCCTTCAATAAAACCTTCCCATATAAACATTCAATAGGAAGTGTTGCATCATCTGATTGGTTGATGGGAATGTTGCTAAATCGACTTCGCTCAAGAGTCGTCTTAAAGTCGTCATAACCCAGTTCTAACGTTCCCATTAAGTTATGAAATCATTTTTTCCTGAAAGTTGAAAACATCCAGACATTAAGGGAATATCTATTATGAGAATGTTACTTTTGAATGTTCTCTGAAACAAATAGTTTTTTTTTTATATATATAAGTTTTTAGGTTTTAGAACAAAACAATGTATAAGTAATGTTGCACTAACATTGACATCATCAGCAGATTAAAGTGCGTTTCACATCCGCTGAACAAAGACTATTGTTTACGTTGAATAAATCTGAACTGCTGATGGAGAATATCTCAGGCTGTGAGGAGCAACTTCCTGTTGGGCTCCGAACAAACAGGAAACACATTCAGACACACGAGGCTTCAGACGTTCAAGCGCTGCTGCTGATTGGCTGCTGTGGGGGAGAGGGTCAAAGGTCACAGCAGAAGTCCAGTGACCATCAGCAACACAGATAAACCCTATAAAGCTACTGCATCATATCTGATACGGCCTCGCATTCAAATCACATGCATTTAATAAGTATCTGCTATAAAGATCTAATTGATTTATATTACAAGCATCAGCATGTCATTTAAATATCTGAATCTGCAGCAAATCTGAATAAAATAAAGCTGTTTTTCCTCCATATTCGTAGTATATCAGACTATATGAGCCATAAAAGCCTGATGGATTGAATAAGATACTCAACATAAAACACATGCAAACTTTAACAAAATATATTTTGTCTAAACGTTCAATAACCCGTTCCATTTAAAAGCCTCTCTCAGGCTTTAAAGGGTTAAACATGAGATGTAAATGATCATCAATCTGTTAATAACTAAATGAATCATTTCATGACTAAAGTGAAGTTGTGTTCATGTCTAGTTTAGTTGGCTGGACTAATGCAAGCGTCAGCTGATATAGACATGACTCCTCCAGGTTCACCACAGCACATCAACAACTGGCTTAGATTTCAGCCTCTCTGAAATGTTGTTTAAATCATTTGCATGCATTTTCCAGAAGCCTGGTTCATAATACTGGTTTGATTTTGTCGAGATTTTGGATTTCTCTTCATATCACAAAACAACTATTTAACTACACAAACATTTTCACCATGTTTATAGGAGGAAAGTGTGCTAATGATGTATAAACAACTCTTCAGAATATAGATACGAGTAAAACTGTAAAGTTTGGTGTCTAGATTTCTGACTTTAAAGATTGAAATCTACAGACGTTAATATATAAAGTGCAATAAAATGAACACTTGAAGTGTCCCATGATGCTGTCTTATGTTCGTAATTTTGTTTTGGATAGTTTTACATTCATCCGAGATCAATAACACTTTAATTCCCTCATAATCTCCACTGCAGCTTCAGCTCTTTCTCTCAGTGTCTGAGACGCTTCCATCGAGGACTCAGTCTCTCTAAGCCCCGCCTCTCTGAGAGCTGCTCTGCTGTGATTGGTCAGAAACGCTCATTATCATATCTGACTCTCAGCTCTTGATCACAGTGATACGAACAGTGGCGATGGCGTGGGTTTCACCGTCTCAATCTCAGAAAACAGCGTCTCCTCGACACGAACAACACGAGCCGAACTCTCCCAGTCTCAGATACACTAGTGTTAGAGGGCGGAGCTAAGAGACGCAGCTCAGCCAATCAACACCACAGGCTGGCATTATGCTAATGAGTTACAAACCTACGCAGGATCAGCAGAGACTGAATTACTGACGACTCGTTTCAGTTCAGAATCGCTTCTTCTCATTCGAGCACAATAGGAACACTTTAAATGTGTATTATGGGTGTTTTCTTTCCGCTAGTCACGTCATGAAAGCAAAATAGACCTCAAAACTGACCAGTGCATAAACACACACTGGTTTTGCTTTGCCTTGAGGTCATGTACAGGTGTTTGGGGTCACAGAAGTAACATGAACAGCGGTGAAGGAGCGCAGCATGACACCAGCTTTCATTTCATGGTCATTTATTAAAGTCAATGTGCAACTGCATGACGTCACATCGTCTGAAGGAAACATGCATGTACTGTGAGGTCAAGGGTCACGATCACTGACCGGAGCGATGGACTGTAAGGCAAATAACTTAATCGTCCGTGAGGAAGTCTGTCTGTGTGGTGTGTGTGTGTGTGTGTGTTTTCGTTCTCATGGTGAAACTTGATTCACGGCCCCATGTTTTATTTTTACACACAAACACTTGAGCCTCTAAACAGTCCCAGATTCCCACAACACTGAGGTCAAAGTTCACATTCGGCCTGTTTGGTCTTATGTGTCGACTACAAAGTGCTCATTTATTCAATACAGCTAAAACAAAAATAAAAGGCAAACAAAATAAAACCAGTAACGAAATCATCATAAAAACAGGAGGAGAATGTGGCTCCGGCTCCGGTTCGGTTAGCGCGATTGTCTGAGGCGGGTGAAGCTCTTGACGCGTGGCGTTTGACAGCAAGGTGTGCGATGAAGTCAGAGCGTGGCGAATGTTCATGCGCGAGTCCGTTCACAGTGTGGTCGGGGGCCGTCACGCGGTGGCCCCGGGGCCCGGGTTGGGCGTGAGGGCCGGCGGGGCCCCTGAGGTGGGAGAGCCGGACTGGACCTGCGCCTGGAACTGGGCCAGCTGCTCGGGACTGGCCAGGTTCTTCAGCAGCGTGTTCTCCTGCTCCAGCTGAGAGTTCTTCTCCACCAGCTCCTTGATCTGCTCCTTCAGCACCTCCACCTCCTCGCGCACCGCGTACATCAGGTGACTCTTCACCAGGTCCTGCAGGGACAAATCACAATATTCAAATATTAGAGTCTCATTCCTGTACACCAGAGGATCAACTTCTACCCTCAAACATGCACTTTAGAGTCTCAAAATGTAATCATATTACAACCCGAAGAGATGCCACAAGATTCCAGTGACAACATTAAATCACAGCCAATCAGAAGAGTGTGTGGGCAGAGTCTCTCAGCAAGCACTTCACTAGCAATCAAATATCACAACCAATCAGAAGAGTGTGTGGGTGGAGTCTATGCAAACGCACTGCACTTGTAATCAAATCAATCAAAAATCACAGCCAATTAGAAGAGTGTGTGGGCGGAGTCTCTGGAAACACTGCACTCGCAATAAAATAAAAAATCACAGCCAATCAGAAGAGTGTGTGGGCGGAGTCTCTCAAGGACGCCCTCGAAACCAAATGGATAAGTACACGATAAAAAGTAATAATAAATATTACACCATTTTAACATTATTAAAAATACATACTGAGTGACTGGAACAATCTCTAGTCATATACAACACACTTGTTTGTTTACAGTTTGAACCTTGTTTACGTTCATGTATTTTCAAGATTTGAGGTGAATTATGTCGCTTTCAGTACGGCTATAAATGATATTCATATTCAGACTCGCATTTAATTCTGTAATCGGTGCCTGAGATGATCATATTTTGTTTGATAATCGCAGTTGCAGAAATAGAAACATATGGATGCAAAATCAATGTCAGTGTAAACAAAGTTGTATCAAAAGTAAACATTGTATATATATGTAATTTTAGTAATTTTCTTGTGCATTTTTTAAATCTGTATTAGTTTTGTTTTTTATTCATTATTTTTATTTTTGTACATCAAGTTAAACATTAAAAAAAAAAAAATTAAATGTCACCTGTTTATTTTGGTAACTAAAATGTTTTAATGTTTTGGTTAATGATAATAACCCTGTCTTCTGTTTTCAGTACTTTGGATGAGGAGGATTTTCCAACCCTAAACAATTACGAGCAGAAACATCTATAATCCTTATAGACATTCCCAATCACAGTTTAATATTTCCGTGAGAATAAAGTCCCTTTCATTCATTTCATTTCTCTTTATTCCCTCGATCAGGGATTCTGCCGGTATATAATCTTTACATCCAGTCAGAAGAGGAACAGAATGTTCTTCATCCAGAGGGAGGAGCTGCTCAGTTATTCAGGGCATCAGTGTCAGTGTTTGCCTAGCAACAGCCACAGGCCACACACACACACACACACACACACACACACAATATAAACACTGGGAAACATCACGACGAAAACGAGGAGTTTCCAATAACTGCTCCCAACTAGCCTTCAGAGAAAACTACAGATGCATGTCATTACAATCCACATCCATATATGACATGATCATAAACAATAACCCAATAATTGTGCATAGCAAGCATCTATAAAGGCGTGTTAAATGCAGCATGACTTCATTATTAAAGCTGTCATAAGTCTGTGTGTCATCCAGCTTATGTAAAGATGATGTTCACGCGCAGTGAAGCCGAATAATGATGTTCATCAGAGGAATATGAGTGTAGACTCACCATGGCTTGCTCGATCTTGTTGTCTATGGCCACTACACTGGCTCCTGAAGAACTGCGGGAGAAGAAGAGGAAGAAACACGTTTATTCATTCGCGGTTCTGATGCTGTTGCGTAACATCTAACGTTAGTCCTCAATAAAGAAGAAGATTCCAGGCAATCGAAACTGAAAGGCTCGAGCATCAGATGAGGGGTTTTCCGCTTATTACAATACATCATATTTACATCCGCTGCTCAGCTTATGATGATGATGATTAATATCTCCATATTCACCTGTTCTCGAGACTGACGGATGACGAGCTCAGAACCGACGACAGAAACGAGATGGAAAAACTCCTGAACTGACAAACACCGACATCCATCGCCACCGTGTAACACGGAGAACTCATGCTATTCCGCCATGAACGCGTCGAATAGAGCCGAGAAACACGCGAAATGTCACATTCTCGTGGTTTATTCGGTGAGGCGCCGGTGTTTTCCACACAAAGGCTCTGAATGAGAGACTCACATCAGCGAGAGTCTGCAGCCACGGGCGCATTTGCATAATAACAGCTCCGCGCACGGCGGCACGCCATTGGCTGAGAGCGCGGGCTGTTTGCCTAATCTATGCGGAGCCCCGCCCCTCCTGCTGCTGAAAACACAATCACTGCTGATCATCAGAAGATCGTCACGTTCACTATTACACTACAGAACTACACTATTTTAAGTCAATTTTAACTCAAAACAGGCCATTCTTATTTTTTTATGGAATATTGCTGTATTTCTTATAAAATATTTATATGTGCACATCATTCATATGCCATCGTAATCTTTAAACTCATCATGAAAGGAAATTTGCACTAGTCTTCTCTCCTCTATTGTGTCGTATATCAGAGTGAAACGCTTCTGGAACAAGAACACATGTGGGCGGGGCTTGATTGTGTCTGTGGGGAATTGATTGGATGGTTGTGGTTTGCTATTGGCTGATCTCATGTGAGTGACAGGTTATAGCCCCGCCCTCAGACAAAAGAAGAGATGCTGCGAGAGGAACTGATTCTGATTAAACTTTATTAACACAGTAATGATGATGTGCACCGATATATCATTTAGAATAAACACTGCAATATTCCTTTAAAAAAGATAAGCCAATTTTGATTTCATAGTGACTCTAAATTTGTTAAACAAATGGCAAAACATGCATATCGCCACAC